>JAYRBT010000139.1:6556497-6593219 GCA_036023395.1 Myiotriccus ornatus
GTCTCTGGAAAGAAGACAACTCAGGGAAGAGCACAACGAGAGCACAGCTTTACAAGCAGAAATCGAACTCTGACACGAACCAGTCTTATGGCTGAGGCTTATTTTCTGTGGATCTTGAAGCTGAAGAAACATCTCTTATCACACAAGGACGGGCTACATTCAGTGCAGATTAGGAGGTGGACTGTGTGTCAAGGAATGTAGGGATTTCTGAGTCAGTTTGGAATAACAGCGCAGTCAAAGAGCTCCATTGATTTTGGGTATTTTTAAACCCAGCTTAATGTATGGGACGCACTGAGGATTTTGTTTCAAGCTGATGCAGCTTGGAAGTGCGTACTGATGAAGTCAGTGCAATGTTTGATGTCTTATTTCAAAATAGTATCTGCCTGCATTCCTTTACACATATTTATTTTACATTTATTTTAAATGCTACAATTTTTTTTTAATGTCGTGTCACAGGGTCTTTTAATGAAGGGCTGCTGAATTATTGAGAAATTTTATTCAGAATTCAAAATATAGTATGAATAGTCATCTTGCAAAATTCAGGTTGACCCACTGTGCTAGTTTTGGCTAGGATGGAATTCATATTCACAGATTTTTTTTCATTGATACAAAGTCTGCTGGTTTTTTTTTTAGTCTTTAGAAATGGTGTGATGTGTGAAGTGCCTGGTCATAGTGCCCTAGAAATAGATTCAGCTCATATCTAACATAACAGTGTGATTTTGTCCATCCATTATAAAGTTCCTCTGTCTAAGGGGGTGTCTCACGGAGTCCATCCACTCTGTCGTCCACCCTGGAACCAGCAGGAACCTGTGAGCACCTGTTAAGCGCTGACTTGTATGCCAGAGATACATCTTCAGAACCCGTGTGCCAGTGCATTTGCACAGGCAGATTGTTAACAAAACAGCTTGTTTGGGATATTTTCAGCTGTATGAGTGTGGCTCTGTTTTTAGTGGTAACTTGAGAACTGCGATAATTACACTGTAGTGAAACAGCAGTGCAAGTATCCAGGCAGGCCTTTGGGCATAATTTGAAGTCCTTAAAGCAACTGCAAATAATTTTAGTATTTCCATTATTCCAACTCAGTCCTCGACCATACAGGTATGACCTTTTGCATGCTGGGCAGAGTTGTACTGTGTGTATTTTACTACAGCACTGCCAAAACACTCACTTGAGTAACCAGATTATATTTATCTGTGCGGTTATTATTGTTAAATCCCATTGAGTCAGTGAGAGCTTTTCCAGTGGTTTTAGTTTCACAAATTTAATAATATTAGTAACCTTGTATTGGTTTTTTGAAAAGCTGAGTTTGTTTGTTTGCTTTCCCCGTAGGAAACACCACTGACATAGACAGTTTTAATATTAAAACAGTATTGATTTAGCCCAATTTCAGTTGATGCTTTTTGGTGTTTGTTTCTTTGTTTGTTTGTGTTTTTGTTTATATTTTAACTCTTGGGATTATCTTTATAAAATGCTGTTGTATTTACATGTACATATTGTTTTGAAACATCATATCACTTACGTAAAAATTCCTGTGGTATTTTCCTTGGTTCACCACAATCATCATCTTCTAGGCTGTCCACAGGTGTCCGTCTCAGCAGTTCTTCTCTCTGTGTTAGTCTTGATATACAGTTATCAACTGTATTAACTATACGTTAACGATCACAGAGTGAATTTGGTCACAGGCCCAAGTTCCTGTATCTTTTTGTCCTGCTTACCTGCCTTTCCATCTCAGTTCCATTAAGTCTTCGAGGTATTTTTTATTCCGTTCAGTCTTAAGTCTGAATATTTTAATGGACTATTTGAGATTACTCTTCAGAGAGACAGCCAACAAATCCCTGTTTTGACGAGCCAGTGATTCATAGCTGCTGACAGAGGAGTAGACCTGCTTCTGGGTTTGATAACTAGTGGTGGGAAACAGTCTACACACCCCAGTTTTTGGGGTCATCATTTCAAAAATGGCCACTAGCTATCCTAGGAGATTTAAGCAACAAATTCACAGGTGTCCCCTGCAGGATCAAAGTGAAGGAACCAATGTTTCAAGCCAATATACGGTTTTTAGCCTTTTCTGTGACAGTGTTGTTTTTTCCTAGAGAGATTGGCTTCTGTAAAGGTCAAAAGCCATTTAAGCAGCTTACTCAGAAGTTTATTACCTCTCTTCCATCCCAAAGTCCACTCGATTATTGAGGGGGAGGGTGGTAAATACACAGCGAAGTGTAAATATGTCATAGTAGTGACCTGTATATTTTAAATAGGCACCATTCATACCATTAGATGCCTTTAGTGTATTATCATGAACTGTAGAACTGCATCATTTACACATAACAGGATACAGATTGAAATGGAGTTGTCGTGACTTGGGCTGCTGATTTTAGACCTCTTCACTGGACAAAGTTTGTCAGGGTTCAAAGTCACCAAAAGTCAGTCTGTCCTTGTAAGTCTTTTATTTTTATATGGAGGGGAGTTTATGAAAACAATGCACATGTGCAGCTCCTGTTCCTTGGCAAGCAGTCATAGCAAGGAGTAAATTGCTGAAGTCCTCTGTGGCAAAGTCCATGCTTTTTTAGGTTTTGCCCTGTGTTTCTATTTTTGATGAGGGAAGGGGAGGAAGTTGCAGAATGCAGCCGGATTATGCTTATCAGGTATGATGCATTTGCATCAGTAGGCATTGCATGTTTTTGGTTAATTTTTTCAATTAGGTGAATTTTGATGGATCTCTTCTGTTCTTAACACTCACATTCACCAATAGGTGGTATTGTCACCAGAGTCTAGAAAATTTTTTCTTTGGCTGAAGAAATTCTTCTACTGGAACAGAGCACCTTTTGGTTGCTTAGACAGTATTGTCATTGTGTTAAAATTTGTAAACTAAGGCCTTTATCAGAAAGCAGCTGGACAACATTCTTCTTTGGAATCTCAGATTAACACCTTCCCTTTCTCTAGTTTTGCGGGTACTCTGAGGATGGAAGGGTCAGTTAGGAGGCTGAGCAAAACCATTGTTGAAGATAGCAAAGGAATGCATCTCACTCCCAGTGACACTGCTGTGAAGATGCAGAAGAGGAACACCAAATTCGAAGACTTGCTGCAGGTACAACAGGAACAAGGGATAAGAAACTGACAATGTAATGGCACAAGGAAAAAGAAAGAAGGCACTTGCTAGAAGGGCAATAAATGCTTTCCAGTGTCTAAAGTTTATGTGCAGATACAAGTTCTAGAAAGACTAAAGACAAGCTCTCTGAGCAATAACCTAGCACATAAAAGTTACGACAGTGCATTTGTAGGCTTTTATTTTCACAGGTTTCACTTCAGATTTGGTCTTCCAAACTGTACTAGGTAATTAAAACCATTTTTTTTGTTAGCTGACAGAAGGTTTGATGGCCTTGCTCTTAAACATTTCCTTTTATATGTTTCCAATATTAATGTTGTTTATTTAGACATTTGTTGTTCACTTAGTTATAAAGAAATGGCCATTATACCAGAATGTTTTAAAGAAGAGTAAAGCAGCTAATCTGTAAGATCAGATACAACAGCATCCCGTGCTTACAGAAATGCACATGCCAAGATTTATGGTTAATTTGACATGTAATTTGAAAAAGCAATCCACTGTTACCCTATGCAAACGTTACAATTATTCTGGCCTATACAACTGTACAAATGTATGGTCAGCTAACCTAAAGCTTGTTAAAGAATTAGCATCACAGGCCTCTATAAAGCCTCATGACATAGAAGTATGGGGGTTCCAAAGCATTTTTCTAGCACAAGCCACCCGATATAACAACAATGAACTGTTCCCTAAAATGGCTTCATCTGAATACATATAGTCTTTCTAATTTTAGTCTTCCTGATTTCTTATCAAAGGCATGGATGCTTCCCAGAGGTGTGAGTCAGCTCAAAACAACTCCTAGGGAAAGTTTGCAGGATCCATTGTCAGAATACTCACTTTCAGCCTCTCAAGTAAAAGTGCAGCATGAAGTATGCCCCAAATTAGTGTAAGCTGTTGGTAGTATAAAAGGAAGTGGTGTCTTGCCTTCCAAATGCATGCTCTGCTTTAGCAGTGGCTGAGAACGATAGCTGATGTTTCTCTGTAGCTCCCACATTGTCTGGGACTTGCTTCTAAAATAATGCCAGGAAAAGTTAAATGAAGTTTACCCAAGTGTGTTAACAACTTCTAATCCATTGCAAGCGATGGCCACTGGTTCTGAATAAGGTTCCTGTTTGTGTAGCCTCTTACCAGTGCCTGACACTGGTATATCGTGGTTTTGACATAGGTGTGACAAAACTCCTCAAGACATTTGGAACTGGAGTAATACTTCTTCTGGTTAATACAGGTATTAAAACATTTGGGAGGACAAATTATGGGCCAGCTTTTTTAGGGGGAGTATTCCCTATGATAGGTGATGTAGACAAGCTTTATCTGAGAAAAGATAACTCATCTTTTTGGGAGTAATCTAGATCCTGTGATGAAAGGCATGTAGTTGTTGTGCATGTGATAGATACATTAAATATTTAATACTTTGAAGGAGAGTCAGAAAGAAAAAGAATGTAATTTTTGTGTTATGTAATGTTTTCTTGACCGTACACATTAGTGTGAGAGTATCTGAAGTTCAATTCAAAGTCTCTAATTCACATAAAAAAGCAGCTGTAAACCTCTTAAGCAGACAGGTTGAATCGTTTGTGAAGTACTCTAGAGCAGGTGAACACAATCTTTTATATTTTACTGGGAATATTTTCATGAAAGGTAATATTAACTAGTTCTCTCATTCCAATTCGTCTTTTATTTATGCCTTATAAAGTTGCAAACCTTTATTCTCAACTGCCAGAAGAGAAAGCGCCAAACAGAACAAAATGCTGTGTAAGGAATATATTCCAGTGCTTGTGTTTTAAGTCCCTCCCCTTAGAAGAGATGGATATAAGGACCACCAAACTCATGGTAGGTGATTACTCAGGTGTCAGGAGTGGCTACACTGAGATGTCAGAGCTGCTCAGTCACATGATGGCTCCTGTATCATGTGAGCAGGATCATGCCTGCTAGACTGCACTGGCAAGGAGAGGGAGGTGGAGTGGGAAGGGGTGGAAGTATTTTAAAGCTTGTCCTGCTGTTAAATACACACCTTCCTCAGCACGTTCCTGACAAGTTTTTAGATGCTGTATCAACAAGTGGGGCATATCTTTGTTTATTAAAACCTTTTTGCAAGTAAGTAAATAATACTAACAAATCAAAATAGGAGGCCTTGACCCTTGTTTTGCACTCACCAGCAGGCTATTTTATTTAGTATGACTAAATAAAACATAAGACACTGGAAAACCAGGCTTAGTGTGTGCATGTCCACACGTTATCTCTGTACCCCTATCTCCTCCTTTTCACTCTGAATAATGATCAGGATTAGGCTGAGAGTGAATGAGAAATCCATGTTCCAAAGAAGTAATGTAATAGTATAGTTTAAAAATCAGTTTGTTAGAGTTGAAAGCTGGGCGGATGTTAGACAGAAACAGCCTGGAGAGAGTCAGAAAAAGAGGTTGAATTTAACACAAGTTTTTGGCAACTTTCCTGTTAAAATCTATGGTCAATGCAATCATGCACACCATTGTTAATGAAAGAGACATTAGTACTCTCTGTAAATCGTGTTTGTCCCTACTTGAAGAACCATTATACCACAACAGACTCATTCGAAACAAGTATTTGTCGGGGAGATTTCAAACAAACACGTACTCTTTATTTGTGCCCATGGTAAAGTAATTAAAACTCAATTAATATGTAGAAAAAAATGAAGTGATGAAAGGCTGTGGGTCTGCATTAAGTCATAAAAAATCTGTGTATGCTGGATTTCCTGGCAGTGAAAATTTGATCTGTATTGGTGTGAGCATGACTGCATTCTTACCAAATCAGCCAGAGCATATGTTCCAGTGTTTATTCAGGGTTTTTGCCAGCTTTCTGTCAGTTGAGCAAGATAAATTATGCCCAAACCAGCACAGAGTTAGAGTGGTACAAGCAGAAAATATCTCATCTGATAGGACCTCTCCTGGGACGAAATTATTCCTTCAAGCTCTTTACTGCCTCATGGAATGATAACCTACCACCCTAATAAGCTATAAACCCTGCAGAATCCTTAGACAAATCTGTTTCAAGTCAGAGCATGTCTATATCTGATTAGCTGTAAATAGACTGACAATTTTTTCCTCAGAGGGAAATAAGGGGAGAGACACAAATTCAAATTATTTTTTTTTCACCTTAGGCAAGTACAGAAATGTTCAAGAATATGATTTGTGTAGAAATCTCAAGTGTACTCATGTGTAAATGTAATTAATGAGATGGGAAAAAATGAGTCGTAATGATAAACAGAGACGTAATTCTTGAAATTGCTGGGTTAGGTTTGAGCCCCTTTTGTAAAAGAAAAAGGATTTGTTTTTGTGCTTCCCACCATGTTTCTTCTTTTAAATATGCAGCTGCTGTTTCGTGTTACGGATCCGTGGCATTTCATTCTGAAGCTGAATTGTCATGACAGTAGTTACAAGAGGTGAAGATTGTAAACCAGAGCATTGCAGTGTGAACCCAGTGATTTTTGAGATTTCCTAAGTCAAAGGGCTGAATCCATCAGTAAGTGTATGCAGGTTTTACTGTCTTTGATATAAAATCAGCTGGGGTCATGCACAATTTTTGTTGGGGTTTTGTTCATTTTCATTAAAATTCCGTTAGAATGTATGAACTTACTTTTGTCATTGCAGCCTTGTCTGTCTTTGGCCAGGGATTGTAAGTGACTGCAATGCAACATTCCATGACGTTACTGCTTAATGCTGTGCAGGCCACCCTGGCTATTTGTTTCCACCTGCACTGCAGTCTTTACTAGGCTAGCACAGCAATTTTTTTGGGGTGCATGCTAGAGTAGCCTATGGAACTGATTTAACTGAAGAATAGATGGATTATGAAAGCTGGCATTGCCACTGATTTTTTTCCCCTCCAAATTGCATAGTGTATGAAAACAAATGGAGCTGGGAATTTGGAGCAGACCTGGCAAAAGGGTGTGATTGTGGTTTGGAATAAACTGAAAGAAGGATGATCTTTAACAAACTCAAGGTAAGAGCACACTTGTACCTCCATACCAGGAAATAAGTTTAAGTAGAAGAGGGTATCCTGAAGTAGATGCAGTCGTGTGAACACAAGAATTCTTTTGAAAAGTAAAGCATGTACTGGGGACTGTAAATCAGCTTTGTTCTGGTATGACTGCATCTATACCACGGGTGCTGGTATTAACAAAGTTAGTAAAAATGTTCTCCTGACTGACAGAGTGATGCTAATGAAACATTTACATGTACAGGACCCCTAAAAATTGGAATAATCAATAAACAGCGTACCTGACTAACGTTAACACTGGACACCCCAAACTCAGCAAGAATTCCTATTATGCAGTTCTGAGTTTGTAGAGCTGTAGTTCTACTAAGGTAACACTGTGGGAGAATGCAGAAGTTACTTTTTAGAAGTTGAAGTGCCATTTTATTTCTCTTCATACATTTTGGGGAACTTTCCAAAGTCAGTCTTGGCGCAGCCGAAGCATCTTTGACATTCTTCTACTACTGTTCTTCTACCGCTATCACCTTTCAAAAGCTTATGTTTTTAGCATTCTTCTACCACTATCACCTCTTAAAAGGTTATGTGTGTTCTCCAAACGGGACCAGATTGTACTGAAAGATTGGTATTTTTAATACAGTTTCCTGTGGAGGAATAACCCGGACTCCTGGCCACGCACCACTATTCAATTCGTACAAAGCACTCACATCATTTACTCCAGGCACAGGCCTGGGCTCACAACCATTCCGATGTAATCTCTACCAACAGTGCTATTTTAACTGCAATCACATTACATTATATGCAAGTACTAAAGGTGTACAAGAAGAGAACTTAAAACATCCTTTGGTGTTGAATTTTGCAAAAAGTGATGCTTTGCAAAAGCTTATCAACATAAACCACTTCCAAGCGAAAGTTTATTAAATATACTAAATTAAGGTCTGAAGATACATAGCTATTTGCTGCATATGAGGATACTTAAAGCAAAATGTGATTTATGTATTTGACTTCTACCTGCAAGAGAAACAACTGCCATCCAGTGTGTGATTCCAGTGCACTTGGGATGGAACGAGTCCAGCTACTGAGCGACTGACATTATAGTAGCACTTCCTTAGGCTTTTATGGGTCTCAGAGACTCAGGACTGACCACAAATCCTAAAGCAAAGAAACTACTGAAGACTATTCATATGGTTGTCCCACATACTCAGAGGAGCATCCAATCTCCTTGATTGATAGGGCCTGTTAATATGTGGTAAACCAGGTGGGAATGAGAGTCATGTGAAAAAAACCCCGATGCATATGATTTCTCCTGATCAGTTGTGTTATAAAATAATGGCAAAATTTTTAATACTACGCCCTAGGAGTCAGCATTTTCCTATAGCTCTCCTGTGTCATTCCCATAAATGCTGTGCTGAGGTCCTAAGTGTTCTTGCTCTTTGCATGGAAAAGGCAAAAAAGTACAAGGAAGACTAAAATTCAAGCTTTTGAGGGCACTTGTGAATTGAGCTGGGTCACAGGCCCTCGTGCAATATCGCTTTAGAGCAAAAGATGTGAAGATAATCAAGAAGAAAACTCATATGTGATGGGCCTTTATCAGAATTCAAACTAAGGCAGGATATTTTAAGAAGACGTTGACACCTTACTCTTCTGTTTTGGACATGGACAGTGTGGAAGGGAATAGTTAGTGGGATGTGATTGAGGAATATACCAAGGGATCTTTGGTGTGCAGAGACCTGATTTCTCAGGAATGGACGTAGTCCTGTGTTTCTCCACCTCCCTGTTTCCCTTCTTCCCAACATCCCTATTGCTGTCCAGCCTTCTGTCAAAGAAACACTCTGGCTGGAAGTGGCACTGTAGAAGAATTTATTCAGAACTACTTCTCTTGCCATTGTAAGATACTGGTGTAATTATGATGTTGTGTACACATAGTATTTATTTATTTTCATTGCTGCAGTTTGAAGCTCTGAACATGTCGTGTAGAGGTTTTGTGTTGTGGTTTAGCTCTTGAAAATGCTGCTTACCTCTATTTAAGTTACTGTCATCCTCACATGCTCCAAATGACAGTGTCTTTCCCAGTAGTAAGTCAGGAAACCACAACTTTATTTGCTGGTAGTTTCTGCAGTGAACTAAGCACCGTTCCTTATGGTCCCATGCCAGTCATATCAACCTCCAGAGAACATGCCCTATAGTCAAAACACATATGAGTAAGAACATTTTGATCACACAAGAAATAATTAATGGTTATACAATAATGTCTATAAAACCTTACCGATGTATTTTTTTATTCAGTAAAAATCTAATTAAGCTTTTTTAGATATAAATCTTTAAAAACCCTAAACTCTCACATTGCAATATGCACTTAAGATTTGCCCACAGAAGATAAAAAAAGAAATTTCCCAAAATGAAAAATGCTTGGAAAGGCTCTGATGCAAGGAAAAACCACTTTCTGATTCCTTAGTAGGTCTCTAACGCCTTCCAGCCTTACAGAACATTAGTATAATATTGTTCATGTATGTAAGGATTTCTTTTATTTTTTTTTCATTTTGGAAACATCAATTAAGACATATGATCCTAACTATCTGGAAAGAGACTCAAACCCCAAGATGAAAACCTTTGCTACTGTTAAAACTGAAAATTGAACAGTAACTCCTCACCTTTCAGGTGTTCCTTCTAGACTCTGAGCTCCTCCAAACTACCTGTGTTATCAAGTGGTTGCATGTCACACTTTCTTGGGGAATTAAAGTTTAACAAAATAATTTTTTTTGTGACATTAAGAGAAGAAAAGGGCTTGGAGGAATGGATAAGTGATTAAAAAGGACAGTCTGAGACATTTGCTTTGTTTGACTGCTGTTTTGGATTTTTCCTGAGCATTACCCGGGTTAAATCCTTGGAGCCTCATCAGTCCTACACATAACACTCCTTGGTCACAGAATGGCAGAATAATTTACTTTGAAGGGATCCTGAAGGTCACTTGGTCAATCTCAGATCAAAGCAGGGCCGTTTGATTGATCAGGGCATTGTGCTGCTGAGTTCTGAATATTTCCAAGGATGGAGAGTCAAGAGAGTCCCTTGAACAATCTACTCCTGTGTTGGACTACCTTTATTTTGAGGGTTTTTTTCCTTCACAACAGCTTTCTGTCTGTCCTACAATCCATCTGTCCTACTATCCAATCCATGGCCAGGACCATTTTAGGAGGTAATTTTGTCTCTTGTTCAGAATCTGCTGCACTTTTCTATTCTTCAAGTCTTGGACTCTGATGTTAGGGGAGCACAACTGGCAGGAAACCTTGAGTCAGGACACACAGTTAGCTTGAAATCCTTCTGGATCTTAAAGCCAGAGAGGATTTTTTTCAGTGCTTTGGACTTTGGTCTTAGCATAACTCCCACAGAGAGGAACTGAGCTGAACAGTACCTTTTGCTCTATAGGTAGTCAGGAGGGTCAAGGTTTGTACTTCAGTGGAACACAAATTTATCATGTCTTACTTTTATTTTCCCTTTAGGCTGGTGATTTGCAATCAATTGCTAAGAACACTACTGTTTCTCCAGTCCCCGCTCTGCTTTCAGAAGGGCAGGCAAATTCCCTCACAAACACTGGGAAAGGATTACTGGTGCCCCGAATTACTGCAGTACTTAAAGTCATGGACCATAGCCCTGGAAGTGGGTGATGCACATGTAGGTAAGGGGACACAGTAAATGTGTTGTTCCATGCACACTTTTGCCAGCAGCAGCCTGTTTAGAGGCATTCTCAGGACCCACCTCAACTGTCTGCTGCTTGTTCCTGACACTGTTACAGCTGTGCCAACATGACTGTATGTGTGTGTGTTTGGGAACTGAATCATGAGACTGATTCAGGTTAAACTACCTAACAATGCTTTTTTTTGCGGAATTTTTCTTCAGTGCCTGTTATATTCCCATGGCCTGATTCACAGGGTGGCCTTACAGACAGTTGTGCTGATAAAAGTCATATGGCTCTTAAGAGAGCTGGACAGGCAGGAAGGAAGAACAAATTGTTGGAAGTACCTTAAGTTAATACCACTGCCAAATGCAGCCTCTTTTCAAACCTACAGCCTCGTGGTGATGCTGCTAAGACCTGAGCTAAGCTATCACTGTTGTCCAGAGTCCAGTGTCCATCTCACAGTCAACATCAACAATGCTGGCGCTTCCATAGCTGTACTTGTATCAGTTTGCTCATCAGCAGTGATAAGATAAAGATTAAGTGAAAAGAATGTAGTAGAAAGGGATCCCTCATAAACTTGTGAAGTTTTTAAAAAGGAATTCCTTGCTTTTTGCAAGCATAAGTACTGCTGAATTGGCAGAGCAACGCTCTTTGGAGTTGTGGAATATAATCTGAATTAACAGTGTATTTAAAACTGAAGTTCTCATTTAAATTTTTATGTTAATTTTAGTTTGCCACTGATGTCACACAAGTGTGCAGCAGGAATCATTTCACTGAAATCACAGATATTGCTGTGTCCCTTGTGAAGTAATTTCTACCTGTGTGAAATACGTATGAAATGCTACTAAATCCAGTCAGCATTTTATACTGACTTGACACCCATATTGCAGTGTTGTAAATTGCTGCAATATGAGGCATAAGCGGATAAAATTACGCTAGAATAAAAGTCTTGTGTCAGAAATGCAAAACTGAAAAATCATTAGTAGTCCTGCCAGTGCTTTGGCATTTAAAAGGTCCTATTTTCCATTTCCCTACAGTCCCTTTATGCTACTCCATTAGTTTAAAAAGGCCATAAAGAGAGCACATTTAGCCGCTTGGGAATATTTTCATTTCAGTGTTGCTCTTGCCTTTGGCATAGCAGATATGTTAGGTTGTGGCTGAGGAGAAAGGGTCACGGCTTGCCTGTGTCCCTGTTCCAGCTATTCTTGGTTGCTGGAACAGCTCCTGGGGGCCCCAGGCTGCCAATTGTGCTAAAATTGCTGGTAGCCTTAAGACTATTCAAGGAGTAATTAGCTACCAAATATGGGTAATTGTGGCAGAGTCTAGCTAATACTGCTTTTGTCAAACAGACTAATTAAAGGATGCACATATGAGAAGAGTTGAAAAAAAACCCTCTTCTCTTAAGGAAAAGAATTATTAAGAAAGAAAATTTGATCCTATATTAAAAAAAAATGTTCTGTTCCTTCTAATAGGATCCTAGAAGTTTTTGATAGTTAATCTTAGACTGAAGCGCAGCTAGAGTTCTTAAATTAAATTCTTTCATTGTGGTACCCCCCCATTCTCTTCTTTTGATTTAATAATTACACATTTTGTATAAAAACGTTGTTCAGTGCAAGAACATTCAAAAATTATTCTTGCCTGTGAGAAATCAGGAGTTCTATTTCTGCTATCAGAAGCAGCCCAGTTGGAGATATGTCATCGTGGGTGCCTGTGCTCTGTTTCTCCCTCTGTACAAAATGAGGTGAGGAAGGGGAATAGTCATCTGCTGGTCTGACAAGATACAGTCCTCCACACATCAGTATAGCTGTGTTTGTTGTAATTTGTACCTGTGCTCCTCCCTTCTCTTGCTCCACCAGTCAGTTGTGAGTAGTTCCATTCCAGCCTATTTGTGTAATGTGTGTTTTCAGTGGTATCTCTGTATTTGGTAGTACAATCATAAAATATCACATCTCAGCTACATTTTCTATGCCTCCAGCTGTGCTGCAGGCAATATCAGATTTCTGAACTGCAGGAGCCCCATCTATAGCTGATTATATCTCGTCTTTCTCTGCTCTGAAGTGGATAACACAGTAGTGCACAAGCAGAATGAGGCCCTTGCTAGAGCAGCAGATTCAGAAGCAAACAGCTCTCTTTCCTTCCTCCTGCCCAGCTAAAACCGATTACTTAAAAAAAACACTTTCCTGTGTTCTGAGATGCTGCAGTGTCACTAATATCCTCTCAGCCAGCACTTCCCAGCAACCAGCAGCCACCTGGTCACCATCAGAACTCTCTTTCTTTAACTTAAACTTGTAAAATGTCTCTTACATGTGATGAACAACTTGCAGTGTCCTGCCTTGTGAACTGACCCGCATATGCAGACATCTCGCAGAGTTCAAATATGATTGAATTCCAGACATTTTACAGCCAGGAATACAGGTATTACCTTGTTATTGCAGCTGCAATTCCTTCTTTATTAACTGCTTCAAAGAGCAGCTGATGTAGCCTTGTCTCCCTGTTTAAATGCCTTTTTACTCCATGTTGTGAAAGTGGGTTAGAAATAACATTTTGCAACTGCTCTTCATTACCCAGAAAAAAAGGAAATAAAGCTCTGTCACTGAATGCAGACATTAATAGAATGGGCAGTTTATGATTGTCTTTTCAAGACAAATCTGGTGATCAGCAGAGTTTGTGGCTAATACTTTATCTTTTCTTCTGTATCCTCTCTGTTGATTTGCACTCGGAAATTCATCTAAGTGAGATGTTCTGCCTTGGTGTGAGAGCTCCTGTGGAAATGAGAGGATATGGTAGCTGATTCTCCTGCTCTTTGAACTGAAAATTTGTGTGACCTGTCTGGCAACTCACAGAAAGGCTCTTAGGAAAAGAGCAGCAGTGATACTGGTTTAGCAGGACTGTCCAATCTGAAATAGTCTTCAGGTGGCTTTGACTGGTTTAAAGGCTGAGGATAAAAATTCTGTGCATGATGTCTGTGGAAAGACGTCAGAAGGCCTGCGACACAGGTTTTCAAGCAGTCTCCTTGTTTACAGTCTTTATAACAGCAAATCTGTTTTCCTCAGTATTAACAGATTAATTTGAAGCATCTTAAAAATGAAAGGCAATCATTGCAGTCCAAAAGAAGGGAAAGAAGTAGAAATTGCTCTCTAGCCTCATCACTCTTTTGTGCTGTTCAGGGAAGAGGAACGCAAAAATAGGAGTGGCAATGTCTGTACCTTTTCAAAAGTCTGACAGCTGGTGCTGTGGCAGTGCATCTTTGCTACCTGACCTGCAGGCTTTCCGGCTGAGACACTGAAAATACAGTCAGATTGTTGAAAAATGTGGAATATGAAAAATTTTCTTAAGAAAGGGTGTTGTTTGATGTTTGATCTTTTTCAAGCCTAAACACCCAGAAAGGAGGAGATTGAATCCATGAAACAGCAGCTAACAACAAGCCCTAAGTGATGTCCAGGTGTTAGAAAGCAAATTACTTGTTGATAGAATTGCCTTGTTAAGGTTTAGGGCTGGACATGCTTCAGTGATCTCAGACCTCGGGAGATGTTAACAAAGTTTGGGAAGAAGGATGCCCACTGAGAGTGGACACAAAGAAGGCAGAATTTATGGGCCACAAGGACATGTGGCAGAACTCCCAAGATAAGGAAGAAGCTGATAAAGTCAACTCAGCAATTGTGCTGAAATCAGCTCCGATTGGGTAAAAGGTAATTCTGTCAGGGGGAGATGGTGACCATCAACCCAAGAAACCCACTGGCTCAAAACAAGAGAAAGACTGAATATGCAGACTAATTAGCATGAGGAGTGAGAGAATCATTAACCAATAGAAGATAGAATACTGACTTATAAGAGAACTATGTAACTTGTAGCCAAGAAACACTAATTCCTTTCTTTGCTGAAATGCCTAAGTAGTAAAGAGTTTTGAGAGTTGGTGTGCTTGGTTTGTGGAATACCACTGAGCACCCAGGCTTGTGCAGCTCTGAAGTAATCAGTGTGTCTCTCGAGTGTGGGATTATTGGCTTGTTGCACACCGGGTAACAAATCCAATTTTTGTGAACAATATAAGCTACATTTTAGAAATAGCTGTCATCATTCATCATTATTCACGTAACTTTGCAGAGATGGAAGTAGGGGCTGCTGTGTGAGTGCTGCCTTGCAGTAGGAACTGTAGGCTTGATAAAGTAAATGAATGTAAACTAAATTAGTAATTATAATACTTTATAAAGTAAACAAAATTAATAATAAACATGCAGGCTCCACCAGAGTGCATGAAAAAAGATCAGACTCTTAAAATTTTATAAGACGAATCTGGGGTTGATATTTTTGTTTTGATTTGTTTTTAATTGAAAGTAATTAGCTCACATGTAAGAAAGCTACTTTTTTCCCTAGTTCAGCTCTAGAGCTGTGTTTCCCATGCCGACAGTTGGTCATCATGTCATGAAGATGAGTTCCTTCTTTGTTTCTTTTTACATTAAAGGATTAGTATCATGTTTCCTATCTTGCCCAACGAGATTTGTTTTCCCTTTTCTCTTCAAGTGGCACAACTTCAGGTCCCACAAGTGCGTGACCTTTACTCCAGCACTCATCCAAAAGCGAGATGATCTGATCTGATGATCAGAGCACACCTCAGAGAGGTCTGTGTTTAACTGCCTTTGGCCAAGGAAGGAATTAGGCCAAATTTGCTACCTCTGACCAAGGATTAATACCATTTTGTAAATCAGAGCACTGTCACCTTGGTGTTCTTCCCTGCTAGGTCACTCAAGCAGAGGACAATGACCTGTCCTGACTTCCTTCTGGAAATTCTGCATGGTGACACACAAGTAGATGGAACAGAGCACTGACAATTCCCTCTGTAGGGAAGTACTTCTGAAGACAAGTCAGTGGCTTCAAGTAACTTCATGATCAGCTCACTAGTTGCTTTGAATTTCATTTTGAAGTGTGCAGGCATCACTGTGTTAGGAGCTTAAGCAGGAAAATGGATCTCTGGATTCCACACTCACTCAAACCTCATTCATATCAAACCTAAATTCTACCTGTGTACAAATGGTCACTGAGTTTGAGTGTTCTCTGAGCTGTCCAGATGTCAGGGAACATCTGTGTGATGGCATGGTGTGTTACAGCGCAGTGCCTGGCAAGGGAAGAGCAGATCCTTACAGACAGAGTGGGAGGAGAGGACAGGACAACCACTCTCCATGACTGTGCAAACTTAGATTGCCTTCAGGTGCTTCTGAAACCACAGGTACAGGCTTTAGGTATTTTGAGGGAGAAGCTTTCCTCTGTTTTTAGATGAAATAGCATTGTCACTCCAGTTGAGTAGTCTTGCTACAGAACACTGCTATATTTAGAAGTAACTCATCTCCTTAATCCAAGAACAATATCTTATAAAAAAGGTCACTTTACACTTCTCTATTCTGTTAGTACTGTGAGTTTTGTGCTAGACCTCTTTATTCCTCTTTATTCCTCTTAATTACAACACACATGAATGTACATATTCACTATGTAATTGTGGCCTCCATTTCCATCAATATTTGTCTCGAGTGGACCTATAAATATTATTTCGCTGATTTTCAGAAGTCACCATTTGCTCTGAGCTCATCCAGAGGCTCTGAATCACAGATAAGGAAATGCATACTGCTACATGAAATTAGAATGCATATTGGTACATACCAATGCATATTGGTAAATAAAATTAATACCCTGCATTGTCCTACCCACTTCTTTTCAAGGAATCCATTCACTCATTAGGATTGGATTGGATGCCTAATGATGGTGGATTTACAGCATGCAAGCTGCACCTTAGCAAGCACTGTGAGACTCACGTTTCTGAGGGGAAAGCACACTTGCAACACACTTTCACATCTCATTTTCATAGGTTTAAATAAAGAACCAATTCATAAAAAGACATACCTCATTGTAAAGCAGTGTGGATCAAAGTCAGGCATGGATAGCTGGGACACAAGACAAGGAGTCTTAAAGCACTGAGACCAGTAAAATGAGGGTAGGGTTACCCAGGATCATCACCTGCTTCATTGCATGTGCCCGTGAACTTCATTGGTCATCTCTGGATACACATTTGCCAGTGGGGAGAGAAATCTGTTGTTACCAGCCTTTGGCTTTGGAATTGGATTATGCATAAATAAGAGCAGGTGTTCCCCAAGGTAGATGGTTTATCAATGTTTTCATCTGTTCAGGAGTTGCAAATTAGTATTTTTCCTTTCAAATTTCTTCTTCCTTCTCATTTGCATGGATACTTGCTTTTGGTGAGCAAAGGCTATGTGTATGGTGTCAGAAATTAAGCTCTGAAC
The DNA here is from genome assembly GCA_036023395.1 of Myiotriccus ornatus. Classification (NCBI taxonomy): domain Eukaryota; kingdom Metazoa; phylum Chordata; class Aves; order Passeriformes; family Tyrannidae; genus Myiotriccus; species Myiotriccus ornatus. The sequence continues at coordinate 6,573,515 of JAYRBT010000139.1, forward strand.
TGAGTAGGAACATGTAACAGAACACATAGAAACATGTCCTGGTGGTCTTTGTGCCTTTAAAAAGCTAATCTGAAATGAACACAGAAATGTCAGGAGATAAGAAACACCTATTAGCGTGAGGATATGTTAAGCACTTTGGATATGCAGAAAATAATTTGGCATGAGGTTTAACATTTCAAATGTCAGCGTTGAGGACTGTGAGTACTATAGTCTTGTTCCTTCTTCACAATGGCACACACGAACGGCCAAAAAGAAATCGAAGCTAAATTTCGAAATTTTAAAGATATAACTTTTTGCGTGTCAAAGAACATACATGATGTTAATTAAAGTGAGGGGAATTCATACGGAATGTCATATGTTGCCCGTCTTTGCAGTGTTCCAAGCTGTGCTTAGCCTGTGCTGCAACATAATACGCACAGTGGCGTTGCACAGAGCAGGTGGGATCCACAGGCCTCCACACAGACAAACCAGGCAGTCTTGGCAACGCTTCTCCTGGTATTTGTCATTTGGCTGTAAGAAGACAGATTTGCTGTAACGCTTTCAGGTGTACGGTAACAGGAACAGATTGGTTACTAGTTTGAATGATTTTAGTGGTGCATCCAACGCAAATAAAGCAATTTAGCAAACAATCTGTGAGTAAAAGGATTCAGAGCTTTGCATCAGCTTTGTCGTTTGTGGATCTAATTGCTTGGCAGAACTCTACTTAAAAGCAACGTTATAGGTATGGATATTTACTTCGTATTTCCTGTCTAGAGTAGTTTGAAAAATTTGTCACAGCAGCATTGTTCTGCAATTATTTGGTTTTAAAACTATAGACAAATATTCTATTTGTAGGAATAAACAGTTTGGTATTCAGTAGTTCAACTAGAATATGAAATTGGTCTGAAGGAGGACCACTCCCAAACTGAGCTTATGTCTCTAAGCAACTTGAATCGTAACACGTAATTTAGAAGCACTTTAAAAATCTAATTCATGTGAGCCAGTCCATCATTATATACCCAGTATCGTATGTGTGCCAGAGGCTCGATAGACCAGTAAGGGAGATGATTCACTTGATTTGCTTATATAGGTGATTAGATTATTGATGCTAGTAATTCCATGGGCTCTGTCTACGTTGCCCTGTGTAATATTAGGATGCTGCCCCACCCAGTTTACTGTCCTAGCTTGGAGCTGGCAGCTCCTAGTGCCACCTACCCTGGAAGGAAGTCTGTGACTTAATCTGTGTCTGATAAAAGATTCCCAGTGTCACAGCTTAGCAAAGGCTTTCTAAATCAGCACTGGTATGAGAAGATTGCTGCTTGGCTGGTCTGGCATGACCAACACCTAGTCCCAGAACAACGTCAGGAAATTAAAGGAGGTCAGAACAAGCCAAGAATAGCAAGTTGTGCTCAGGGGCTTTGCAGGGGGCAGCATTCTTGGCTGAGGTATGGTGTTTTCTGGGAGGATTTTAGCAGGGAAGTGCACACATGTGACATGATGCTGCATGTTGTGGGGAGAACAGGGAGGGGATCTCATTGTCTAGTGAGTGGTACAGGAGAACCTGATTTGTCACAGTTTCCCTTTTAGGCAATGGTATATGTCAAACAGCCTCTGGAGTTGCCAGCCTCGTTCCTGATCTCTGACTCAGTCATTCAGTATTCTTGGAGCTTGACTTCATTCCTGCAAGATTGGTGTTTCTGTAATTGTCAGAGGGTTAGGATGAGAAGTGGGGAGGCAGAGAGAGGAGCCTGGAGCCTGCAGTCTGCAGTGCCAACTGTGGGGCTTCTATGCCAGATGGTATTTCCCCCTCTGAGGTCAGGACAGCATGTGGGATTCAGCAGTCCTGGCATGCCAGAGACACATCGTGTGCATTTCGTGTCCCATGATGGGCACCATGATCATTGTGAGGTGTCATTCCATCCTGTTCTGTGGTCTGTGTGATCATCGCAGGCAGTTAATTCATGGATATCAGCTCCTGATTTAGAATGGTGTTAAAATGCATGCATAACTTTAAACGTGGCTGCTCAGTTAGTTTCTTTGGGCCCTATGAGAGGCTTTGTTTGCCTTTCTAAAGAAATATCAAAAATTTAAAGTGTATGGTAGAAAGCGGCAAAATATCAGTGAGATCCGGAATGATTTTTCTGCAGGTGTTGTTTTTATCCACAGAGGTCCTGTTACCCACAGTTAAGAAGTGAATTAGGCTGGGAAGGGGTTGTCAGCTGAGAAACGTCTGTAGTCCCATGATTTGTTTCAGGAGAGGACTGAAGGCAATAGACAGCAGCACTGAACTTGACGCAGCCTTCCTTCCCTGCTCACAGGCTTTTTTCTCCCTGTTTCTCCTCCATCCTGGCTATAATAGGTACCCAGTAAGACTATCCCATGCAAATAAATAAAGAGTCAGAGGACATTCACTCACTACACAGACTCTGCATATGACCTTCCCAGTACAAAGACAAATCCAGGCACACAGAGTAGCCTCAGCTATAGCTAGATTTGGTGCCATTCTAAATTGTTTGGGACAGAATAGGGTGAGGACAGACTGAAACCATGACAAAACCGCATGACCCGCATTTAGATCCTGTAACTGAGTGTTGTACCTGCAGAGGGGGAGCGAAGGGACCGTGCCTGTCGCTGTCACTGATTGAGAACAGCAGCTATGGGGAAATCCGTGCAACAGCTCTTCATTCTCCCAGGCTGTACTTTCATTCCCCAACTTCACCTCATTCTCCCCACAGCAACCTTATTTACCTTCTTTGAGATGAATTTACTGACTTTTCCTGCTGCAACTAATACTCACCTATACAACAGTGGAACACAGTGAATCACATACGTATTTTATCACTTTTGTATACAGTGAAATGGTAACCAGTCTAAAGAAATGCATTAAATAAATTGTAATATAGTTAAATATAATCCACACAAAATACTCAGAAGTGATTGCAACAGCCAGCTGTAATAAAAAAAGGAAATAAAGTTTTTATATTCATGGATGATCATACTCTTGCTTAAGGCAGGCTTGTTTTACACTTACTATGCACAGTAGTAAGTTCCTATTCCAGGAAAAAGTAAGGGATCTTAAGCAAATACTATTCTAACCTATTTCTAAAGAATATGGTCATTTTGAAGTAGCATAGGCTTAAAAAATTAAGCAGAACTTTAAATAACTGTGATCTGCTTCTGTTTGCAAATGAGCTATCAAAAACCCCCTAGCTTCTTTTCAGTACAATTTTTAGAGATTTTACCCTGAAACCCTAACGCCAGATAATCACATTTGGAACTGATCTGTATGTTCTACAAACTAATTTTTTTACCACTCTGGTTCACTTCAGTAACCTAGTTGTTCTTAAACTAATTGTATTGAAAAATAAGGATTCAGTTGAACAGAAGTTAAAATCCCGTCTTGTACCTTGCTTTTTAGGCTCAAACCTTTTTTTACAGAGAGCTTCTCCTACTGCCTAGCAGGGAAATTTCTTCCCAGTTGCTCACCTAATTGTGCACCTTGTCTACAATCAAAAAGTTTCACTGGCTCTGTAAGTCCATCCAGCGGCTGCAGATGGGAATTGCATTTTTTTGAGGGTAAATTCCAATTTCGTACAATTTAGCTTATTAGGTAGTGTAGGTAATGTTATTACTGGAAATAAACATGAACTGGAATGTACAATTGGAATATTCCCACCCTTTGCTGATAAGTAGATCTGTATCTGTAAAGTACCCTTTGAGCAATACTGGGAATTGATTTGTTATTCCAGCAACAGGAACAAGAGCAAAGTTGATGATTATTTATTTGTGTTTAAATTAATCACCTCCTAGAGCAAGGAACAGAAACCTACTGAGTGAAAAGTTTTAGCTTATTTTCATTCTAAACCTGAGACAACTGAGGTCATTGTGAATGCCAGGGTGGCTCTTGTGAGTCATCCTCTTAGATCTCATGCTTGTGTTTATACTAAAGCAAACCTCTGTGAAGTTACATCTTCTCATTATTAAGCATGTTTTTTTGTCAAATGGCACGAGATACTCCCAAATAGTCATTAAAAAACTGAATGTAAAGAGGGCAAGATCTGAACGGTGTGCAGCAGAAGTCACATTAAGAATTTATACACAGACTCTTTCCAGAAAATCCTGCTTAAGTTCAGTACTGAATCTTGATAGGTCATCAGACTAAATCAGGCCAGCTGATTGTTTGAGAATCTATGATTAGATGTAGCATTTTGCCTGGATGATGACAGCAATTTGAGTCTCAGTGCCTTCAGCTCTAATTCTGACATTATTTCCATTATTGCTACCAGTGCTGGAGTCGTAACTGGAGGGAATATCAGTGGAATACTTTTACCAGTTAGAAAAAGGCCAATTGCTAAAAGCCTTTTAATTCTCTGTTCTTGGCAAATAAGGGCTTCTAAAATGTTCACCATCATTACTAGCTTTTTTCTTCCCGTGAAAGTAAATGTATCTTTAATTTTGCCTTCTAGAGTGAATACATTATGATATAGCTTACAATTACATGATAGCCTATAATTTGCCCAGCCGTGCTTCAGTTAGTGCATAGGTTGTGGAGGCATAAAGAGGCATAAAGAGGGAATGACTTTTGTAACACCAGCCTAAATCTAGCGCTTTAAAAAAAAATCCAGAGCTTTATTTTTCTATCTGTATTAATAATTTTTACCTTAGAAAGTTGCAGAAGTGTGTCTTAGATACTGCCATCTTTGTAGAAACAACCACATAGTACCTATGGCATGCTGTGGCACAACAGTTGCTCTTATAATTCTTTCCAGTGTTTTATACATTTCAGATCTCCATTATTTTCAGTCTAGAATTGCCACTACTGAGGTTGCTATGGTTGTAAACTCTAGCAGTTTCTCTCCAACAAGATATCTGGTTTTAGTAATAGGGTTTTTAATTAGAATATTACAATTCCTTCTTGCTGCAATGATTATTATAAAATAGATAGTGTGTTGTGGATATAATGCAACTCAATCTGCTACAGAAACTCTGATTTCAGGTTTGGATTTCTTTTGTTTGTTCGTTTTTAACCAGGGCCGCAATAAATATATACCTTATTTGTTAGCCTAAGTACTCCCCAGACCTGAAAACATAGGGCCTGAAAACATGGAACTTTAAGTTAAAATAAGATGGCTTCAGAAAATGAATGCAGAAAGCATTCAACTCATCTCTGGAACCCACTGGAGCAGTTTTTTGCATAGTTCCCACTTTATGAAGTTGGCTGATGTCTTATGAATTCACTTTCCTCTGTAAGGATGTAGAGCTGGGTGATACAGAACCACTGAATGAGCTCCTAACTCTCCTTTCTCTATAAGCTGTGAGTCTCAGTGTATTTTTAGTGGGAGCATAACATAGGTTTCCCTGCTGTGTGCTTGGTCAGTCCTCAAAAGCTGTTGTTATAACACTGCCTTTGTCCTCTCTTTCCTTCTGAGTACAACCAGAGGATCACTTGGTTATTTTATTTTACTTGCATTTGCCAGTGCTAGGATTTTGTTATTCATGTGTCAGTTATGACTGTATCATTTACCTGAACCAGAAAGACTCCACTTCTTAGTACGTTACAATAGCTACAAATCTTTCCAGAGGCATCCAATATATTATTTTGGTTTTATTTGTTCCATTAAATACATAGGAAACTATGTCTTTTCTATATATTTTCCTCTAGTGATTTATTATTATTCTCTATGAGCTAGAAGACAAGGAATAAACACGATGTATTTCTGATTTGTTCTGAGCTCTTTACTGGAGATGGGAAAAGAACTCTAAAGGTGGTGTACCTTTCTCGAGGCTTGAAAATTCCACAACTAAAACTGCGGAATTTACTAATTTAGAAAATTATTTCCAAATCAGCTATAGTTTTTTAGCTAAACAGAACAAGATTAACAAATACCTGCATACCAAACTCTTCCTATCAGGGTTCCCAATATTTACAAAGCCCGTTAGCAGGTTTTGCAGAACACCCTTAATCCTGTACTCAGCTGATAGGTTGTTACAGAGACATCAGTATGGAAAAATCTGTCCTGTTCTAGTTTCTCATTCAAATGTCTCTAGCAGTCCCAGAAGGTAAGAGATCCATTGCCTACCTCAACTCTGCCCTTTCCCAACAATTGCAGACAAGGTGAAGCAGTTTTCTGCAACCTGCTGGGGTTGCAGGCAGCCTCTTTTTCTAGGGTGAACATAACCAAATGATTAGAATTGCCATTTTTTTAGGCGTATTTCTCATAGTTCTTGCTGCATGGAAAGACTTCACCATTTGATATGCATTTACTTCGAAGTGGAAAAATACAAAAGGAAAGAACAAACAAACTTAGAAGCTTTTCAGACAAAATGGTGGTCACAGAATTGAGTTCACAGGTCAGCACAAACATTCCAGGCATACGTTAATCTGTCATAATTATGACTTTCAGTTTGCTCTTCCCTTATGAATAAATATAAAATATGCCATTTATATTTCTTTGGCCAGATTTGCTTTCATCTTTTTCTAGACCAAGCACTCCTAATCTTTTAAATCTTCTGTGTGCACAATAGAGCCCAATTTAGTAAGGATTGTCAGATGTCCTTGCAAAACTGTGTTATGCAAAATCCATATTGCAAAACCATTATGTCATTTAGTAGTGTCTTTCAAATTCTAAAATAATTTTTAAAAAGTCTAGGCAGGGTTTATGAGATGTTATGTTCCATATTCCCAGAGATCTGTTTCAATTATATTTTCACAGAGCTGAATGTTTTGTTATGAGGTTAGAAGTTAGTTTTGAAAAATTTGTTTCAAGAATATTTACAGTCCATCTGTTTATGAGCGAAGCACAGACTGAAGAGACAGCATAGCACAGATGAGTCATAAACTGGTTCTTAATTATTTCAGTTTGGAGGCAATACCAAGTGGTGTGTTTGCTCCTTCGTGGTCCCAGTCTTCCCTTGAATTAATCTTTCGACAAAACTGGAAGACTTTTGGGTACCCACCCAGTCCTAAGAACTGTTCACTCTCCCATAATCCTGCCTTCAGAAATTGATAACTGACAACTGTTTGGTGAAAGATTAAACAACAGATGATTTTCATGTTCTTCTAATTTCTATACAGTTTCTTAATTTTCCTGTAGTAAAAAAAATCCATATAGCAAAGACTGCCAGTCATGTCACCCTTCTCTTTTTAGAAGTGTGTACTTTAGGATCACAAAATAGTTTGCATGTTTACATAACTGGTTGTTTTTGTATCCCTGCTCTGAGGACGGTACCACGATATGCTCATTTTACAGTTGAAGGAAGTGTGGCAGAGAGATTCAGGGCACACATCAACAGTGGTGTGAGCTCAGTCATCCCAGTTCCCACTTACAGTGAACGCTACTTCATTCTTCACACCATAAAACCTAAAAAAAAATTATTTCTATTTTTTTTTTAAGTTGCCCTGTAGCTCCTTTCTTGGGACAGGATTTTCAGAACCTGAATTTTGGCACCCAGATGCAATCTACACCTTATCGTAATGCTTTAGCAGCTTTTTTTGTGGGTAACCTTGTGCCTTTCAGAGAGCACCTGGATACAGCTGGAAACTAAGGAACTAAGCTAGCTTTGAAGCAGAAGGGCTGATTGCAGTGGAAAGGAGTGGGATTATTTTAGCTAAGCAGTGTTTTAACGCAGTGAACAATTTAGAAAAATCTTATTCCTAACAAAGTACAAAACCGGTCCAGTGGCATTTGATTTATTCTTGTTACAATCCCCAGTTTACCTCTGAAGAGGTGTTAAGAGAAACTGTTCTGTCAAGCCCATTTAAGAACAGGCTTTTATTCAACATGAATAATACTGAACTCTTTGAATAAGATTAGAAAATTACTCTATTGTTATGTGAGAGAAATAAATTAATAAAGAAAACTAGCACTGTTTGTGCACAAACCAAATGTTCTTCGCATCTCTGAATGACTCTCAAGTTCCTTGTTATCTTGTCAGCCTCACTTTTCGATAGTTTTGTTTTTCTGGGTAGTATTTAGCAGGCAGCTCCTGTAGTTTTTGCTACATGGTAGATGTTTTTGTCCAGGACATTCTCAACCATGACTGCAGTGTGGGTGCTGACGTCAGGCAGCTCCTTGGCAGCGTACGAGGGATCCATAGCGGCTGCTGTGCATTCGTTCGGTAGGTCACCCCTGTGGAGAGTAAATGGAAGGAAACTGTAAATTACAGGGTTATAAATACATGAAGAGTCTCTTGAGCAAAGATTGAGTGGTTTCTGATGTCAGCAGAACCCTGAGATGAATTTAGTGTCCTGCTTGGTTTTGCTGTTTCTCTGTTCCCTGTGAAACAGGGCTCCTTTATAAAGAGGAGAGAGAGCCAATGGTATTTATTGGAGAAATCAAACTTAGACACTTAAATGATAACCATAAACATGTACAGGATGTCTTGTTCTGTCATGGCCACAGACAGCTGCATAAAATTATGTCCCATGGATGTAGCTAAAATGGGAATTCTGAACCTATTCAATATAATGCATTTCAGTTCCTGGCTGAAATGCTGTTGTAAGTGGATATTACAAAGAACAATCTTGGACTTTAAAATACTGTTGGTATTGAAGTATAAAACCAGAAAACATGTTAGGACAGTACAGATTTAAGCAGGCAGGTTAGGAAGGTAATTAATATCTATTATGTAATAAAGAATAACAGGATTATCTATTTTCATGGCAATGCAACAGAAAATAATTCATAAGACTAAGAATCTAAGATTTTCATGCAATCAGTGGTGACCAAGGAGGAATAATCTCAGTCAGTGATATTCAGAAAAAAGAAACTGAATTAAATTGTTCCTGAAAAATTATCCATAGGCTTCAGTAATAAAAAATGGTATATTTTGCAAATTGCCAGATTTTGCAAAGTGCAGATTACTCTGAAACTTGTAGGCAGAGTCAGTGTGGCGATGCCCAACTGTATTTGGGCATTGTAATCTCTTCTGACCCAGAGAAGTAAAGAGTTGTGGTCTGAATGAAAAAGACAAAATAATATCATGTCCTGTGTGGGGGGCAAAACTTTCAGGCTTCAATTCAGTCACAGCAAATAATAACCTTGTTTCTCTAGAAATACCTATTTTTCCCATTGTGCAGCATAGTAATCCTAAGAAATTAGTTGTGATTATTTTGAAGGATGTTGCATATTTCCTATGGTTAGTCTGAAGGAGCTTTAGGCTTGTAAACAGCATAATTTGTTTCAGAGGTTAAAGGTCTAGACCAAAACCTCAGCATCTGCCTGGATCAGAAGCCAGTCAGACTATTAAAGAGTGAAGACCTCTAGGCAGAATTACCTTCGTGGCATTGCTAAAATGCAAGGTGTGTCTTATCAGAGAATATCTATTTTAAATAATACAATAATCTATCGAAATCCCATAACATGTTCTTACCTCAGATCTGAAAAATTAAATAAGGATAACTACCATTATGAGGATGTGATTATTCTGTGCCACCATCCTTCCCTAGCCTTTGTAAAGTTCTGGGAAACTACAAAATATTTGGTAATACTGTTATTAAAATATATTGCCCTGGCAAAAATCAGAGGCACTGTGGCTCAGCTGTGATTTCCAGATGTGCACGGAAGTAAACTAGAGGTTGTGGGATAATTTGAGATGTTTTCTTTATGTCAGATTCTCTGTGGTGCCAACAAAAATACTCACTAGATTTCAGGCTAAAATGTGGATTAGTACTAAAAGTAATTCTGTGTGACTACACAGTCCCTTCTTCTGACACTAAATTTATCTCAGGCTTTAAGGAAGTCTACAGGCATTGAGAATTATATTGAACATATTCCATGTGTGCAAAAGAGAAGCATTTCAGCCTCAGATGGGATATAACTTTTAATATTTCCACTTGTACCCTAGACAATACTTCTGTAAAATTTCTCATAGTTTAATAAAACTTCTTATTCTAAATGCAGGTGTTTTCTTACAGCAATCCTGAAGGCAAAAATACCACTCCTTTCCCCTCGGAAATCTAGACTGATAACTCACAGAATAGAACAATAAATCAATTATAGCCAGGAAATGTTACTGTTGGAAAAAGGAAAAAAGCCTACAAAATACAGATTTGATGTTGCTTCCCAGATTCCTGCGAAAACTCGACTGAACACACGGCTGCATTGTCATACTGTGCTTAAAATTGGCAGTCCCACATGGCACTGGGCACAGACTAATCACTGGGTCCAGAGAACCCTCAAACACTTTGGCTCATCTCTAGTAAAATCTTTCTACATTTGGACTTTCCCCCCCACACACTACGTTGCTTTTAAAAAACACTATGTTAATAATATTTCTGGAATTAGGCACCTTTCAGAGAAATGCACTGTACTGTATGGAGTAATAATGGCCAGAAATTTATCTGTCTAAAGTGTTTCATCATATATATCAGGGTGATATTTTAAAATATAGATCTTGGTGAAATAATTGAAGTTATTTGACTGCAGGAATACAGGAATAAGCATACAAAAAGAAACTCCTAAAAACCTTAGAGCAGACCAAATTCTTACATGTGTAGTATCTAAAAATAAAGGATACTAATTATAACAACAGAAGACACAAGTGTAGATGAACACACCTTTTTTTTTTTTTCTCTTTCATTTCAACACATTTGGGAAGATCTGTGATGGAACATGCCTGCAACTTTCACTGTTAATGGAAAGCAATGAAGTATCTGGCAGGATCACTTACATTAAGGTGTGATTTCCTGCTGGAATGAGATCTGGAGGCCAAAGGGGAGCTGAGTACTTTATTAATCTTATTTATTAAGCTTATTTATTAATCTTAGCAAATGCTTTAACTAGTAAGTTACCAAGTATTGCAAATTGGGAAACACTGTGAATCCTCTGTCTTATTTTTTATGAGGAGGGGCTGATGGGACAGCAGTTCTAGCAGAGAGCCAGTAGCTGAGAATCCTGAATAAGGATAAGCCCCTAATTGTCTCTGGGGGGGACATATACTGGATCCCCTCCTTTTTTGTTTGTCATCTTTTACTGATGGCTTTGTCCATTAAGTTTCCTGGTTTGAACGCCTGAATTTCCTGTGTTTTATGGGGACTGTGGGCACCTTCTCTCTCTTAAGAAAGTGAATTTTATTGCAACCCATATATCCATGATGGAAGTAAGCCAAGTTAATGTTTTTCTACTCTAGAAGCAACCTGAGTTTTTCCAACAAAATAAAATGCCAGTGTTCTTTGTGCTCATTCAGAAAGCAAAAATGAGGCTTTTTAAAAGTTCAGATGTGAGAATTTGTGCAGAGCTCTGCTGCAAACTAAAGGAATGTGAAAAGTTTTAAGCCCTGGTGTCATCTGAGATGGCAGACTATAGCATTGCAGAGTTTGCTGCCAAATCCTAATCTAATCAAGGCAGATACATTTCCTTTAGCCAAATAGTTTCCAATCATGTCAGAAAAAAATTAAACAAAGCTCTGAAGGAGATTGTGATATACCTAGGAAAACAAAGTAGTTCTTAATCTGGATAATATATTATTACTCTGTTGTAAAAGGTTAGATTCAGACTGAGTGATGTTTTAGTAGTTGCTGATTAGTGATGCATTATTATGGGAAGTAATTAAAAGCTTACTGGACTGAAAAAATAGTGTCTGTGCACAGGCAAAGTGGGAATTCAGAAGCACGGCAGATTAGATTTCCAGTGAAAATCTGTCATGTTAAATCGTGATAAACAAAAATTGTTTCACTTCCCATTGGAGTAGAATAGGTTTATTTGGAAATACTGTGAAATCCCTTCATCAGAAACAAACCAATGACATATTGTCTTTCTTAGACTGCCAAATTTGTGAAATAAACCAAGTTTTTTCCTAGGCTTCTCTGGTACCTAGTTTACATAGCTGTTTTGTGGGTATATTATTAATTTTTAACTGCATTAAATATGAACAATTATGCACAAATAGTAATACCCAGTAGTTATTGCATGGAAGGACTTAGATCTCTTTTATTTTAGTAGGGTTTTTTTTAATGCCTTTGTTATTTAGAGATTTAACTTCAGGTTTGGGCCCAGTCTTCACGTGTTTTACATCTGAGCTTGCTGGAGTGGTCACAGCCCTATTTCACATCCATGTTGCCTGAAAAGACCATTAAGACACTCAAGGATAAACATATGCAAAGGTAATTAAGTAATCAGATGCCTCTACATTGCATTGAATGCTCTACTCCATCAGGAACAGAGCAGATGAAACGGGGCTTAGTTTTTTTTCTGAAACACCTGTTCTCTTTCCATCGTCCTTTCCACCTTCCCTGTCTCCTCTGCTTTCTTCCAGGAATTGCTGGAGCCCATGAGATGGCACTGTGCCATAGCAGGGTGTTGGGACATTTAGCTCTACAGCTGCAAGTTTATAGCATGGATAAGATCCCTTTTTAAACTCTAGAGATTAGTTCAAATTCTACTTTCCTTATGCCACAAATATCCTGCCTTTCAGACTGTCGTCGGTTGGGACTTGTGGGTGATTCGTGCTAGGGGACATGGGGGAATTCCAGTGTAGAAAGGGATCAAGTCATAAAAAAGTTTGGGAAAAATGTTTACCCTAAGCTCCTTCCAGTAAACTGTTAGGTGAAGGGTCCTCTTTGGAACTAGCAACAGTGTCTCTGAGGAACACAGTTAATAACTTAAAAAGGGCTTTAAAATATTCAATTCATATGTTCTTGGCCTATCTTCAGATTCTAATATATAAGGCAAAGGTGGTTTTTCTGATTAACTATAAAAAGGTTAAACAATTTAGGAGGTGTGTCCTTCAAGTAACTTCTATCCAGACCAGCACACACAGAGAGGAAATGCCTTGTCAAGGCACAGCCACCTGAGACCCACTGGGCTCTTTAGGCCAAGTTAATTGGTTCAGGGGCAGGGTGATGCAAGCAGTGAAGAGCCTGCAAGGTCAGCATCCCTCCCTCCCCAAAAAGAGACAGAAAGAGCAAAATCCTTCCTGTTGTGGAGCTGCTTTGCAGCTTTGCAGGGAGGAGAGCAGGAGGAGAGCTCTTACTTTCTGGAACAGGAAGCAATCTCTGCAGCTGTGAAACCTGAGAGAACAATGGAGATTGTGTAGACAAGCAGTTACGGGAGGCTGCTCTTGGCTCTCTGAGGCTTGATGCCAGAGAGGTCCCACAGCAGCAATCTTTTCTTTGTAATAAATTCTAAACTCCTCTTGACCTTATTGCTGTGCTCTGGGCTGAAATGCATGTGAGCAACTGACGGGAGGTACCCCAGGTCTTGAAATTGTGGATGCTTACTGAGTGCCACCAGAACTGTCCTGGACCAGACCAAAATGTAACTGAAAGCGTTTGCCTCATTTCCAGACTGAATGTGAATTAAGCTGTTCATTCCTGCTTTAGCCATGCCTTGGAAGAACATGTCATTTTTAGTGTGATAGAAGTAGCTCTCATTTTCCCATTTTCAATCCTGTATTGCTTTGTATTAAGATTGGCTTATCTTTTTTCTTAACGTAAAACCCCCAACCTTCAAGCTTTTATTTTAAAAAAGTCTGAAGACTTCACTTTTTGCTCTACGGAAACATATTGTCAACTGCAAATATAGAGAAAGTAAAACCTGAATGTTATTATTGATACTTTGGTATCACTTTGAAGCATTTGTTCAATTTGAGGTCCTTGCTTTTTATTCCAGGTTCTATGGAGAACATGTCTAGTCATTACAGACCATTCATCTCCACTTTGTTGTAAACTACTTCTATCCATGTAAATGCTATGCCTGTAGTTCTTCTAACTTTATGGATATGCCTAAAATCTATTCATGTGAACATTCACATTGATTTTTTTTTTTTATAATGTGTGCAATAGGCATGTGTATAACTTGCAAAAATCAGAACAGATTTATTACTTTGTCCTCAGAGGATCAAAACCATTTGAAATGTGTACTATTTGCCAAATGAGACATAAGATCCTGATTTACACCATCAGTTTTCTATACATCACAGGACCAAATCCATTTGAAAAATACAGTAAAATAATATTATTCCCTGTAACATATAACAGTGGACTTTGATAGTAAGTAGCCCACAACTGTTGGATTAATATATGTAAGTGTTTTTAATACATGTTTTAAATTATATACTGAGATGGACTGTGCATTTTTTATACATATATATGTGTGTGAGTTTATAGCCTTGGACAGCAGCCAAGACTATGTAAGAAATATTGTGTGTGTAGAAGCTCTGAATGGCCTCCTTCATGAACATCATCATGCTGGCATTTTCCCTGCTTAATATTTGCCACCCCTCGATGCTCTTTCTTTTAGTTAACTGCATTTCTGGCTCATGCCACACTAGAATATATTCCCTCCACTGCCTGTCATCTACTAGGATTCATTTTAAATGAGGCAGTCACTATCCTTATCTAATGAATGATAGTACTTTGGCCAGTGCAGTTTAAGGATTGGGAGGATTTATGGTTCAGTTGTCTGAACAAAATACAAGAGTTTTTGGCAGTGAAATAAATATTTGAAATTCAGATTTTATAAATAGGTTCTTTAAAAACTATTTGATGTTTAATCACACTGAAAAAGAACTATTACTTGAGTGGCTGTTGGACTTTTGGACACCGTCACAAGAGAAATTATTGTTACAAACTGAAGAAATAATCTCTGTTCTTTCTAGTTGGATTTTGTTTAAAGCCTGGAAAATTTTGACAAAAGAGGAAGATGCAAGCTAAGGTCAGTGATAGATTCAGTCTTGAAACAGCTGAATTGTGTCTTGTGGGCTAAATGTTTTCTTTATACTGACTGCATGTCAGCTCTGTATTAGGTGTGAGCATGACAATAACAGAGAAGACGACTACCATAATTTACCTGCTTTTATAAAAAGCAGATATTGCTAGGTTAGCCATGCATGGATGGTGTTATTTTGTAATTTGGGTGCTTTTCACGCACCTTGATTCAAGGCACTCCATGGCAAGTGCCTGTGTTGGTTGATTGGCCTTCCTAGAATCCTCAAAATCTGTTAGGAGAAAGAGATTTCTACCACCCAGAGGGCAGTTCAGAGGAAGGATTCACCACAGGTAACTGGATTACTCTCCTGAAGAGGCCCTCTCACCCTGCTGATCAGCATCCAACTTCCTGCTTTATTGTATAAACAGAACAAAAAAAATGGCAACGTCAGGAATAAAAACCAAATCAGGAGAAGTATATAAACCTGTAGCATGCCAAATGTAAAATGAGGCACTTAAAGCCAAAATTAGAAACCTTTATATGCCTGCTTATGTGGTAGAAATTTCTAGGCTTTCTCAAACCGTTCCTGTTGATACACCAATGGGCATGTCTGGAACTGCTTGAGATTTGGTAGTGCTGGAGAGAGACAACACATGCCCTGCCTCATAGTCCACATACAGAAACTAGATGTTCTCTCTATTGTGGGACACATTCTTTTCCTTTCATCTCTTTCCATGTCAAGACCATTATTAAAGATTTTAGTGGTTAAAACAATGGTTAAAAGGCCCGTTCTCATTTAAAAGTTGATAATGAAAGTATAGCAACATTTTAAGCATTTATAGTTAAAAATTAACATGTGATTGCAATAGATACTGCACAGTAATAGAAGGAGAACACTAGTTCTCACCTGAGGCAATTGTACAATGTAGTAAGATACAAAACCTGTTTTAGTTCAGAACAGCAGAAAAAGTTTAATCAGACTCAAGAAACTGGGGAATTGGTAATGTCAGCACTGATTCCATCACTGCAGCACAGGTTTGAAGCTTCTAGTGGAACTAAGGAAAACAAAGATTATGTTAATAATTTTGTTAACTTTTTTTTTCTTTGTTCTTAAGAGACATTAAAAAAGCACCAAGAAATAGTGTTAACAGAGTCAAGACAAATTGTGTCCATCTGGAGAGTTAGAGGTAGGTTGAAACTGATGTCTTATCATTCCTTTTTTTTAAATAAATGTCCAGCTACTAAAGAAATGGAGACAGGTCTGAATGAGAATCTAGAGATAGCCATCAACAGATGCATGTATAACAATGCTGTTGTAAAGACTGCCCAATAATCACAGCCTACATTAATTCCAGAAAGTACACACAAATAATATTCCTTGGCTTTATTTTTAAGGCAGCATTTGGAAAGTTATGTGCACTGGTCCTGTAACAGTAATGGGATTTGTGTTTCCAACACAAGCATAAGGGTCCCATGCAGCAGTCAAAGTAATCCCTGGCTTCTGAGAAAGAAGAACAACTTTGCAAAAATTTTGTCACCATACTAAAAATACATCCTGTATCCTGGGGAATCCTCATACATTCTCTTTCTGGCTGCAGGGATGTAAGATCACAAGGAAATGGAGGAGAAAGAGCAGTTATTGAAAGAACCCAAGTCTGCTTCGTAGCTGTCTGAAAATCCCCCGTGTCCCCATCTTCCTGCAAAAGTGTTATCATAGAACGATTTGATTTGGAAGGGACATTTAAAGGTCATTTAGTCCAACAGCAGGGACATCTTCAACCAGATCAGGTTGCTCAAAGCCCTGTCCAGCCTGACCTTGAGTGTTTCCAGGAATGAGGCATCCACCACCTCCCTGGGAAATCTGTGCCACTGTATCACCATCTTTATCATGAAAAATTTCTTCCTTATACCTAGTCTGAATCTACCCTCTTTTAGTTTAACATAATTACCCCTTGTCCTGTTGCAACAGATCCTACTGAAAAAAAATATAACCCCTGAGAAATGAGTGGTCACTTTGAATACTTCATGATTTAAACTGATAAGGTAAATATGCTAGTTTACTCTCCTGTTACCTGACAGGCAAAAGTGGTGTCTGTTCTCCTTCAGTCCCTATTTACAGAGTGTAAATAAGACCTTTGGAATTTTCAAAAATTGGCATTTTCCCTCTTCTCCCTAGAACAGGAGTTGTATGTAAATCTTACATGTGAATAGGAAGTGAAGTGAAATTCAGTAATTCGTATAGGGAAGTAGAAAATGCAGTCTGAAAAGTTTCAACCTGGGTATTTTTATTCAAAATTCCTGTTGAGTTCAGAAGAATGAAAGATGTGGGTCTTTTTCCCAACAGAAAAACAATCCCCTGTGTTAAATATCTGTTGGAATGAATGGATGTTGGTGGCTTTTTGTATCATTCTGAAAGTTATCAGTTTCTGAGGATATTGGTTTCCACTCTTGTGGTTGAGAGCAGGGTTACTGGTCATTATTATTATTTGTGACACCTATTTTAAAGAAGGACATATTTAAAAACTCTCTCCAGGATAGCAGTATCTAAAGATTGTGGTCACACACATCAGAATTGTTGTGAGTCTGAATAGAACTGCAATAGTATTGTTTGGTTTAGGATTAGGGTTAGGGGTAGGAGTTGGGGTTAGGGTTTGGGTTGGAGTTAAGGAAACCAAACACCAAGCCTTTTTAGCATTGTGAAAAAAGATGATGGCCTAATAATCAAGAACAACTAAGGGTATTAAATATCCTTCCAAATATCTCTGAGTTTAAAGAAGGTAGAGAGAATTTCCAAGTTGGAAGACTTTTTTTTTTAAAAAAAGAAACGTTGTTACACATTGATGAGGTTTTTAAAAATGAGGAAATCGGTTTTTTCAGGAAATGGCCAAGAGGTGGCAGCACTCCCTGAAACGCTGAGCGCCTCGAGTTCTCAGAGCTGTCCAGTGCTCATTCCCAAGGGCTCGACAGCCACTTTTCTTCAAATACGCCCAAGGAGATGTTGTCCGTAGCAAATCAATCCTGTTTTGGCTACATTTGGCTTTTCTGGAAGTACACGAGACTACATAACATCAAATCTTTTACTACCTCTGAACATACTTGTTTGACACTGGCACTCGGGGTTGCTGGCTCTGTATCTTGCTGTAGTCCCACATGACATGTTGCTGTATCACTGAAGTCAGACACATATGCTTGGGGCTTAATTGGCATCTGTCTGGATCCACAGGAAAATTTAACAGGACTAAGACTTGCTTGGTCCTTCTATTTAAGAAAAATCCAAAATACAGCTCACGTGAAATCATCTTGTGTTTAAAAAAGTCTCTGCAGGGAACAATTCAAACAGGATGATTCTTTATGCCTAGAGAAGTCACACCATAATGGAAATACACGTGCAGGTGTTAAGATGGCAACAGCTGTGTTTTATTTCCTGTGGCCATTATCCTCCCACAGCCTCCAGGCAGAGTCCTGCCAGTTATGGATCCCTTTCTCATGCTTGAAAAAAACTGAAGGATCCTTCCTATTAGCAGTGGGTGGTTGCAGCATATGATGATATATGGTAATATTTCAGTTCTAAATGTACATGATACAGTTAATAGTTCCTGCAATGCCAGGATTCTGTCTGTGGCACTTGATTTTGCTGTGCTCTGTCACAGCCTGCACAGTCTGGCTCTGAGGATAATTGTGCCCCTATTGCCTTTTCTCCGTTCCCTTTTGCTTTGGCCTCCTCACAGGGTTGGTTCTGCATTATCCATGTGGTTGTCTTCCTTTAATGGAAATGTTCCCTTTCCTGTGGCCAGGAGTGATGCTGCTTTTTCCAAGGGAAAGACCAGAAGAGTACTGAGCAACCACACA
Source organism: Myiotriccus ornatus (assembly GCA_036023395.1). Lineage (NCBI taxonomy): Eukaryota > Metazoa > Chordata > Aves > Passeriformes > Tyrannidae > Myiotriccus > Myiotriccus ornatus. The sequence goes on from JAYRBT010000139.1 coordinate 6,591,991, forward strand.
TTTTGTGAGAACATCTGTGTGTCCTCGAAGGCAGCTGGGGATGATAAGCAGTTCAGTGAGGGGACAGAGGGGCAGGGAAAAAACTCCCCCATCTGAGAAAATGCTGTGTATTGATCTTAGCCCAAAAAGCACATTCTTAGTTGTATCTCCTCACCTATTACTAACAGTGTTACAAAAGACACAAATGGTATTCTCCACTACTGCTGCCTGTCATGGTGCAGTGTTGCTTTAATTACTAATAAGGTGGGCTTCTCTTACTGAGAACTGCAGTTCTTTTCATGTATACCCTTTATACACAGAAAATGTAGAAGGTGACAAGACTGACTTTGAAAAACTGTTAAATTCAGCTGTTTGGGCAGATATTACAGCCAACAGTAACTGATCCATTGGTTATTATCTTCAGTCAGAAGGAGGCTTTATTCTTCTTCTGAGGTTTAGTGGCTTGCCACTACTGAAAGGGTCAGTTCAAGTTCCCCTTTCTCCTGGCCACACGTTCCTGTTGCTTCTTTGATGCTGGCTTGTGTTTGTTTGATCCTACTATAATCCAGTTCCACTTACTAAACCAGAGAAAACTAATCCTGCAAAAAATTGACTGGTTCTCTGTGATTTTGTGGCAGCTGGATCACCTCTCACAGGGCTCACACGAGTGCTGCGAGTGGTACAAGGAAGAAGGGAGTTAATGAAGGAAGCAAGCCAGCCACTTTGGGTGGCAAAATGATGTTACATTGGCTCAGAAAAGCAAAAGAAGAGTCACCAGTAAAGTTTATTTTGCAAAAATAGGTAATTAATAAGCACCAAGGTATGCTGCCAGTGAAGTAACTGAACTCGGTGCTGTCTGAAAATACATGTGTGCTAAATGTGCAGGCTTGGGAGACACTGGTTTTCCCAAGAAAGCCAATTTAAGAAACTGTCTCTTTCTCTCAGTACCTTGTTTCCATATGTCCTGTGTTTAAACTGTCTGCCTCCTCAGTTCTGCCAGTATAGTATTCTTTAGGAAGCACTGTAAACTGGATCACTGAAATGATGTGGCGCTTAAAAACCCACTCTGTGGCTGGGAATGAAAGGCAGGAAGGAAAAGCAGGACCTTACCTTTTTTGGTGGTGTTAAGCTCTTATTTTGACTCAAGCCAAGCCAAGTATTTTCACCTTCTTGTGCATCTCAGAGTGTTTCACTGATGAAATAGACTCAGTCCATTAATGGCTGTACTAAACCTGGAGGCCTATAATGCT
>JAYRBT010000139.1:6599433-6609712 GCA_036023395.1 Myiotriccus ornatus
AGGAGTTAAAAAATCAGGGTAGGATAGTTCAATGCAAAACAGTGCCACGGGAGGTCTTTTTTTGATTCAGATGGTGGCAAATTATTTTATGTATGAAAGCAACGTGGTGCATGATTGGCCCCTTTAAAAAGGAGGACTAGAGTAGTATTTGTACCTACCTGTTACTGTGCTTCTTGTTAGATCTCAGTATTGTTACACTGATGGTGAAATGTAGGCAAAATGAACAAAACTGTTTTCCAAAAGCTTTGTTTGTAAGTATATGACAAGAAGTTCTTCTTCAATGGCTTTTTGTATCCACAAAAGCTAGAAAGTGGATTTTAGTACGAGTTACACATGCTTTGTAAAGCTGTTCAGAAGTCCCTTGTTGAAGCTAGTTTTGATATTGCACATAAATGTTCAACTCTTTTATTGTAATATTGCTCATATACATGGAACATATTCTTCCTAAATTTATAGTACTTTTATTTCACATTTTTCTTAATTTTCAACTGAATTAGAAAGTTTTATTATTAAAAAAAACCAAACTTATTTTAAGAATGTAGTCCATTTTAGTTCTTTTTTTCAAATGACTCTAATATTGAGGAATCCTCAAAATTCCTTTGTTGTTAAAATTCAAAGTATAAAACTCTAAGAGTTGCGTTTTATTTTTTTTTTAATGTTCATGGCTATTTTATCCTACCATTTTACATAAGTAAAAATAGCTTCTTCAGTCATACTGAGTATTGGTCAAACTGTATTAACCCTGGAAGAAAATAGGTCTCTCTGGGAATCTCATTTCTGTTCCTACAAGTTTTTCTCTAAATTGTAGTGAAAATATCACTATATGGTCTACTCTACAAGCAGCACAATTGATATTGTAAGATCAAGATATTTGTCGGGGAGCACTAACAGAGTCTGAAATCCAAAGCAGGGTTAATTTATAGAATTTCAAACCGTTTTATAAGAATATATGCATTGGATCTTGGCTTGTAGTTTAGCTGTAACAAGAGTCTTGTATGCAATCTGGCAGAGTGTAAATCTCCTGGACTACAGTTATGGCATAATTTAATCCTGAGTTGTGTTTTCTAACAAAACAGCTACTGAAACTGCATGTGCAGTTTAGTTGAGTGACGAGGTGCGAGGACTTCTACCTACAAATGAATTTTAGGGATGTTTACTATATTTACACTGGAGAGGGTTTAAAGTATACACTGACTTTTTAGAAAGGATTTGATCATTTTTTTCTGATATGTAGCAGAAGTTCTGGTCTGCTTATGAGATAATTTCAGAATCTTCACCTTTCAAGTTCAGTATGTGAATGAATTCCAGAGAATGAAGGTACTTGGAGAGGTTAAAGAAGGCCAGTGAGCTGTACTTGCCTAACACATGGTGAAGAATGAAGAGAATTGCATTAAACAAACTGGGTTATAGGTGGGACAAGTAAAGAGACAGTCTGTGCTGTTCTGTAAAAGCTCAGTGACAAAACCTTATGATTTATCATGAAATTTTCATTTATCTTTTTAGCCATGGAAACCTGCAGTTAATGCTGTTGAGGTGCTGATGGAATTGAGGAACTAAAGGAACTCTTTAAAAGTAAGTTCAGATGAAACAAAAGTCCCTTCCATCTGCAACAAGTGAATTGCATAGGGCTTGAAAATGAAGGAGTTATGTAAATATATTTCTCTTAATTTAGAATAATTTGTTTTCTCTTTTAAAAGCTTGAAGATTTCAGTTGTGAGCTTCTGTGACAACTGCCCTTAATGTATAAACAGATTTAACTGTGGATTGCATCTGTACTTGCAGTAATATTCTCCCTTATTCAGTTGTAATCTAGAATATCTAATCTGGAATCTGCTGCTGGTAGCGTGCTTTGGCTGATTCAGACTCTTCTCAGCTTCCAGGGAACTTGAATTCAGATGCAGAAGGACTGTGCATCTGCAAAGATGAGAGGACCGAAGGATGTCTTTTTGGGCGTGGTGTCCGTGGGCATGGTGAGATGATAAAGTTTATATATTCTCAGAAAAACCCATGTGAAAAGCCTTACCAATTTGGTAGCTGAAGCAGAAAGCCCTGTCATACCCAGCGTTGTAGCTATGGAAAATATGCATCACTGCTTTCAAGGTCATGTCTTCCAGGAAAGCATTACAGTGTTTCCAGTGTGCTTCCGGACTTTCAGTCTGACATCTGCTAGGCAATACACTTTTGAGTGCAGATGCACCTTCCTTAAATTCAGTAATGAATATATCTTTTGTTTCCCATCTTTTATAAGGCTGCAAAGTCCAGATGTGGACCCAACTGCCACTAAAATCCTGGAGGGATGAGGGTTTTTTTTTCTTAAAATTTAATTGAGAATTGGCAGTGTTGTTAGAAATTATTTGGAAATTCTCAAATTCACATCACATTTGTCGAAGTGATGATTGCCAAACAAGGTTTGGAGATACATAACTGGAAGTTAAAAGACAATGAAGGATAGCTGAGAAAGCCGGATAGCATAATCATAGTGAAATATGATTTATTTAAAGTGTTTCTATTAATGAAACCCTGGGAAAATCACCTTAATTTGTAATCCAGTGTTGCTCACTCTGCATAGTATTTACTCTTCTTTTTAAATGCTGTGGGTATTTCACATGCTAGTGATAACATAATAAGGCCACATGGAAATCCTTATAAAGATTGGAGGGAAAAAAAATCCCTCTCATGAGAAGAAAAACAGATGCAAAGCTATTACCTTGCACCTGGAAGTCTTTCACATGGCAGCTCTGTGCGTTTCCAACCACCCCATAAGGACAGAAACAACACAAGCAGCTGATAATGTGATTGTGAGGAATGTGTTGACCATGGTGATGACAGGGTGATATATTTACCCTCGAGAGCACAAGTGCACCTGTGAAATATTGGACTGTGCTTTTTTACTACAAGATCGGTTTAGAAATATTTAAGAGTAAGCTGCAAGATGGAAGGAGAGGGCAGGTAAAAGAGGCTGGGAAGAGGTAAGTGATATACATTTGGGAAAAGCAGAGTATGCTTTCAGAATGATTTATCACAGAGCTTTGGAAGCTTGTTCCACTCTCATTAAGAACAGATCCTTTGGAAGGAAACGTCTATCAATGCAGCTCATTAAATACACCAGAATTAGTAAACAAGGAGAGAAAATTCCCAGTTTATGTTAAAAATACAAAATTTAACATGCAATTAGTGATGCATACTTGAGAAAATCAAAGGAGTGTTTCAGATGGCAGGGTTGCACTGACTGTGTAGTTCTAATTTATGTTTTTGGTTCACACACCAAATGGTACAGAAAACATTACATGTGTGGAGAGCCTCAAAACTGAAATTACTGTTGGTGTGGTATCATCTGGGTTTCCTGAATTTTTGGAATTTTATCTTTAGTACTCACAGATAATGGTTGTGATTATATTTAAAGAAAACTCTGCATGCTAGTATTGCCGTTTCCAAATGATCCTTTTCCATTTTGGCGTTCTCCTGTGGGAGGAAAGAGAAAAGATGTACTTGTGGATTGGTTTCTTGATTGGGGTTTTCATTTGTTTTTCTTTTTTTTTTTTTGTACTGTGTAACGTAGCCTCATGGAAAACTTAGGAAACCTTAAGCTGGCTTGTAAGGGACACGTGTGGATCATGATTCTTCCCAGTTAGCTGCTGTTGTGTCTGGGAGATGTGGAAATACACTGGTCACTTTACCTACTTCAAGGTGGATGAAAATGTGTTATCTTATACCAAGGCTGATAAAAAGAATGTAATGCCACCTGTATAAAATAGGGAGTGTGTTTTTTGCAGTCTTGTGAATAGATGCTAGCTGACACGTTTCAGCCAAAAACGATGACATTAATGATAAGGTTTCCTGGGAAAAACACTTCTGTGAGTATTTGACGAAAGCAGTTCTGAGCTTAAAATATCTTTGCAGTCAGTCGGATGAGGACTGATTTGGCCTGTCACCGAGGAGGAGTAGATTCCTCACTGGCAACACCTGAAAGGAAAGGCAAGTGCTGAATAGAGAGTTTAGTGTTGAAGCAAATAGCTGTCAGGAGCTCAAAGCCAGGTTTCATAGTATGAAGAAAAAGATACCAGGAGGCAGAAGCAGTAAGACACCTAGATGCAGAATACATTTTTGGAGATGATAGAAGAAATTTTCTAACTCTTTCTGTTGGAATCAACCTTACGAAGAGAAAAATGCAGTGAAAACAATATTTTGGCCGTCTGTCCGATGTTACTTTGCTAGTGAAGAGGAGGAAATCAATACTAATATATTTAGGAGTACATTATGCTGAATTATGCTGACCTCATTAAATATATCACTAACAAATGGCTACAGTACAATCAGTAGCAGGACAAAATTGGAATCCTGGTCTGTTGAGGCTTCCTTTAATGGCAAAGACATGAAGGAGCTCCTTCAGGACAGGGCTCAGTGAAGTTCAGAGGAAGTTCTAAAGCTGGTTAGAAGATTAGCTGCTGTCTGCTGAAGAAAGGGAAATACTCTAATTGAAATCTCAGTGCACCAGGATCTTAGTAAATGTCGGGCTTCCCAAACAGTCCTCAAAATGTGCTAAAATGGGTCTGGTCACACCCTTCAGAATAAGGGAAGGGAAACTCGGTGAAAAGGCTTTCTGAGGCTCATCTGCCTTGTGCTTCAGGGCATGGGATAGTCTGGCTCCACGTAATGCCTGGGCACACTGGAAACTGCTGCTTTACTGGAAGCTGCCTGACTCAGAGGAATACCATGAACGTGTTTAAAAGGAGGAAATCAAGTATAAAGGTATAAGGGAATAGTGCAACCAAGAGTTCTAAATGAAATGAAAAAGGATGTCTTGCATACTTGATTCTTGTGTTTATTAATTTAAAACTGTCCTAAGTGGTTGTAGATGGTCTTCAGAAATGGGATAATATCGCTGATGCAGGAATGCAGTGGTTTCAAGTATAACAAACCAGAGGAATCTGGGCTTAGGATAGAAAGAAACACTTACTGATGTGTTCAGGTTCTAAAGAGAGGTGATTAAGACCAGAAACTCCAGAAAATGATTTTTTACTCTCTTGAAGAAGAACTACGTTCGACACCTGAGAAGCGTCTGTGAAATCATGTGTGTGGTGGTTTGACCCTGGCTGGATGCCAGGATAACCACCAAGCCACATTTCCCACCCTCCCTCTGCAAAGTAGCAGAGAAGAGGAGAGGAAACAAAACAGCAAGGAATTCATGAGGATAGATAAGGGTGAAACAGACTCAATGTAGGGAATAAAACTGAAATTTATTACTACCAAGATAAAAACTAAGAGAGTGAGAAATAAAAGAGTCTTAAACAAACACCTTCCCCCCGCCCCGCTTTCTTCTAAATTCTCCCTCCTCCCCCCAGCAGTGCAGGGGGACGGGAAGGGGTTTTGTAATCAGTTTGAGTCCATCCCTTGGACAGCAGTTCTTGCCAATCTACTGTCCTGTGGGTTACTTCTCTATCGGGTGCAGGGGGGGTGTGTCTTTGCACCCCAGTGGTCTTCTATGGGCTGCAGGGGGACAACCTGAGTCACAATAATCTTCATCACAGACCACAGAGGGGGTCATGACTCTGAGTCCTTCCCCGGATTCTGTAGTTTTCTTTATTAATTAGTGATTTGGTATTTTTTTTTTAATTTAATTAAATTTTTTTTATTTTTTATTTTTTTTAAATGGTGTTTGAAGTTGAGGCACCTGAAAAAAAAGTCGGTTTGCCAGCCTGGAATAAGATTTCCCCTGGGTTGACAACCAAGTGGTAATCTTTGAGGTTTCTGTGACCTGAGTGGGAAACTGCAGGTATTTGCAGGACAGTCAGTCTGCAGTGTCTTGAGTATTTTTATTGAGGGGAATTAAACTCCTTAGAGTAAGGAATTCAACAGTAGGCTCTTCTTGCTGAATAGGGCCCAGTGAGGTTCCTCGAGTTGCAAGGTCAGACTCATTTGACAAGGTTCTCAGTTTCTCCTAAAGTAAGTACACTTTGAAAAATTTGAAATGCAGTATGATGTTATAATAATCTAACAGGTGGAACCTATTTGAAAGGTGTGTATGTGGTAATAACTAAACATTACAAGCCTTGTTTCTTTAGGAAATGAGAGTAAGAGTGTAATCTCTTGGTGTTCATCCCTCCCCTAACAACTTTTTATGCCATTCATTAATTTCAACAGAAGCTGACAATGAAGATCAATCTTTAAGCTACCTGATTTCTGTGAGCTTCATGAAAATACATTCCATCTCTCCTTCCCACCTATCTATCAGTATTCTCACTAGGAAAGTGAGTGTCAGCTCAACCCTCATCAGTTACCAGATTATCTGTAGGTGGCAGCAATGGTATGAAGTGCCTTGATTGCTTCTGTCAGTTCAGTGCTTTTGTAGAGATGGCAGAATCCTGTGTGAAAGCTAAAGTTGTAGGAAATCAGTCATTTTTAATTCTGCTGTCCATATTTAAAAGAAGTTTCACTTCAGGCACTAGTATGAAGAAACCATAAAGGTGATTAATATTTTGTAATGAAGCTATTGGCACCTAATAAGCTACCCACTTCTGTGGACTCCTTACTAAAAATATTTAAGAACTTGAAGGTAAATGTGACATTCAGTTTTAAATACATTCATTTGGATACTAGAGCCTTTGTCTAAATTAATTAATTGGTATTGATTGATCAACTGCCTTCCAAAGAAATAATCAAGGGATAATCTTGCAGAAGACAAGTGGACTACATAGCCTGACTCAATTGTCAAAGGGCCAAATCTTGGTTTGAGAGTGGAGAATAATCTTGTGGTTACACTGGGACTGTTAAAATGAGAGGGGTGAGAGGGACTCATTCCAAAAAGGAAGTGAGTTTTTGCTAGGTCTCTAAGTCAGAGGAGCCTGCAGCTGGCTGGTCCAGCAGCTTCACTATAATACACACTGCAGAAGGGAATCTGTGCAGATGGGGAGGGAGAACCAGGCCCATTTTGGCATCACGCAACAAGGAAAGATCAGGTCACTTGAGCTATAGCTTGTAATTGATTCCTGATGTTGTGAGTTTTTAAAAAGAAGACGTTGTAAAATTTTTTTGCCAAATGTGGGAATTAACTATATGGATAATTTTTAATGTGTTTGAGTATTTCCTAACGGTCAGCTAAAAGTTTGTGATGCTTAGATGCAAACAGCATTTGGAAAATGTGTTGCTTCACATCACACTAACCCTTTAAAAAAAAAGGATCTGACTACCGGTTGTATGTTTACTCCATTTCTCTTCTGGAATATCTTAATTTCCATTTAAAGTCCCAGATATAAAAGATGGTATCTGTAAGAATTAGGCTCCAGGTCTTCAAATACTTTTTTTTTTTAGAATTTCACAATTTCTACTGTTATAAATAGTAATAAACATACTTAATATCTCATTTATTGACTTATCTAAACTTCAGATAGTAATTATGATTATGTTCAAGCATACAGAAAACAGTGGAAAGAATGATTTGTGAAACATCAGCACTGTTGGTTCTCTCTAAAATACTCTTCCACTCTCTGAAGTTACATGGTACCATTTATTAAAAGCTATTTTGAACAGTGATCTTAAACTTACTGGACTTAGGATGTGACCAGCAGCTGAGGAGAGGGTGCTCTAGAATGGGAAGCTCCTGGATCCTGGGAGCGTTTGTCTCTGGCAATAAGAGTGACCTGGAACCTATTTGTGAATAAAAAGGACTCCAAAATACCTTTCAGTCCTCCTGATAATAGAGGTGGGGCTTGTCTCTGCATGGCAGTTGTCTTTTGGGTTATAAAAACCTAGAGTCTGATTTATGGCAATTTCATTTCAAACTAACTTGCATTTTTTTGGTGTCATTTTTTGGTGTCAATAACTTTTGCATTTATCAAAGTTTCATATTTGTTGAAGAATGGGTTGTGGCTTAATGGTACATAATTCTGTATGTTTGAAGAAATGTCTGTGACAAACCAGCTGGAGCTTATGGATTGGTTCTTCAGTAACTCATCCTGATTGGAGAAATTTCTGTGTGTATTCTGATGCTACAGGTGATCTCCTCGCCCTGGTATACTAAACTTTGTTTTTAAGGTCAAGGCAGCTCATTGTGTGTAATCTGTGAGGATTTCCAAGCAAGGCAGAGTAAAACACCTTACATTTCAAATTATTTTGTAATATTCCTGCCCGTGTGTCATGGCTTAGGAATGTTATTCTCCAATTTAGTACCCCCACTAAAAACCACTCCCCCCTCCACTTGCAGGCAGGCACAAAAGGCAAAGATCATGGTCTGAAATAAGATTACTGAAAACATCAATAAGACAAGAAAACAAACAGGAACAGCAGCAGTATTTATAATAAAAAGTATAAGAAAAGAAACAATTCCCTAAAATCCCGATCCTGCAAAAAATTAACCCTGTCCTGGCTGGACCAAGGACATGGTGAAAAAAACCAAACATGACATAAAAGTATTGCAAGACTTTAAAAACTGCAAATGCCTTTTGGAATAGGCAAATGAGCCGTGTGTGTGTGTGTGTGTGTGTGTGTGTGTGTGAGAACTGCTCTTCATCAAGCTTTTGTTTCTATGGTCCAATTTCTACATTTCAGGTTGTAGCCTTTCAGGAATCTGTGTGAAACGCTTACCTAGGAGTGTGGAATGCAACATTCCACCTGCTTCAGTTTTGAACCTCTGTTTTACACAGAGGTAGCTCAGGATTGCATGTGTGTCATATGCTGGCACTTGAAGCATCAAAATTTATGTGGCTGAGAAATTGGTCTGAGTAGGTGCTGTTCGTACATCAGGGGTGACATAAGGTTAAGCTTTCCCTTTTGATGTGATCTGCAGTGAGCCCTGAGTCTGTACTGGAGCTCTGTCTCAGGTCTGTGTTTCAAACACAAGTTAAATGCATCTAAATTGTTCCCTTTCTTGTGGCATACCTGCTAAGGGATCAGCTTGTTGGGGATGAACTCGAAAGGTTTGATGGCTGTGTAGGATCTGATAAATCTGCAGCTAAATGTTGATTATGTCTGGTGATGAATCTTTCTTTTTATTACTAGTTGTAAGTGGTCGTACATGGCCCCCACCTTAGTGATGTGAGGACATGGCATTGAGCACAACAGAATGGAGGGGATTCGACTGGTTTCTAGATACAAGTAAAATGTTGCCTTGTTTATGGGCACAGTCTGATGAATCAATTAATTGTCTGGGATTCGAGGAATGTGACTTTTATTAGTGGCTTTTCCAGCTTCTCCCAAAAGAACTAGGATTGAGGTGGCAGTTTTGATCCTTCCAGCTTCCACGGGCTACACCAGCTTTTTTCACTGCGGCCAGGGTGCATTTGTGTGTGTGTGTGTGTTTCTCCAATCAGTGATCTCTTTTTTTCTGAAGTGACCTCTGCTGGGCATGAGATTTATGGCAATGTGTCCATTCACCATGTACCACTGTTACTCCGTGAGCTCCCTGCAGCTCTGTCAGAGGAGCAACAGCTTCTCAGAGCAAGCCACAGTAGTATCTTTGAGCATATGTTGTCTATTAAGTGAGATGAGGAAGTCACTTAGTTTTCTTTCCATTTGGAGGTTAAAATGGAGGGCTTATCTAGAAACAGATTATGGTAAACTGGTGGTTTATTTGAACAGCATGTAAACATTATTAACTTGAAAATATATACTAAATTGATAGGTTTCCTTCAATTGCCTCATCCTGAAGGCTGTTCTCAACAAATAAGCAAACAGTTCAATAGTGGTTTAATCTGGCTGATAATGAGAAAGTCAGATGAAAGCACACAGCACTTTTGTTATAATGAGTGCTGTATAAACTATGTCATGTATTTGGCCCATGCTGCTTCTCCCTGTTCAGAAGTAATAACAAATTGAAAAAAATTGTACATGTCCAGGTTTTAGGGTTATCCTGCAAATATGCTAACGCTGGCCTAAAATTTGGGCATAGACAACATACTGTGTTGTAGAGGGACCAGCTTTTAGCTGTGACCATTTTGCAGTAATTTGTGTGACTAGGATCCTGGATCCTGGTGTCACTTGCCTGCACTGACAGATGTATAAGATGGCAATGTGAATGCTTCATGTGTGAAATGCATTACACAAGTATCTATGAGACTTCCTTGCTTTTAGACATTATTTTGAAGATTTTAATGATGTTGTATATGTCAAGAAAGCCAGTTTTCTTTAGCATTCCACATAATCATAGACATTTTAGCAGCATTTACTCAGCACTGCTTATGTATGTGCTACCTTTTCAGACTGAAGAGCTAAAATTAGGGGCCTTTTAGATTACCCTATTGCAAAGGAGAATCTAGGAATTTCGAAACAAACTGAGCTGCTTTAG
>JAYRBT010000139.1:6609812-6624108 GCA_036023395.1 Myiotriccus ornatus
AAATTAATTGAGACTTACGAGGAGACGAAGTAGAAACAAAATTAACAGTTTGACTGAAAACCAAAAGGCAAAGAAACCCAGACAAAAAATAAACTACAAACACGCAGTAAAGGGGAAGAATATCACTCAGAGTGAGTCTTTGTTGGGCCAGGGAACACCATGGCTGGAAACAGGGGCTCTGACTACAGCGGCTTGGGACCAGCCACGGAGTCGCTGGGCTGCGGAAAAAAGTGGCATCACTTTAGCTGGTGCCCAGCCGGAGCAGGGTAGGAGCGGTTGAGAAGCAAGGGAAGAAACAAAGGGACTGCAGGAACCAGCACTGCCGGGATCGTTGCAGGCTGTGGTCCGAGGTGGGTGGGTGGCAGCACCAGGCAACCCCCGAGTCCGCAGGCAAGCCGAGAGAGAGTAATGGCGAAATGACAGCGCTTTTTATCCCTCCCAGATGTTGTGGGACTCTCCCCCCTTGGGGAATCTCTTCTCCAGCTTCTGCAAGTCATCTCCCCTTCTACGCATTCTCCCCCCAGTGGTGACAATAGGAAAAATTCACACAAGGACTTCAAACTGATAACACCTATTTTAAGAATCCACTTGTTCTTGACCAGAATGGGTCAGTAAATGAGCTGTTCCCTTCCAGATGGATCTCTGGTAGGAACTCAATAGCCCCTCCCTTTGTGAATGTAGGTTGTCTCAGTTCTAGGCAACCACCAGCTGTCTGGTAAAGGAACCCAGCAGAAGTACCAGTCTTTGCCTTTTGTACTTGAAAAGAGAAGTAAGAAATAGCAGCTCTTGACCTACATGAACACTGTGGTCTGAGTAGCTTTGGCAGTGGTTGATTAATGACTGTGAAGATCTTCACAACAAAGAGTGATTAGTCATTGGAATGGGCTGCCCAGGGAGGTGATGGAGTCACTGTCCCTGGAGGTGTTTCAGAAAAGACTGGATGTGGCACTTAGTGCCGTGGTCTGGTTGAGAAGGTGGTGTTGGGTCATAGGTTGGACTTGATGACCTCAGAGGTCTTTTCCAACCTAGATGATTTTGTGATTCTGTGCTTTTGTAATCAGTTTTCTGTTATTTTAAATACTGAGTTTATTATTGAATCTGCACCCTATTATTATAAAGACAGAAATACAGCTTTATTGCTGTTCAAATTACTTAGTGTAGGCCGTGAATCTAGCTGAGATTCCTAAGCATTTAGGCAAAGAAATCTAGTGATGGTGCACTGGATAGTCCTGGTTTGTCATGTAAGGTACAGGCACCTTTTTTAGTGGAAGAGACCGCACAATGTTTCCTTCCTAATTTGTGACTGTGCAGAGGACAAGGTATGAGTAACCTTCATCCCTGCAGCTAAAGGGTATGGTGGTTCTCAGATACAAAACTGGACTTGACACTGGGGGATAGGAATTTGTACAGAGGAATTTGGGACCCTGTTATAAAACATGGCAATTTTTTTTTGGTAGGGAAAAAATAGCTTGGTTAGTGAAAGGCTTGCACCGGGCTCATCAGTCACTGGCTGTGTATCTAGTCTAATAATGTGCAGAACACATTTAGGGTGCCTAAACTGCTGAATAGGGACTTGCTTAGAAGTTATAGTTGGATGAACAAAAGAAAATTCTTCAGAATGCCTCTGGATTTTTGTGGTACTATATTCGAGGAGAACAAGTATGCTTAGAAATGCTGAGAACCTGTGATTGAAATGACAGTGGAAGAGAATTCAGTGAAGTTGGAGCATCTTCCTTACTTAAAACTGTTTTGGGATCTAGAAGGTCAGAATTTTGACTTAGCATTTAAACAACGTGACACATCACAGACTATTTTCCAATACTGCTTATTGTTGTATTTCCAACAGGAAGCCATAAACCCAGACAGTTGTACTCACCTCTCCTTCCCATATGTACAGCACATGAAAATATTTTCTCATCTTGCTGATTATTTTTCACGCTGTAGCAGGTCGGGCTACTCATCTTCAGTACTTCCGTGTTAGTCTGTGTGATACTTCAGTTTGTGTTGTCCTGTTTTGTGTGGCAGTGTGTCACTGAAGATCCCAGGGGTTCTCTCTTTGTACAAGCCAGCCAGTGCCACGGCCTCTGCTCTATGGCCAAATTGCAACTGAGCAGTTCCAGCCTCCTGATCTGTGAAGTATGAAGGGACTGGGTGGCATCAAGCTTTTCCTCTTACTTATTCTGTCATTACTTTGCAGTAGTTATGTCTCCCTCAAATGTATCCAAACTCCCTCAAACTCTGTATCCAAGGATTTCCTCTCACTTTGCTAAAAGTAGAGGAAAACTGCTATATTCAACTCAACTGCTACTATATTTACTCATTTTCCCCTCTTAGGATTTATTGTTGATAGCTTCATGCTACATATCATGAAAATAAAGACAGATTTGTATCTCAAAGAGCTTATTATGCTCCTTCTGCAGAAATGATTCATTGGGAAATCCTTATCCCTTCACTACAGTTTTGGTGTCTGCCTTTCTCTGTGTTCTGGCAGCTGGTACCTAAATTTACACACACAAATGGGTCAGGTAAATTACCAGTGCAAGCAGGACTGAAACTATCAAAGCCTTTGTAACTTTATATGCATAAAGCTGTGATGAATGTAAACTTATTTTGTGACATAGATGCAAAAAGAATGCTTATCTTACAGCACATGCCTTAATAAAAAACATTTATGCATGTGTTCACTTCCCAAGCAGCAGCGCAGTAGCTAGAGACCATCTGATTAAAAGCCTCCATCCTGCAATTCCCAATATTAGAATCAATCATAGAGTATTGTTTACATGGCTCGTTGTGTTTCCCGTCATGTGTGCTCACATGCAGATGTTTTTCATCGTTTATTGCTAACAGTGAGTATGTGTTAAAGTTTTCTATGCATTTTTGTGGCATTTTGTACGTTTAAGCTTTGCAAGTGCGGAATGGGGATGATTATGTATTTTGTCTGAGGGAAATGAAACTCATCCTCGGGATACTTTTTGGTTTGTTTCCTCTGCTTATACAACAGCCTTTTGCTGTTCTAGGAAAAGGCAGAAACCTTTCGCCAGCTAAAACTTCTGCCTTGCACTCTTGGATTAATAATGCAAACAGAAGATACATGTCAAGCGTGCTGGGTTTGTGTGCCAAGGTTTTGTTAGCAGGGGCTTACAGGGATGGCTTCTGTGAAAAGCTGTTGGAAGCTTCCCCCCGTCCGACAGCCAATACCAGCCAAGAAGGCCCCACCGCAGGCCAAGGCCGAGCCCGTCCGTGATGGTGGTAGTGGCTGGCCATCCCTGCTGGTGGGAGTAGGGAATACACCCTGCTGCCTTTCACTTCACTTTTGCACACGCAGGCTTTCGCCTGCCTTCTGCTTTAGTAAACTGCCTTATCTGTACCCACCAGTTGTTTTCCATCTTGCTCTCTCCCCTGGCCGGCTGGGTGGGTATGTGGCATCCAGCCAAGGCCGACTCCCCACAGAAGCAAACCAGAGAATTTTTAACTGCTCTTAGAGGAGAGGAAAAGACTGGTGGCCGATTAATGTTTTTGTTCAACCTTCACTTATATTAGTATATTAGTCAGAAAAAAAATCACTCTTCTTCAGGGTAGCAGGGATGTTGAAATGAATGCTCAATACTCCTGTAAGTGTCCCCTACCCATTTAGCTTTCACTCTTTCCTCCTAAGTAGGTTCTGGAAAAAATGACTCCATTTTGTACAACAGTTGTTGTTTTTTCCCTATATTTCTTATGGCTTTGTTGAGATGTGTGTATGTGTATATGTGTGTATGTGGGGTGGTGATGTTCCTACCACCATCCAAGTCTGTAGCAACTGCTTCTGAGTTTGGCCAAGAACTTCACAGCTGCTGCTCTTCTTCCTAGTGTGTTCAAAATCAGTTGTGAAGGGTTTTAACTTCATACAATGAAATAAGAGCCCCTAAATGCCAGAGAAAGGTAAGGGAGAAGGTTCTGATACTGTCAGTCTGAATGAATGAATGAACACATGCTTGAGCTCCTCATTGAAATTAATTTCAAAGCACTAAAACTGGGACAATTCAAAATATATTTGTTTAAATTCCTGACTTCCAAAGAGAAACTTGTGTGTTTTGTAAATGAGGCTTTATTATGCTCAGCTGTCCTTGTGAACTGTTTCTGGCATTCTTGAGAACTGAGCTCTAAATTGTGAGCTTTCCTTTCTCTAGGGTTTGAAAAAGAAACAAAAAGTGTATGGACAAACCTGCAGCATGTCTGGGATGGATCCATAGAGACTAGTAGGCCCGGAGTTAATGGTCTGCAATTCTTCCAAATAAATAGAACTCCCAACGTGAAATGAATTTGAAAAGCACAATCTGATTTTAGTAAATGCTGCAGTACTGTGTGTAGCAGCAGTAGTTGTATTGTGCTGTGGGATTATAATTTAGGATTCTTTTCAATGTTGATGTTTTCAAAGCTGCTCTATTGCTTTCATTAGCTCTTTCCTTTTCCAGTTGCTTCTGCAGGAGCAGCAGGAACACGACAGAGACTGTCTCGTTTTTGCCAGTGCAAGTGGTAACCTGATTCTGTCCTCAGTTCTCTAAGGTGCTTTATTGTTGCAGTTCATGTGTTTTAATAAAAATTTCTCAGATTAAGCAATATACTATCTAAGCTTCTGACTTACTTTCCTTGTCAGTCCCTTCTTGGGCACAAGGAGGAGGTTGAGGAAGAAGCATTTAAGTACATCTGCAGTCACGCATATAAGATGCTGCCAGCTGCAACAGATGTGCCTTACACCTGCTAAGCCCTTGCTAGCAAGCTGGCCTGGCACCCTCTGGTTGAAAAGCAGACAGGATTACAGTTTAAACACACTCTAATCTCAGTTTTTATGAAAAATGTTTACAAAGTGAATGTCCTGATTGAACCGGTCATCCTGTCTTCTTTGCGGAACAAACATCTCTGGTATCCAGACTTGTGACATGAAAGACAAAAACCATTATCAACGTAAACGCTTCACATATTCTAGGTTTGGAAGCTCTATGGATTCTATATGTACGTCTTCATACGTGTGCCTATGTGCCCAGCTCTCTCTTCCCAGAAGAGTAAGGGGAGAAGTGTTCTGCTCCAGAGCAATTTTTTCCTGTTAGACTTCAAAGTGTTCGAAAAACGGTGGTAAAAGTTGAATAGGAACCTCACACTTTGGCATACAACTGTAGAAGGAGACAGGAAAGTGGATGAGATTAAATATGGATAGATCTGAAAGAGTAACATGGAAAGGTGGAAGGAGGCACTTGTATGTGAAACAATCAGATTGAATATCTCATTTTTGAAGAAAACATCTGTTACGCAGTTTCACCCTTCTGACATTTTCCTCCGTCTTTCAAACTGTTCTTAGTTCCTCACTGCAAAAGAGAAGCATCTTATAGATGGAGTGACTTCTAATTAATGCTTGTCTTTTGTGAAAGCAGCCTGAGGTGGGTATATAGCTATAGCAGACTAATTCAATTCATCAGACCTACCGTGTGACCAGCTGCCAGAAGCTGGACTAGGGAGTCACAGGAAAAGGCTTGTAACCAATTTAGAAAAGCATATAGCTGGGCAGAGAGAGAAGTGTTTCAGTTTTAGTTTTTAGATGGTGATCTGAAGAATGCAGAGACAATTCACAGGAAGGGAATTGATTTTTTTCCCCCTCTTCTATACCTAAGTGAGCTGACTTTAACAGTGTTGAAGGACTTTCTGTGAGATGTTCATGAGCTCTGGTGGTGACAGTATCTTGGCTTTCGTTCTGAATTTTTTTCTAAATTTAGGATTCCTCTTTGCCTCTCTCTTGGAAATGTAGTTGTTCCCTTCCCTGCTTGGTATCAATAACAGTCTGCCTCTCTTTTAACATTATTTCTGAACTCAGTACTTGCACAGTGTGTGAATCTCTTTATATCATCTGTGACTGTCACCATTTTGGGGACATGTATTATTTTTGCTTTCACAGAAGCAATTTACAATAGGTGAATAGATGTTGACAGTTCTGGGCAGCCAGAGAAAAGTTGTATCACAACAGTCTTAGAATCAAAGAAATGTTGTCCTTACTGCCTCCTACCACATTTCCAAAACTATTTTGTTCAAGTTATCCGTGTTTCCTGTATTTTCTTGGCCAAAAGTAAACAGAAATCAAATAGAAAGCTGTCAGGAGGTCATGCCTGAAGGACAGATTATTATTATTTTTTAGTTTCTCTATTCATCAGTCTCTTGTTAACGTGTTGCTACAGATTCATATGTAGCTGCAATAGCACCACTAGCCTTCCTGTTGTATGAAATGGCCTGTCTGCCGTCAAAAATTATGAAGAGACAGCGGGCAGCAAGACAATAGATCAGCCAGAGTGTCTGCAGATGGTTTTAATCTGATCCTGTTATTTATACAGTGTCATAGGTATGCATATTGTTTAACAGACACTTAAACATGAGAGTTTCCTGTCCTGAGGGGCTTACAACATACAACATTGTAAATTAAATCCTGAAAGATTTCTGGTCATCCTGTTCATGCCCAGTGTGTGTAGCTTACAATTGCAGTATGGAATATCCCCACTTCTCACTAGCTGCATGTGTAAGGGCGAGAGACACATTTCAGTGATGCACAGTCAATAGCAAGTGAGACAACTCCAGTAATGGATCTTCAGGGCTTTTAATAGAGAATTCCAATATATGAACAGAGTTGGGGTTTGGTTTTGTACATTTAGTTGCTGTGGAGAAGCTCAAAAACGTGCATAGTTTTTCTGTTTCAAGTGTGTGTGTGTCTTCTTGTGGAGGCACTGCAGGGTGAATTTAAGAACTGTGGAGAAGAAGAGAGACAACGGAATAATTTCCTTACTAATGAAATGAGATGACCATTTCAGAAGCCCTTTCATAAGTCTGTTTTAAGGTCACAAAGTTATAAACCCATGACATACTTTTGCTATCATTTTACAGCTACTGTTCTGGTAGAATTCTTACCATCAGAATATGTCTGATGGAGATTTGTGCACTTTGCACTGTAGTCTTCCTTCTTTGTGCCATGAAATATTGACTGGAAAATTTGACTGTGAAATTTATTCTTCTTTCAATATAAAGCAAGTTGTACGTTAGGAGTGCAATCTGAGAAGTAATTTTATGGCCTCTACTACTTTGTTTAGAAGTTCTTGACTCCTGACACATAAAGATAATTTTTCTAGTCCTGAATTCTGAACCTAGGAATGGGCAGTATTGATCTCATTAGCTTGCTTCAGGCACAATTCCTATTTTTCCACACTACTTGTGAGTAATTTATGTTCTTCAGAGTATCTCCATATGATACAGACCTTGAATTTTTTTTCAATTATTTTTAAATTGCGATGTCGTAAAAATAGTTGCTTGATATCTTTGGATTATATAAACATCTCTCTCTACCACCTTCAATTTTATTTTCCATCTCTCACGGTATTCCTCATTTTTATGATTCGAAAACAACTGTAGGACAGAGGGAAATAGGAAAAAATCTGGAAGTTGAAAGCTCAGAAAACAGTTAAGTGGGGTTTTTCCTTGCTATAAAAGTATTGGGCAGAAGCCAGGTGCATGAGAGTTAGAGAAGAGGAACTGCAGAAGTTGTTTCTCTGCGTGTTGTAGTCTGGGGGAGGAAAGACAAGTGGAGCTAAAACAGGGCACGACTCCAGGGAGGGAGCTTTTTATGACAGCTTTCTGGGAGAGTGGAAACTAGGAGAAAAGATGGCCAGAAGAATGTGGGTGAAACATGTTTGTTTTACTTAGCTCAGACTGCTTCTTCAAAAATTTAAACTAGGTTAATTAGCACTTGCAAAATGCTGCTCTAATTCACTGAATTGCTTCCTGTCTTTGGGCTAGTTCATTTAGAATTAGCCAGTTCCAGGCTGAGATTGCCAAGTTTCTAGCCTTGATTGAGAAAACTGAGTTAATGGGCTCATACCTGTTTGAAAGACCTCTGTGCTTCCCTTCTGAAACTCAGCGCACTTCCGATGTTCACTTCCTCATTCCCGTTGCAGAAGGCACAGTGACGTGTTGCAGGGATACCTGGAGATGTGGAATGGCTCCTGCACAAACCCCAGTTGGTTAACCTGGCCCCCTTAAGGCTGGGGAAACTGAGACTGTGAAATCCTGGGTGGAAAAGGAGCCTAAGAAGCACGTAACCACACTTCCTTCTAACACAAGGATTGGAGATGGCAGGCTAGAGATGTACAAGAAGGAAAGATAATTCTGGGGAACCTGTCACCGTGTGGTAGTTATGCTTGGGTAGGCTTGGGCTCACAAGTGCTGAAGCAAATGAAAGCTCATGAGGGCCTTTTGAGGGCAAAGATGTCCTCTATGGCTTAGAAAGTGCCTGAAGAACAGAGGACTGTGCTGGTGTATTGTTTCGTGCTTGCCCTGTTCTTGTGCTCTTTATCCAGATATCTGCCACTTGCTGTTGTCACCGAGAGCCTGGCTCAGTGTGGCCATTCCTATGGACCAGCAGGTCATATGCAGTAAATATAATATAAAATAATCACTTTGGAACAGTACAGATTAGCTTTTGGATTCCATTAAAGTGTGTAAATACTTTGGATGCTATTTGAATTCGGTTGAATAGCAAAGTAGTTTTGCCTCTTTTTCTGAGCTTTCCTGCTTTTAAGCCGAAAGAAACTAATTGCTAAAATCTAAGGCTATTCAGCAAGATTTTATTGCTGAAACGAAGGTTATGCATGCAAATCTGCATGGTACACATTTGATTTGACATCTAAGGAAGTTTCAGATATGTATCTAAATGTTACGATGCTGGCAGAGATTCAAACCAGCCAATATCAAACTCCAGCTGTTGCTTCAACACACTAGATATGTATTTTGCCTAATTTGTGTTTAGTTCCAACAGTGGCAAGCTGTGTTTCCCTAACTGTAATTTCAGAAAAAGCTGTAGTATTTTTTTTTTTCTTTTGTTCTTTTATTTTGTTTTCCATAAAACAGCAAAGCTACTGTGAGGGTTCTGGACTCCTTAAAAAGTTACATTTATTTTTCTTTTAAAAATCTTCTTGTTCACTTTTAAATCCATAAGTTTTGAACATAAAATAGGGGCCACTGAGGACGTTTTCACCTCTGGACCTAATTTTTTGTTGACATAGACAGTTGACTATATAGTGAAGTACTTGATTATGCCCATGTTGATATTCTGAGATAGGGCTCAGATAAAAATTATTTATTGAAAATGCAAATCATGATGGTCACACCAGGTAACTTTAGTCACTTAATTTCAGGGGTTACCTTTTACTTTAGGCTGGTGGAGAGAAAGATGCTTGTAGGACTCTGGGCTTTGAAGCATTTTTGAGAGGAGAGTTAAGTAAGACTGTACTCTAAGAAGTGTCTAAGTGTGCTAAGAAGCACTTCTGCAGGAATATCACAAAATTGCCCTTTCCTTTCAGAAATAAAAGTCAAAATCCCAACCAGTAGGAAAACCAGTAGGAAACCAGATGATAATTGGATATTTTTAATGAAAATCTTACTACTGTTGTCATAGGTTTGAAAAGACATGTTGGAATTTTTTCCCTAGGGTCCCGTTTTCCCCACCCTCCCCAACACCCATCTGTTTCTGTTGGGATGGGGGCAGTCGGGGAAGAGGGGGGACTGAGCGAAGCAGCTCCTTTTCTTTTCCCGAGTGGAAGTTTCTTTCCTCACGGGACACCTCATGGAGAACGACTGAGAGACCGACCCATCTCAGAGCGAGGTGTTCTGCTTTCCAGACGATCTGTGGAAAAGGACTCTGTCGTTGCTGGCTGCAAAGCCATCGGTGGCTGCGAGCAGCTGTTGAGCTGCCGGGACGTTTTGCCTTCGGTTTCCCCCCACTTTCCACCCTCCCCGGGTTGCCGTGGGTTTCTCGTCCCCACCTGGGGAATTGGGACTTGGTTTTGTTTCTTCTGAAAGTTTTTGATTGCCCCATTTGTTTTTTATTTGGATTTTGTTAATAAAAAGCGGTTCTTTTCCACACTTTCACCTGAAGTTTCCTAATTTCTAAGTTGCAATTTTGTTAAACTAAGGCAACTGTTTAACTAAATTATACACCGTTGTAATAGATTGCAATTCTGTACCATAACTGAGCTCACATTAGCATGTAGTGCACAGAATTGGAAATGTGTGTAAGATAAGAGTTTCTTGGTTTTCTTAGCGGGAGGAGGAAAACATCCCAAATAATTTCTTATCAGGTGCAATTTAATTTCTTATCTTAAATCATCTGAATCCAAAATTGAAATCTGCCCTGGTTCTGGCCAGGCTTTCCATATAGACAATTTCTTTGTCTTATACCTTTTGTTATTAATGTTGTTGCTGTTACTATTGGTTTTCTTATTGATGATTCTGGTAAATTCTTCTTATCTCAACTAGTGTTCTTTGCCTTTTGTGCCTCCAGTTGGAGGGGAAGGGGGAGCAGCAGCAGTGTGGTTTTAGTGGGACTGCTAAATTGGAGAATACCATTTCTAAACCATGACAAAATCCTACAAACCAATGGGAAGGGAGAGAAACTATGAGACACAGAACAAAATCTGAAGCACTAGGCGATCAGAGTGGTGAAAATTGGATGTGTCCATGTTGTATAAATCTTTGCAGATTTGTTTCCACTTCTAGAACTACAGAGAATGCATTGACATCAATAAGGAGAAATGTAGCTTCAGACAGCATGTAGTTCACCACCTACCGTGGGAAAGTTTGGTAGAGTAAAAGAAAATTACAGAAAAAAAGATATTTCAATTGTATTTTGGAGTAGGACAGTCTGTTCTGTGATACAGTGCAGTATATCTGTGCTGTGAAATCATGGCATCGTGATAATCTGGGCTGCTGTTTTGTCACTGCAGGCTCCTTTCTATGTGAGATAGAATTTAGAACAATAGCTCCTCTGATTTTGTGTGTTTGTTTAAACAAAACAAATGACACTTTCATTGTGGTTCTTTGCTGTAAAGTAAGGAAGAAGAGGTGGGGTTTTTTTTGGGGGGGGGGAGTGGGACATGAGAAATCCATAAGACATGGCATTCCATTGCTTATTGAGGCAACTTTATTTCCCAAAGTCTTCAGGAAACCTTTGATATTATTCAGTACGTCTGCCAGCACAGACAGGGTTGCAAAATTAAGTGCTTGAAAGTTAAAAAGTGACCAACTGACCTTAAACTGTCAGCAGTGTTTGTGTTCTTTTCACAAATTTTGATAAATTGTACTTCTGAACTTTGCCTACAAGTATTCCGTGTTTCAAGTATACCGTAGAGGAACACCTCCTCCTTGTCAAATCGGGTAGAACAGCTCTAATCCGTGCCCTAGTTTTAGGCTACACTCGCTCAAAATTGCACATAAATCAATCTAAGGAAAATCCACCAAGAGTGGGCTTCTCATGCAGCATGGTTGTAGCTGTAATTAAGTAGTAAATCACAGGAAAACCTTTCTGGTATTTGATACAAGAAATGACACTTAGCAGACTCAGGATTTTCACATATGGCTGATAATACTGAGTTCAATTTTTAGCTCAGAAAAGCTGGATAAGAGATTGTGGTGCTAATTTGAATTGAGTATTACTTGAATCATCAAAGCTGTTCCAAAACCAAACCAAGCTCCACAAATGGCTTAGTCTTGCTTGTATATGGAGCAGAGAGAGGTGAGAGAAAACCTATTCACCTAATTATTGTTATTCTCTTGCACAACTGCACATCAGGATGTGACAATTCATTTGCTGAACTGTCCTTTCAGTTACGGGAAAATGGGCTGCATGCAATTCCCTTAAAGCAGGATGTAGCATGAATTATTTACCCAAAGAGTAACTCTGGTTCTACATACTTAACAAAACTTGCAGTGCTTGGTATGGCTGCATAGGGTCCTGGTCACACCCCTCTTGGCTACTGGAAAAATTAACCCTGTCCTGGCTGGAACCAGGACACTTGGACAACCTCTCTGGTTGCCAAAGTAGTACAGTTTGGTTGAAAAGCAGATGTAGATTTTTATTTCTCTTCTAAAAACGTTTCACATTTTTTTAGTTTTACCAACATGAGTAATGAAATAATGACTGTGACTACTGAAAGTACTTTTATAAGAGTTTTGCGTACATTTTGCGACTCAGCTGTCACTTGTTTTGCCACTTTGCTACCTGAGCCACGTGGCAGAAGATAGTATGAAGAGAGGCATCCATGTCACCTTGTGCACTCTATCATAATTGTCATTAATTAGACGGTAGGTTTTTTTTCATAAACTTTTATGATGCGTGGATGGTTTTGAGGATGTTTTCCATAGGAGGAATTGTTCATATCCAGTTGTCTTGCAGATGTGGTGAATGCTGCTTGTGTCTTCAAAGCAAAGGTAAAGGCTGCAGTAGCGAAAGATGGGGAATAAAAGGAATTTAGATTAACTAAATCAGATGATTAGACCAGCTGCTCAGCTATGTGAGCTAATTACACTGCCTTTATAAAAAGTGGGAAAGCAGTCCCTCCTCCAGCAGCAGAACAAATAGAGCCCAGTTTCTTACAGATTTGCCTGAGTAGCTGAGTGTTTGGGAAGATGTGAGATCCAGCTGAGCCTTTTTTTGCAGACAGGATGATTTCAACACCTCTGCTGTGCAGGCATTTTCAGGTGTCTAGTAAGGCTGGAACAAAAGCTACAGCCTTTCTCCTGACTGAGGTGTTGAGACTCTCCCTCCTCAGCTTAGCTACGTAATATCATGCTTGATGAAAATCATTGTCTTTGAGGTAATTAGCCTGTTGATTCAGAAATTCTTTGGAAAGCCTTGGTATAAAAGGTTAGGAGACAGTGAAAATGAGTATCGGGATAATTATTTTTAGGGCACAAGAATTGCATTTTACTTCATTCCTTTATAATAAAGGGAAGTTCAAAATGATTAAGGCTGGTTTGGGCTTGTTTGTTTTTTTTTTTTCGTTGTTGTTCTACGTCTTGGTTCTGGTCTTTTTTTTTTTGGTTGTAAATCACCTTTAAAATACACTGCTTTGCATACACTGGAAGCTATAACATACATCAGGATGTGTTTGTAGTGTGAAAATTGTGTGCTCCCATTCTTTTCATAAGGTTCAGCTCTATAGGCAAGGCCTCAATGGAGCTGCTGGTAGATGTTTCAATCAGCACATATTCTTCTGAGAGAGAGAAAATACAGGATGGAGACATATATCTCTATATTTACAAAGGCAGAAAATGAAGCACATAGAAGAGGGAGGAAGAAAACAACAGGAGAAAACGAGGTCCTAAGGTGAAGGAAAATAATCACACCTTCCCTTCCAAATGTTTCCAAAGCATGTAGCTCTGAATTAAAATTGGTGCGAGGAAACATACAGTAGGGAGAGGGAAATCCAGGGAAATAACACCTCTCGATTTGTATAGAGTAAATTAATTATCATAATATGTAAGATGAGAAGAAAAGCCAAGTTCTTCCCTTTGACACTGGAACGTCAGGATAGAAACCTCCTAAGGAGGAACTTTGTTTCAATTCATGATGATAATTAACACTCAAATTTTCCTGTTTGTTAGAAGCTTATCTCCTCCGGACTTGCATTAATCTTGCACTGAAATTTTGCTTCAATGTGATTTTTAAGAAGAAGGAGAGAATAGAAAACACTTTTTTAAAAAAAATAATGTATTTGGAATGGCAACAATTATGCCACAGAAAACCCAGTATCAATAATATGAATAACTCAATGAAGGCATTCTTTAAAATGCTGAATTTAATTGTTATATAAGAGTCTAATGTTAGCCAGTTCCAATTTCTCCATCACATAAAAGGAAATACGCACCTTTGTGTGGAAAGAGTATAAAAACAACCTAATTTATGTTGTAGTAGGAAGAGCTGGCTATATGTTGATTATGTCAGTCAATGGTAATGTTTCCACTTTTGAAGACTAACTACAAGCAAAAAATGATAGTGCAGAACCTTATTTGAAATCCAGTTCCCCTTCGTTCCACCTTGATTTGTAGGAATGGATGCTGTTCTGTGGATGTGTAATAAGTTTACTTCAGCAGTTGGATGCAGTGATTCACATTAGCTGAACAGGTAACAAGCCCCAGCATGTTTCATCCACCCGGGATTCATAGGATTATATTGATTCTGGTTTCTTGATAACATGGCACGTATGAGAAGCAGTCCTGTGAAATCCTCTTTACAATTGTTGGAGAGTAGCACGTGCTGCTGCTCCCAGCCAGTCCCATGTCCTGGCTGTCAGCTCTCCATTCCTTTCACCTCTAAACCCAAATTTTCCCAGCTTCTCTTAAGTGGCAGGTGCCTCCAAGAAACAATTTTTAGAGACTTGTCTTGACCGAAAGGAGTCGAGGGAAATAATAGTCTTACCATTTTCTTCACTATTTCTGATCTTAGCAAGGG
>JAYRBT010000139.1:6624208-6659167 GCA_036023395.1 Myiotriccus ornatus
GACTTGTCTTGACCGAAAGGAGTCGAGGGAAATAATAGTCTTACCATTTTCTTCACTATTTCTGATCTTAGCAAGGGAATTTTAAAGATTTTGTGCACTGGATCAGTACTTTGTGCAGACCTAAGCCGTGTGCTTTTCGGTTAACATTAATATAATTTTGTAAGATATCACATGCTTCCACCACATTTAAATAGATAACTGGGAAGTTTTGCTCCATTT
Source organism: Myiotriccus ornatus (assembly GCA_036023395.1). NCBI lineage: Eukaryota > Metazoa > Chordata > Aves > Passeriformes > Tyrannidae > Myiotriccus > Myiotriccus ornatus. The sequence continues at coordinate 6,624,428 of JAYRBT010000139.1, forward strand.
CCTGACAGGACAGAAATTCAATAAAGGTTTATGAGAATCGAAACTATAATTACATATATGAGGGCTTTCTTCAGGCCCAGTCAAGTACATGAGAGCCTGTACTAATTCTGTTTCTGCTGTATGTCTATTCTGTGTCTATATTCCATCTATTCCTTGTCCCCCAGACCTATCAGTTTGTTTCTTTTCATCAAACTGACTCTGAATTCCTTGATGGACACATTTGTAAATATGTGAGCCTCTGGAATTGCACATTATGGATGAGCACAGATGGCTTTTTAGGTTTCTTTTTATCCAATATTTACTTTTTGAAACAGAGTTGATGTCTCTGTCATTACTTATCATCATGAACAGTCCACAGATGATACTGCAAAATACTTTTACATCACAAAACCTCATGTCAGGTTTCATGTTTCTTGCTTGGTAACAGAAAGTGTTCCTTATGTTGCCACGTTTTCTGCGTATTCTGCATGTTGGCATAATCCTAATAATCTCGTGTTACAGATGTGAGCATCTTAGATCAATATAAACTGCATTTTTTTTATTTATTTATTTTTACAAATGAAGCTGTCCGTGCAAAATGAAAATTAGGAGACTGAAAATAAAAGGAGTGGGGAGTTGCTGACAGATAAATAAAAGAAAGAATTTGTAGTTGATCCAGGCTGTACCAAAAGAGACCAAAACTTGGTGTGCAATGACAAGCAATTATCTGAATTTTTTTCCCACCAATGAAATGGCCTTCTCTGAAAGATTACAGGCTCATGCCTCACAATTGAAAGAAAATAATCTACTTTCATCCTCATGTAATTTTTTCTTGGTTGCTAGTCATGTCTCTAATGTACTTGGGTTGAATCCTCAGTCTTGTCAACTTTCAAAACCCATTAACATAGTATAAAAGCAGCTAACTGTTTGTGACAGTAGGTAACTGAGTATTTGACCTGTAGTATCTTTACTGTACTCTTTGCATTAAAAAGCTGATTTTCATTCAGTTGTTGAGGAATTCCAGATGCAGAGCTTTGACTGATTAACATCTGTAAAGGAAGAATTTCTGTAAGTTCAGGGTTTGGTTCTTTACTTCCATCTAACAAAGTGGGTAAGACTTCCCTGCAGATCCTCATGTAATTGTTTTTCAGGCATGCATCAACTACTTTCCATGAGTAGGAAGAGCTGAGTAAACTCTTCATTGGAATTACTTTTTTTTTAATGGAGTGCAAAATGGAGAATTTGTCCGCAGGGGATTCAAAATAGAGGTTTTCAGTTAAACAAAACTCTTTGTTTAAAGTACAATTAAGGGAGGAGGCAAGGAAACCTGGCAAACTCACTTATCTGAAGCTGCTCATTCTCAGTCTTGGAATATGTGTAAAGCAAGCAAATTACATGGAATACTGTTCAATTTGTAGAGTTTGAAGCTGTCACAGGTGTATGCTTGAGTGAGACCTTAAGAATACAAAGGACAGCAGGGGATCCCCTATAGACTTTTTATTTCTCCCACAACACCTGCTGTTAACACTATCAAGCACATTTCTGCGTGAATTGTTGTGGATGAGGCAGGCTTTTTTGCAAGCATGTTTTTAGCAGGATTCTAAAAGTTCAGGCTGTCTTGGCAAAAAAAATAATCCAGATGTAGGTGAGATGGCTCAGGAGTAAGGTGGTCAGATGTCTAGGCACTATACAGGGTGTTTGGAGGACTTTGCAATACAAAATAAGAAAAATGAAAGTTGAAATCCTTGTTTAAAAATTATGTGTGATTTTTAAAGTAACTTTCAAATGCGTTTTAGTTGAATCTCATATTTCCCGACAGATGCTGGAATCTTATGGTATATATATATATAAGCGTATATATATATCTATGGGCATATAAATATATATGGAATTGCAGTTCTGGGTTTGTGTTACCACCAGAGAGGGGGTTGCTGCAAACAGTGTTGGCGGAGAACAGGGATGTATAAGGGAGAAAGAAGGTTCCTTTCCAGCCATTTCACCAAAATGAAGTAAAGCTGAGCAAATTTAACCAAGAAAATTTCTCAGAAGACTTGCAGAATTTTTGTATGATTTCTTGGGATGGTATTAGCAGGAAAGCTCTCTTTGGTTGTTCTGGAGTTTTATGTGGTTTTCTCTGTCTTCTGTGCAACTCCGCACTACTAAAGTTTGCTAAAGAAATGATTTAAAAATAGTTTTAATTTAAGGAACAGACAAAGCTTCAGACCCTTTTAAAAACATTCAGTGCTTGATGAGTGTCATAGGTTTACTTGTTCTAAAAAAACCAAGCAGGGAATTTTTCTTTCCCCTGCATCACTGTAAAAGAAAGATGTTGAACGAGGGAGGGGGAAGGGGTTTGCCTAGATGGCAATTGACTCACACCAAAGAACTAACCAGCAGGCCTGCCTTCCAAGCTGATAGCCCTCTGTGGGGAGGGATGATGAATTTTTTTCCCCTCTCCTTGGGAAACAGCAGGGACTTCACTTTTGCCTTAACTCAGGCAAGGTGTTGTGTTGGAGTGGTTGGAGGTTCACTTTGTTTTCAGCCTGGTCACCTGGCTGTTCTTTGGCCCCGGCTTGCCTCTGTTTTCCTGTGCCCTGTTCTGCCCCAGCCCGGACCTGCTCGGACTTCACTGGAGAGGCTGGACCCGCCTGCAGAGGAACTCTCCTCCGCTCCTGTGTTGGCAGCAGCGTGTGTCCGTCGACAGATGGGGGGAATTCTCGGCCACAGTCAGCCACAGACAGCATGAGTTTCGTGGGAAGAGCCTTTTTTCCCCTTTCCCGTTCCCCTTCTCGATGGGGGTAGATCTCCACTCTTGGCTTCTCCCGCACACGGCGACCGCCAGAGCCCAACAGCGCTCCCTGTCGGCCAACAGAGCACCTGCAGGCTCTGCTCCTCCCACAGCGCCCCCTCATGATCGTGGTGAGAATTGCACCAAAGGACGGGGAGTATCAAACTGTTTCCTTTCTGAAGGGGACTTTTGGGTACAGGATTATTGTTTGGTTGTTTTTGTGTTCTTCTGTTGTTCTGTCAGTACACATATGTCCTTTAATAAGGGACTGTTGTTTTTTCTTTCTCCGTGGTTCCTCAATTGGAGCCTCCTAATTTTGGATTTACAGTTGCTTAGAGAGAGGAGTTTGGTCTACCTCATAACTCATCCTCCTTAGCAAAACACTTCAGTCTCATTAAACTGAGACAACGAACCATGTTGAGAAAATACCTTATTTGTGGATTATAACTTGTATTTTATAGTTACACATGGCATACGGATTTTCTGTGAATTTGTCACACTAATTAGGGTGTACATCATCGCACACTTAGGCCCAGTGGCTCGTGGCACTGCTTTGTTGTAGAGATCCTGATGCTTACTCCGTAGTCAAAAATCTGTGTTTTGTCAGCACTGGATATGTAAAGGTATCATTTTTGAATTCTGGAAACTCACCTTTTATATAGCTTAGTTTATCTCTGAATTGCGTCTTGTGCAGCTTTGTACCCTGACTCCCACTGGGTCAAACTGGTATTTCACTTATAAGGCCCTGAACAGTTCCATCCTTTCCTGGTTTATTGCTGGTCTCTTTTGTTACATAAGCCTCTTCTGCTGAGACATGTAAAATAAATCAGCCAGCTACCATGACTGGCGTCGTAAAGCCCTTTTAAAAAGGTCTATTCACTACAGGGTCTGCATTAATCACTGGAATACCTTAATATAGTGTGTTAATTTACAGCTATCAACTTCTGTCGTCTTCTGCACAGTCAGGAGTGGAGTGCCTTGCTTGGCATATACTTAAATCCCGTCCTAGTTTGTTGCTTTGGGGTCCCTGGACTTGTTACAGGCTTTGGTCCCAGCCCTTGAGTCTTTCTGTCCCCTGCCCTGGTGAGTTGATTTTGGGAACGACGTTTTTTTGCTCCATTGTCTTCAGTGCATCGTTTATTTGTATGCACTGGGTTTGGATCACTGACTGCTCTTGAGGACTGGGGCTTTGAATTTGATTTACAGTGCTATGAAAGCCGGCATGCCTGGTGGGGGATACACAAATGTTTGTCCATATCTGTTCTTTTTTAAGGGCTTTATGTTGAGGGAAACAGGGCTATTGTTGTCTCAGTCACACCTTCGCTCCTCTTGGGTTTACTATGTAAATAATTGTAAGAATGGGGCTTATAGTTGATGCAAAGTCTACTCTTCCAGGTAGTTAGTTGTGAAAAAAAATTCAAGATGAGCAGCATTAAATCCAGCATAATTCAGAATGAGAGTACCTACACAAGGATTTAGTGGTTTAATTATTTCATTAGATTAATTTGGCTTTCTGAGTGTACTTAGGTAATCAAACTTTCCAATATATGCTGTGAAATAATTTCCTGCCAGTTTCAATACTGTGGAGGTTTTTTAAGTTGAAGATGTTCATACTTTTTGTTTCTTCTGCTTCTTACCAGCACTACCAGGTACATTCTGATACTATTGTTACTTCTCTACTCCCACGTGGTATCTCTAGGTAGCTGCATTTTAGGTGGCCTCAAATTTGCCTTAATGCTTCAAGTTTCTCTGAACTTAACGTTACTTTATCAGAATGTCATAAGTTTGTCACTTCAACAACTCTGACGTAGTGTAAGTGTAACTGCTTTGGCTGTACCAAAAAGTTACTTTTATAAAAATCTGCCTCTCCTCAGATGCTGTCAGCTAATGGATAGCACCTCGGACTGTTGTTGAACAGATACGCTCCCCAATTTGTGCTGATTGTTTTCAATAGACACTGACGTGGCACAGAGGCTGATGAGACATGAAGAACAAGATCTTCTTTTTTTTGTGCTTCTCAATGCCAGTGCCTAAGGTAATGATCAGTAGGTTTCCAGGGGTTTAGCCAATTGTCTGGCTGTGATTCGAGGACTTTAGCGATATATTTTGGAAACACAGTTCTGTAGCATGCACGTGCTAAGAACAATCTGTTTCCAAGTGTTGGTGCAGGGAAAGGAAGTGAGTGACAGTGACTCATTCTACATGATATATTTACATGTAAATTCTACCATGCTGGTTCATATATAGGACTATTCACAGAGGTAGCTTTTGGCTTCTTTTTAAAAGTCAACATGATTTCCCAAAGAATAGGACTGTTCTGTTCATTGGTGCTCCAAACTGCTTGTATATGCTTATGAAGGACCAGTGTACACAGTGTATTTCCTGACAGCCAAGGCAAGTTCTCCCCAAAGAGACAAACAGCTGAGCTAAAGACTGTAGGTGATACAGGAGAGTCACTGATGTGACAGTACTGTGGCTGTTAATGACAGGTTTACTGCTCTTGCTGCCCTAAGGGATTTCTTGCTGAAGGTAGGAATAGAGTGCAGGCAGTGAGAATTAGAGGGCTGCTGGTTCAGACTGCTGGCTTTGCTTGTAATACTGCTTGGCATAGCTTGTAAGGAGATCTTTTGTACAGCCTGAAGTTTGTCACTGTCAGCTCAGCTGCAGGCAATTCCCTTGTCTCTCATTGCAGATCTTTATTAATGTTACGACCCACCCTAGAAGGGGGGGGGGTGACCCAGGGTCTTGATAATAAATCCCTTGGGCTGGATTAGAGTGAAATGACACTGAATAATTGGTGTTTGTAAATATATATATATATATTTAGGGTTTATTTTAGAAGAGTTTTGTTTCAAAGGTAAGCAGGTATGTTGCCATTTTGGGTGTTGTATTCTATAGTAATACAGCAATACTAGAGGAATGTATAAGGAAAAGAACAGAAAGAAAGGATAAAAGTGGAAAGATATATATAGTCACCACCCACTAGATCCAGCGATGGAACTTGGTAGTTGCAGCTTTCATGTCTGTTGTTTGAAGCGATGGTCATGATCCACTGGGGCTGGGGAAACCCCCCCCCAACTCAAAGATTTCATGAGTTATTCTACTTTTCAAGCTCAGGTGGGAACGTACTTCCTCTGGGGCAGGGAGTTTTAGAATGGATGGTGTCACAGGACATGTCATCAGGTTTGGGGGGTGCTGCTTTGACTCACAGAAGTAAGTGTTTATCTGTAAGCAGGGCTTTTTTGGTGAGCTATAATTTTCAAAAATTATTCCTTGAGGGACTGCCAGCAGTGAATTTGTTTAAAAACCTGGAGTAAGAGCTTAAATGAATTGCAAAAAGAAGGAAGCCTTGTGATGCTGAAAGAAGTTCATCAACATGCTCTCAGTGTGTCAGGATGTGTGTCTCTTCCCCTGCGTGCTGTTGAATGTCCTGTTGCTTGATCTTGTAAAATAAAGCTGGGCTGTGCCTAGGACTGGGAATAAACTTGGTTCTTCCTCAATCTTCCCTTTACATCTTGGGAAAAAAAGACATTTGTTTCTGTCAAAAGTTATATTCACTTAAGGACAAAGAAGAAAACCTAAACAAAATCCTACCATAGCAGTTTTTGTGAAAGAAAAGTGATTACAGGAATAACCAAAAATAAGCTCATTTTGCTGAACCTGGTGAGTGGAGCCAAAAGGAACCTGGAGGTGAGAGATGCTCAGTGTTGAGCAGGTGAAGGGAGGAATGTGAATAAAACTTATTTTATGTTATATTTCTGTCAAGTTAAACCACTTACAACACTGAATGCAACTCGTCCATTTGAGTGTTTTAACAGACCGAACGGCAAAGCTACACTTGGGAAAAACAGTATTCCAAATGGGCTTTGCAAATGCAGCCATGTAAGCTCACAAGTTTTATACACACAGTTATTCAAGTGTGTCACTATGGGCTGTATGTTCATAAGGAAGCAGTAAGTCCCTTTTCATGTTCTTTTATAACCTGTTCTTCTGGTTCTGTCACCTGATAAAGCCTCTAGTCCTGCAGTGGACTCCTCTTCTGATAGAATTAAGGGGAGTCAGATGCCCAAAACATTTGAATTTCAATTGGAAATATTCAGTCTTGCTAATTGAATGCATTATTTTGCCAGCTTTCTTTTAAATGACATAATAATAAAAGAACTCAACCTGTTTTCAAATGGCTGCATGTTAATAGCTTTGAGCAGGTGCTGTGGAAATCAAGGGAGTCAATGAAATTTCAGAATGCCCCCTCCCCCTATAGAAAGCTTATTTCTAAAAAGTGCACGTGTTTTCAGTCTGGTGTAGCAAATGTGTGAGACTATGATCTGTTTGTACTTCTGCTGTTTTGAGATTGGTATTTTTGTAAGGATTCAATTTGCATCTGTCTCAAGTGGAAATTCTACAGAAGCTTAGTCAAAGCATCTCTAAAACCTATCATTTTGAGGTCCCAAAAGTGCAAAACCGGTTAGCATAAAGCTTCCAGGAAAAGAAACTTATCAAACAACACACACAAAAAAGCCCTAAACTCTCTGAAATGTCTTTTGTCACCTGACCTGCAAGTGCTCCAAAAAGCTGGCACAGAAAACTACAAAACTGCAGTTCATCTGCAGTTACAGACTGATAAATAATCTTCATAGCTGACAGTAGGCACTGAGGCGTAATCTTTTTGTTCCTTTGGCTGTTTAGCACAGTAAGTAAATTTAGGTCAAACTCTCAGTCATTTGATCACATGCCTGGAGATGTAATACATTTTGTGTAACAGCCAGGGGAAAAGAATCATTTAACCAAGTAACTGTTTCACTTCTTTAAGTGACTAATTTGATAGACAAGGCACAGTTCACAGGAAAACGGTGGATCCTACCAGGGGATGTTCTTAGCCTGACCTTTCTGCCCAACTGGATGCCAGTGGGGCCTGTTAACATGGAGATGTTTGCCAGCTTGGGGGGAGTGTGGCAACACCATACATACAGTAAGTCTAAATTACATCACACAGCACGTTGCCTTGTGTGTCTTCTACAAATAATTTGCCTCTCTCTCTTTTCCTGCCCTGAGGTTTGTGAAGTAGGATACGAAGGAAGAGCAAAAAGGGTTTGCTTTACCTTTAGTTTCAGAGTAGCAGGGGCTTGTGTATTTTTCAGCCTTGATTCTAAAGACTCATTTCAGTACTTTATTGCACAGCTAAAATGGATTTAAAATGAAGGGGCAGGTGAATGGATGAGCTGCTGTATAAGCAGATTATAAAATGTGCAGTTTGTAGAGGTGGAACTTATCTACCCCTTAGTAAGGAACTCTTTGCTGGTTCTTATTTGTTAAGTTCAGCCATCATCTCTTGAAGATAAATGATTGCAGCTCTGACTAATTTCACATCAGCCTCTTATCACGATTTTGACTCTTTGGAAAGGTTTAGTTTATAATGGAAATATATTTTGCTGGTCTGCATTAATCATTATAAGCCCCCTATACTTGCAGTTTAGCGCTGTCAACTGAGCATTTGTAATTACTGAGTACATCGTGTTCCTCTCCGATGACACGACTCCTTTCTGTTTGGTGATGACCCAAAAGAGAGAAAGTGCATTTATATCTAAACAGAAAACCACTAGAGGAACTGTATTGTTAAACTGGATACTTTTATTGGCAGATTTAACTGGAAAAGGAATTTCTACCACAATTTTTAATTTAAATATGGAAAATAAGGCTGTATAGCTCACTTTGCAAATCTTTATAGCCATTTGTTCAGGCAGAACAAGTGTCTGTCTTTGCTGTTGCACTGCCACACCTTTTCTCCCAGGCTCTCATTGATGTATCTCCTTGAAGGAAGGTCTTTACTGTACCTTCATCTGGGATGAAAGTTTGCAGCAATTACCTCTCATTCTCTTCTTTCTCTAGAGCATAATATGTGCAGGATTTTGTCAACTACATCCCAGCTAATAAACGTATTTAAAAGAATGAGTCCCAAGGACTGTGGAAAAAAAAAATTAATGTATACAGTTTGGCTTCTGAAGATCTTTGTTTTCAAATTCAAAATTTATTTCAGTGTTCATCATATTACTTTGTTTCATTGCACTTCCATTTCACACAGGTTCTTAATGCTGTTGCTTTTAAAATCACCTTCACTGTTACTAATTCTTTCCATTCCACTTCTGTTTGTCACCAAAAATTATTGGGTTCCTGCCCACTTACATCTAGAATGTTAGAAAGAATTCTCACTGATCAAATGCATCGATTCTCACGTTCAGGTAGAGAAATGCTTTTAACTAGAACGTCTTCCTTCATTTTCTTCCCTCCTCCACTTACAGTTACTTTCATCCCTGTTCAGTTCACAGTGAGGAAAAGATCTGTAACTTGACTGAAATAATGAAACCAAGTGGTGTTGCCACATTTCAAACCTTGTGGCTGAAGGAGCGTACCAGTTGTGAGAGACTAGAGAGCTGGAAAATGTTGTGTCGGCAAACGTAGACCTACAGTTCTCTTAAATTAAGCACATGTCCTAAATTAGTGTAATGGTTGGTATAGTCTTATCTTCCTGCCTGGTTAAATCCAAAAAGTTGAGCAAATGTGATGTTCTGTACAAGTGACTGCTGGGCAAGTGTGATTCGTGTGTGATTTGTGCATCTCTGAAAATAAGGGAATTTATTTATTTAGGCACCAGCATGGATTTCTTTCTTTCTAACTCAGTGTTTAGAAATTAAGTGTCTGGCTTTGTTTCTGACACACTTTGGGAATAGTTCTACACATGAGGTTCCCTAGAGACTCTTCTCCCTCAGTTTTCATATTATTAACATACAAATCACTGCTGTTGGAAGTGAAAATGGAGTCAATTTTATGACTCTCACCAGAGTCCTCGCAATCTTCTCACAGCTAGGGAGAACAAATGGGCTTTTTAGTGTGCCCTAAAAGTCAATAAACTAGAACTAGTTTGTAAGTTCCCAAACTGGGGTGACAGCAGAGAGGGCACATCTGCCTTTTAGTGGTATTGCTGCCCTCGTGCTCAGCTGCTCGTGGCCTGGTACAAAGAAGTTGTTGTTTGGTTTGGTTTTTACAGATGCATGCTTTTCTCAATTATTTTAAGGCAAATTTCCCAAATACTTTAATAATTTAACCAGCAAAAATAGGTACCTTAAATGCCACTGCCAGAAGAGGTAAAAAAAGGATCAGAAATGCATTTGAAAAGAAATGGGGTGCTGACGCTACCTGGCTTTGTAAATGGCTTTTGAATTGTACACAGTAGTTTGTCTGGAAGGGAGAAGCTGTAGCTGAGAACTGCAAGATATGACCTCTGGTAATCTAATAGGCAGAGAAAAACGCTGATAAGGCTGTAGCTGTTAACATCTTTCAGGTTTGGGGCAGAAATCCATTGGCTCTTTCTTTTCTATCTTGTAGACGCAAGTTTAAAATTCAATACAATATCACAATTTTTTCAATTTTGTAATTTTTTAATTTTCTATGTACAAAGTCATGTTGATTAAAGAGAAAAGGAAATAAATTTGAAAAAAAAATTACTGTATGGCTGTTCCTGGATGAAAATAAAAAAAGGAACTTTTTTCTGATTTTTGAGTGTGCAAAATAAAGCAATGTTCTTATATCCTCAGAGAAGAAGGAGGAGAGAGAGAAAGAGGCAGTAGTAGTTTAACAGTAAAGACCATGTCTAAAGCCAGTGTGTTTACCCTTAACAGTTGAGACTGATTAGGCAAGAGTAAGTTACTTTATTTGTTTTCAAGCAAATGATTGGTAAGAACATCCATCTGCTTCAGAATGGCCTGATCTGTTTTCTAGTATGGGACAGATTTCCTCTGGGCTTTGGGAGTTGTCAGATTGGGCCTTGAGGATGCTGTGGGTTGCAGGTTACAATGCTGTGAGCACCACAACAGGTGAGCATGTCGGGACAGGACAGACTCGACTCAGGCAAAAAAAAAGTCAACTCACTTAGTACAACGAGGCTGCTCCGTTTTGTGTCTGGCTAATGGTAACACAAGGGTTCTGTCTCAGTCCTGGGGCTTTGTTTCTTTGGTGAATAGTTTTGAGGAAATGTTTTTTGTGTTCCTTTTGAAAGAGAATTTTTTTTCCACGCTTCCTGCCTAGTAATGTCAGAAGTGGTCAGCTTACAAGCAGTGGGGCTTAAGGGCTCTTTCTTTTACTTTAAATTTGAGTAATAGAGTTATTACCCCTGTGCCACATACACAAAAGGTATTTGCATTGCATTATATTAACATAAAGTTTTAGATGCCTCTTGAGAGCTAAGACAAAAGGCCTCGGTTGCATCACCCATTTTTTATGCTGAAGTACATCTGCATTAACCTATCCATTTCCTTCTACATAGGGTCTATATTTCCTCCAGAAAATTCATTAGAAATGACAAGTTCCCAAGTACTGAGGTTTGCCTGTTCAGAAAAAAAGTGGATTTTCATAGAAAAACTAAAGTTCTACCAGCTGCAGTAATGTGGTTTCAGGCTTTGCCTACCTGTGATAGGTGAACCACCCACTGTGGAATCCCAAGGGATGCAGGCTGTTGCTAAGGGGCATTTAAGGACAGGGTTCACTGCACTCGGCTCATGGCTGACTATGTGGTTTGTTTAGTGATAAGACTAAAGACTCTCTGTAGACTAGAAACTGTCTCTACTACTGAATAAAAAAAAAGAAACGCATTTCTGGCAGTCAAGACAGCAATGAATGGGCAAGTATAGTAATAGTAGTAAAGTCTGAAGCAGTGCTAGAAGCAATGTGTTTGCTAAGAGATGTATAGGTCCTAAGTTAGAAGTAGGAGTGGGTAAGCGGATTGAGAGTGCAGGAGGGCCAAAAGGTTAATTTGATTGATTCTTTAATTTTCCTTCAAGATTCTTGGGACTCACTTGAATCAATGTAGAAGATGTATTATTTAAAGTGTGTTATTGGAAAAAGAACTACTGTCAATCTCTCCTTGGCTTTCAGAAAAATGTTGAAAATACTGGTTTGAATCCAATTGTAACTAGACTAGATTCAATCAAAAATTAACTTACCAAATTTAAGTGAACATGTGTCTAATTCTGGACAAAATAATTAGGCAAGATTCACTTGGCATATTTTGGCCTGTACTGTGCTGGTTATGTAGATTATAGTAGATCCCAATATGATGATGAGACAGGCCACACCTACTTCTAGTTGATTGCATGAATACCATTATTTATTGACATAAAAAGTAGAAATGACTACAGCTTAGTGAAGAGTAGTTAAAGAAATTGCCTGTTGGACCAACATCAGTTGGAACTGACCTTGGGTGTAGTTACAGCATCTCAAGGACACTGAAATTATGTGAGCTTTTCAGCTCTATTACGAGAATTATTTTTTTGTGTGTTCTTATCAGCTGCTGAATTGCAGCTTTCTCTTTTCATTTTCCAGAGGCTCCTAAATCCACAGGAAGATCAGTAGTGTTTTGCAATTAAAGGTTTTCTCAGGTGTACCGTGCACAAGAGCTATAACCAATAATGTAGTTTTGGGAAGATTTGTACTTGGCAGGTAAATTCTTTGGGGATGGCCCTTCTTTCCTCTTTTTCCAGAGCCCTGTGCCCTTGGATGCATATGTGGTGTGACTATGTAGATCAGATACTGCATGTGACCCTTCCTACCACAAAACTGAGGATGTTGGTTAGACGTCACAGTCCTTAGGATTTATAGTGACTGATTTTTATTTTTTAAAATGAAACTTGAAGATGCCGTTGTTTTTTTTTTTAACAAAAGGTGAAGTTACTGTCTAAAATATGTATAACACAGACAGTGATTTTTACAAGTTTACTTACACTGCCTAATACATCCCTTCAACCCTGACTCTAAGAGCAAAGTGAAAAATTAACACGCTCCATCCAACTTTCCCAAACAATTCAAGTGCTGTGATCCAAAACCCTGCAATTATTTTTTTCATTCTGAAAGCATGGGAACTCGATGGATTGGATACCATATTTATCCAGTGACAAGTGCAAAGGGAGAGTAATCCTTTAGTCTTTAGCAGCTTTTCAACAGAAACCATATTTTTCACATAAGATTCTGTGTCTATTTAATCCTAAAACTATGAGATTAAGTGACTGTTTGGAGATCTGTGGTGATGGGGAGAAGGGATGTTTGCTGGTCAGGCAATGGGTGCAGTTCATTTAGTGGTGGATAAGAACATTTGTAAATATCAAATACTGGGTTCTCCAGATATAAGTACAAGAAAATAATTACCTGTTTGTAAATAAAAACAGAAGAGAGAAAGTACCTGGCCAAGGTTTAGAACAGTAATGGGGAGACTAAAGCTGTGTCTGTATTAGCAGCTGAATTTTAAATATGAGTATGGATTTGAAGTGAAGCCCTTGATTATCCCAATATACTGCATATGGATTCAGTTGTCAAAGGAATCTAGGAAAAACTGGATCCCTCTAGGAAGGATCTGGCCTGGAATTCCGGTCTGAATACACTCTGGTTTTGGAGTTTGTTAGGCTCTATCCCTCAGTTTGGGTTTTGCCACCGTGAGGTTATCTTGGAAGACCCGAGGGTCAAGATGAGGCTCTCAAGTGCTGATGGTTCTCACAGCACCCTGACGAATCCTTCCTCATTCATCTGTACCTATTTGGAGTTGAAAGCCTTTTCCTCCTGTAACTGTCCATCTTTCTGTCTTTCCATGCTGAATTCCTATTTTTCCTTGTTTCCACTTTGTATAATGCTTTTTCTACTTTGTTCACCACCTGCTGCCAAGTTTATAGTTACCTGTTTTACTTCATAAGATTCAGAAACCCTCAGCTTTGGGGCCTCAAGGGTCTGATTTGATCTGTGCAAGGATTGGGATTTTACTGTCATCAAATAATCCTGCTGTCTCCCTGGAAGTCATTAATCTCATGATGGCTGTTGATAGAGGAGACTGGCAAGCAATGAGGAATTCAACCAGGTAAAAAAGTAAAGGTGGAGCCCTTGAAGGTCAGGAACAACATTCTTGCTTGGGAACACCAGAGCAGATCTGCACTCTTTATGTGAAGCATGAACGGATCTTTGCTTGGGAGCGTTCCAGCCACCTGGTGTCATGGCTGAACTCCCACATCCCTAAGACAGAGGTGCCCACATAGGAGAACCCAGAGGAGAGTGCCAGGTGTTTGCTCCTGGATCCCAGTTCCCTTAGAAGGGACAGGCCAGCAAATAGCTCCTTCCATATTTCCAGCCATCCCTGCAGTCAGTGAGCCCTTGTGCCCGTTGCCTGGATCCCAGTCCCACCGAGTGTGCTGCTTTTCCTGTACGTTGCTCTAGGAGAGGGGGAGTCAGTGCCTGACCTTTCTGGTAGGCTCAGAGCCACAGGGACACTGTGCACTGCTGGTCTGATACCTTTAAAACAACTCCTTCAGAGCCATCAGCTGCGGAAAAATTCGTCCATGGAACAGCTCTCTCAGGAATTTTCTCTCCAGTCCCAGCTCTTGGGCGAGTACCTAGCTGAGCCCCACTGTTGGGGAACTGTTCAATGCACTCTGCAAAAGCACAGCTCTCCCAGGCTTCTGTGCTGAGTGCTTACAATGCAGCCCCTTTCTCACACCAAGTGCCTGGGATTAGTTCGCTCACAGGGCAGTAACTTTGTGGAGCCTGTCCCTGACCCACAAACACAAGAGTAGGTACCATTTTTCTGGCTTACAAAGCAGTTATTGGCTGAGGGGCTGGTGCATTGCAGCAATCTCTCACAGGCTACAGAAAGTGTGTGTAGGGGGTGCTGAATGGGACAGAAGTTCATGTCTCAAAAAAGGGAGAAAGAGAAGGTTTTTTTGCTGACAGGGTGTTATCCCTCCCACCCAAGCTGAGTGCCATATGATTCCCTGCTATTAATTTTCCCTCTGCTGTGCCTTACCAGCTCTTATCAAGCTTTCCTTCACCTGTGCTTTCTTGTCCTTTCTCACCTCTCCAAGCTTGGAGAGACCCTTAGTTTAGGTTATGGGAGAATAGCTACCCTTCAGAAAGTTTTGAAGTTTTGTGGAGATGCTTTGGCCTTAGGCCAGGGTCTGATCCGGTGTAACCTTCCTAAAGCAAATATGATGGAGATATGAGGCATTTCAGCACCGATCTCATAGATCTGCTTACCAGCTCTCTTTAGGCTAAGATATTCCTGATGAGAAATAACTTAAAAGCCAAAGTGCTGGCCCTCAGTCCTTTGAGCCATTTAATGTTTTTCCTCTAACTCCTTTTGTTTGCAAAGTGCATCACCCTGTTTCTGTAGCTAAATACTCACAAAGGGATCTGGTATGATTTGTGGAAACTACACCAGGTTTTATTGGAAACCTCCATCCCATGTGGTGACTGTTTTCTTAATGAAGCAGCCGCACAGCTGTTGGGATCCCGTTTATATTGATATGCATTACTGAAGGGTTAGGACCACTCTTAGTTTTACTTCTCAGGTTTGGTGTGGGAGGTGTTGCTATAGTGATATATATATATACAATATAGATATATTATATCCATCCTGAATTCCCTGATTCAGAATTGGCCATCAGCCGTGCTCCTCAAGGTTGTGATCCTGTTAATGTTTTTTTAAGGTAATGGTATTTGGGCAGTCACTATTTGCATGGGAAATGCGCTTGGAAAAACCAAAAGTACTGAAGGAAGGTGATCTGAATTGCTAGACAGTGGCTTTTCCTTGCTACTCAGAACTACATTAGTGGTGTAGTTGGGAGGCGATTTCTAAGGTGATATCTTTTAAATGTCAGACTTTTTTAAACTAGTTGTGGTAATGCAATACCATGGTGACATTTACCACCAGCAAGAGGTGTTAGTCTAGGCATCCTGGCCTTCTGCAGAAAGCAGGCAAGAGGTGAACTCTGAAAACTTGCCTCTTTGGGAGGTGTCAGTGACTCCACACCATGCATGCTGGTCCGTGTTGGGATAACGTGAGCAAGCAGTAGCTTCTGTAGCTGTCAGGTTTTCTGTAGTCACACAGCAAAATCCAGAGTTGACAAAATATTTAAAATGCAAAACAATGCCAGGAAATCCAACTGCCTTTCCATTTGGCACTGTAGCTTCTTAGGCAGCTCTGTGGGAGCGTGCCTGTCTTGCCCTGCTGGATTTGGAGGCGTGTGGGACTGAGAAATGATGTTTGATGGCTGGCTGTGTTGTCAGCCTTCATAAATAAAATTGTGGGGCTGGCAGAGGGTCCAGTTCTGTGCAGAGAAATCTAAATAGAACTAATAACTCTCCAAAACCTGAAAGAAGGAAGCACATCTCCAGGGGCTGAAACTGAGCTACCTGGAGAGATGCTTAAGGGATATTTAACTGTTTTAAAGGTTTCTTTTTCCAAGAAAACCCAATTAATTTGAGCAATATGAAAGTACTCAGAATTCCTGGAAATGATGAAATAACAAGACTGTTACATATTTGTCTTCTGTCTAAATATCAATAATCAGTTATTAACAAATGACCCCTGCATCTGTGACTGTGATTTTTGCACACCCTCAGTGACCCTTGAGTGTGGATTTTGCTTACCTAATATGCAATATTTTGCTCCAGGAGGCACAACAGAAGAGAACAAGCTCCATACCAAATAATATCACCTATTACCTACACACCGAAAAGTTCATGTGGCTCTTTGGCCAGTATATAAACATCCATGTAAATTGATGCCTCTTAATATGCCCAGTTATTTAAATTGATTGGAATAAAAGTAAATTGGTATCAAAATTCATAGGTTTTTATGCCTATCAATTGGTATTGGTACCTTACTGATGACTGCTATAGTAAATCTCTCTGTCTAAGGTATCAATATTGATAGGTATTGATATGTATCAATGCTTATATAAATCAGTCTACCAATACCTACCTCTCAGTAGGTATTAAAAAATATAGATATTATGGAGTATTGCTATTGAAAGTATCGATATCAATAGGTATAGATGCCTACTGATATCAAAATAAGTGTCAAAATCAATAGGTATAGATCACTACTGAAATCAGTAGCTCTTGAAATGTATAGATTTTCATGCTTGTCAATGTGTATTGATGCCTATTGATTTCAAAATCAGTATAGAAATTGATAGGTACCAATTCCTACCTTTTGATATCACTAAGTATCAATGTCTAATGATATAAAAATAAATATTGAAATTGATATCTCTGGATGCCTACCAATATTGAGATTAGCTTTGACAGACATTGATGTTAAAAGGTATTGATTCCTTTAAATAGGTAGCATACTCTTCACATGCCTATTGGTATCAAAATTCATATTGATATAGGATTTGATGCTACTAATATTGAAATTTGGTTTCAAAATCAAGAGGTACTGATAACTGTACTTATCAGTAGGTACTAATGCCTTTAAATAGATATGGAAATCAGCATTAAAAAATGCAGGTATTGGTGCCTATTGATATCAGAAGGTAATTATGTGTACAGGTATCAGTGCTTGTCAATACCCAAGTTTTGAAATCAACAGTCATCAGCGGACAGTGATGCCGATGGATATTGAAATCAATAAGTAGCAATGCTTATTGGTATCAAAATAGTATTGATATCTTTACTATGCCTAGGTCCATGGGCCCGGGCTCAGTTTACACAGATGAGATGGCAGTGGCTCAGTATGTCAGAATTCCGGTTTAATTACACTGATTTGTAATATCCCTTCAGTTAAGTGGGGATCGACGTTGAATGGTCAGACCTACCAGGCAAGTCCCTGGCCAAAAAAATTGCTCCAAAAAGGGAGTGCTTTTGCTTAACTGACTATGCTGCAGTTGGTACCCAGGGGACCACCAGTGTGATGCTTTTGAGTGGTCAGCAGTCCAAGTGTCACGACAGGTGCTGGGAGGAACAGCTGCCAGGAATGGAAACAACATACAGACTATCCATGAGGAACAGGAGGAGAGGAAATAAGAAGCATAAAAATGAAAGAAAAGGCTCAAGACAGGTTCTCCTCAATGAATAGAAGAATTTGGATGAGGAAACTTTACTTTGAGTGAAGAAGAGTAACCTTCAGGGGAACATATAGTTTGTATTCCAGCAGACAGATCTAGCCTGTGATTTCTGGTGAAAAGTGCTATCTACTTTGACCATGTAGATTATACACATATTGATTAAATGCTGTTGTGCTTTAATTACCTATTCATAGGAAGGGATGGCTCACCAGATTTTGGGTTTAAGCTAGTACATTTTCCAGGGAAAAAAAAAAAAAAATTATAGCCAGCTCCTGCTTTGAAGTAAGAAACCAAAGTGCAGATTGTTTTCTTAGATGATTGGAGCTTGGTATATGTAACAAGTAATTTTCTCCTGAAAATGTTACTGCTATGGTCTGTATCAATGGAATTCTTCAGTTCATTTACTTTCTTAGCTGTTTAACAAAGGACTTTTTGTTCATTAAAGAAAGATTTAGTAATCATGGCATAGATTTGGACATTAAAGTAAAACCGCTATAAAGGTCTGGAGGATATGGAGTGAAAGAGTTCAGATATTCTGGTTTTCTTTTAGTTGTGTCAGATTTAAGTTGTTTGATTCATTTGACCTTTAATTCAAAGTACAAAGGCTGGTATCAATAAAATAGAAGAAGGGCTTTGACCTTGTAATCATGGGGCACATTTAATATTTCACAGAGTATCCCAAGAAGATTCTAAAAATTACATCTCAAAATTGGGGTTAAAAAATGGGGAGACGCAGTTTATGTCTTTTTCCTTTCAGAACTGCTACTTTAATACCAGAACAGAAGAATTAGTCTTTCCAAAGTCTGGCACCTAAACCAGCAAAGAATAAAGCTGCATCTCCCTATGAAATGTAGCAGTCAGCAGTTCTTCCATAGATTAGGGAAAAACAAAAAAAAGGAAAAAAAGTGTTAGGAAATGAGGACACTCCAAACTCTGGATCATACATCCTGCACAGCCACTAAGGGACACTTTGTGGTTTATCATTTACCACAAAATAGCTGTAGAATTGTCCTTCATGTATATTCTGTTTGGTTTGGGTAGGTAAGTTGGTTGGTTTTTGTTTGGTGGGTTTTGTTGTTTTGGCTTGGTTTTTTTTTGGTTTTGGTTGGTTGGTTGGTTGGTTGTTTTTTCTGTGTGTGAAGATAGATGACATGTCCTGTGCTCCTCAAATATCCAGTGCCCTTGTAGTACAAGAAAAAGGAATGCCAAAATTATATTTTTCAAAATCTAAATAGAGCTCCTGAATAATCAGAAATTATTTTTGTAAGATGATTTTGGGTTATTATGAAAAATCATTATTTTTTAAGATTAACAAAAGTGGGTATACATTTTAAATACGCTGACTGTGGTGATATTTGATTCAGTAGGTTCTGTTTGTTTGACACAAAATATGTATGTGCACACAACGGGGATAACATGGTTCAAGGACTGAACATGTGTTAAGGAAGTTGTTCACTCCTGCACATGTTTATGAAGTTCTTCTCTTGGGGTTATTTCACTAATTTCAATGCGATAGAAGTTTCTTTTGATTTCTGCTGTACTAGTGAGATTACAGCTTTCATCCTTGTATGATCCTCTTTGCCACTAAAAGAAAATTGGGAGGCCTTCTGAATGGAAAAGCAGCAAATTGCTGGTTAACATAGCTGTTGGTTGCCCTGGGAGTATTCACTGCACCCTTCAGTTTAATTTGCTCAATATATGTAATTAATTAAGCAACTGCAAAATGATAGAAGTGTATTTGTGGATTCAGTCTCTGTAAATTAGTGATAAACAATTTGATACTGCGGGACATTGGTTCTTTCTCTGTGGGACTAATGATCTCTAACGCCTCAGGAGTCATTTGTGGTATTCATCGTGTTTACCTTTTAAAATGAAGTCATTACATTTTGCTGTAGAAATCTTAGAATGCTTTTGGTACTACGTGCTGTGAATTTGGCTGTGAATTTCTGATCATGAATAGCATCTGAATCCACGTGGACAGGACCCTGTCCACTAACATTAGTATTTTCAACAGAGGCAAAAAGTGGTCTCCTAAAGGGTGGAGATCATTTAAAATGCTTGAATAGCTGTCTACTTGTCTACAGAGAGCTTTAGTGCAGCAGGTGCTGTGTGCCCACATTGTGTACAGTCTGGGCACCTACACATGCAGCTACCGAGTCTGCCTGCACAAATGATAAATTTTTTGTATATGAAAATGTGTAAAACAAAATTTGGAGGCTAAATTGAAAAAATTTTTGAAACTAGGCTCAAGACCAGTCCTTCCTACTTCCCTATACAGCATTCTTGTTGTTTTTCTTCCCTCCAGCTATTTAAAGGAAACTGATAATTTAGCTGGAGTCCAGGCACGTGGTTCTTAGTGTCATCTGTACCCAAGAGATAAGTGACGTACCCTTAGTGCAAGGAAAAAAAAAAAAGGCAACTTTACTTGTTTTTTGCAAAAGTGGTTTTTTTTCCTTGAGGAAATTCGTGTAGTTTGTTGTCACTGTCAAGCAGTGTAACAAACTTTTGAACTTAACCACAGAGTCACAAGGGTTGGAAAAGACCTTTAAGATCAAGTCCAGTCAAAATGGCAATTAGATCGGACTTCAGTGGATGAGTCATTTGGAGCCTGGGGTCTTGACTGTCTCTGTAATTGTCCCATGTTTTAACTTGTTCCACCTGCCAAATCTCTTAGAAAGTGGATTATTTGTTTATTTTTGAAGCTGCAGCCAAATATGCAGGAGATTTTCCTCTATGTGAAACAAAATGATTTCTCAACAGGGAACACAGTGGTATTATTAATAGAGCTTGAAGTCCAAAAAAGTGACGATATTTTAACTGGTGGCCTATGTCTGTAGCATATTTAGCAAGTCTTACGCAATTCTCAGACCTACAATATGTGTTGTTTTAAAATAGGAGTCAAGCATTAAGGGTTTCTTTCCTTCTGTTTTTAAAAAGTCGTATAGTCAGAACAAAGCGCAAAGATTTGAAATACAATGATTTAGCCCAAAACTTGGGCTGAAATGTGCGTTCTCCATCCCTTTTGTCAAAGTTGAGATATTGTGCAAGAGAGCACATGACAAGAGTCAGGAAGTGGGATGAGAACAAGCAGTCCCTTTGGCTCTGCAGCACGGTGTTGTGCAATTCAGCCAGGAGAAAGTGGAAGCATCTAACCCATAGGTAGCCTTTGACCATCACATCTGGCTTTGCTGGGCTCATGCTGAAGCCATGACCTCATTATGCAAACTAAGGCAGTTTAGATCATGCCAAGAAAATCAGAGCTGTAGATCTTCGAGGAATGTAATAACCGTGCAGGGAGGAACTAAGTAAGTTTAGACGATGCCAGAACCAGACAAATGTGCAAGAATTTGCTGAACTACATTTTTAGCCTTGGGCATCAAAGTCCTTTGAACCTGGTCTTGGTAACCTAGCACATTTTCCACTTGTGCCTAATGCTCTCAGACCTGGCCCAAGTTTTCACAGTGTTGAATGTGTCCATTTTTCTGCTGTGAAGTGTGAACGGGGCTGGGATAAGCAAAGACCTTGTTAAGTAGGATTTCATTTGGTACATATGCTGGAAATGATACGCAGCTTTTAAACTTGTTGGATGTTCAGGTTGAGATGGTGGTTTTCAATCAGGGTATGATGTGTTGTGTTTGATACATCAGTTTATTAAAAAATATCATACAGATAGAATGACAATGGCTACATAGAATTCTCTGTAATTGTAAAACGTAAGGTTGGGAAAAATCCTAGCTCCACAAAAGTTAGTGGCATAAACACTCATTCCCAGGGAAAAGAGACTTTCAACTCATGCTTTTGGTTTCAATGGTTGCTTACCAGCTGTAAGTACATGGAAGCAATTGGTAAAGTAAGACAAGTATCAGTGTCATCATTCCTTAGCTGGGCTTTGGAGACCTCCAGACTTTGAGATCCTTGTGAAAACACAGCATGCAGGTGTGTAGGGAGTAGCAAAGGATTTTGTGCGTATGTTGTAGCTTCACTTTCTGGACTGTTATTTTTTCATGGGAAAAACACAGAAGTCAGCATATTAGTGTATCTTTGGAAACTTTTAAAAGAATTTAAAACATTTAACCAGGTGATGTTAATTGCATTCTGAAGGATAAGCATCTTAGTCAGTCAATGGGACTCCTTCACTAGAGATAGTATTTTCAATACTTATTCATTTCCTTCACATGAACTGACAGGGCTCACACAATCAGTGATCTTGGGCTCTCATTACCTTGCCCAAGGTTTGGGACCTTTTTGCTGTCCCTAATTTCCTTCACTGAGATGAAACTCCTGCAAACGAGCTAATTATGATCTCTGAGCCACGTGTCAGGAACTACTGAGTACACCATAACCCTAACATTTTATTAAGGTAGTCATGAAGGATGTTTAATTTTCTTAAAAGAGATAGACCCCAAAGAATCCAGAGGAGCAGCTCTTGGAAAAGATAAACTTGTAAGGGTAGAGCCAAATCATGGCTCCAGGCTCCAACATCAACATGTTGGGAGACGAAAAATTCCTTTGCTCCCTCTGTGGGCCTGTCCAGCCAGTCAGTCAATATGTGCTTTATTGCACATATTATTGATCCAAAGCACCACAGCAGAGTGCCAGGACATGATGTACTCTGGCACAGCACTGGCTGCACTTGGTCTGGCGCTCTGTCAGGCTTTCCTGAACTTATCTTCTGTAAACTCTTTTTTCCCCCATCTGTGCTGTGGCTGGAGACTCTGCCTGAATCCCTTAAGTAGTCAGGCCCTTTCCCAGAAGAGTTCTGAGACATTGCAGGCTCACCTTTAGCTTGGCTGAGGGCAGAGATGCTGCTCTGGCTGGCTGAATATTTGAGAAGCTGAGTAGACTGGAACTGCGGGTTTGGCACTCATATAAGGATTTGTGTGTTCACTGCAGGATGTGCCTGTTTATCCCTTAAAGACACTGAGTTACAGTCAGGTGGCACATTTACTTTGCCCCAGTACTTGCTCTTCCACATGAAGAAAGTAACCTGCCTCAGATTGTCAAAGAAACATAAATGTGTGATTGTTTAAAAGCATGTCCTAGATGAAAGAGAGAGAGAATCTTTTCTGACTTGTGCAATTTGAGGAGCAAACATGAGTGTTTACCCTGTGCCAAAATCTGCCCACATAAGCAGATCAGACTTTTTTTTTTTTCCTTTAATGTTGTTCTGGAAGGTCAGAGACTATTTTGTTTGCCGCAGGGTTTTTTTTTGCTTAGTGAAGCAAAGTTCACAGGAGCCAGAGTAATGATCTGATTTCCAACTTTTCTTCATTCTTCCCTGTGTGCTTCATTAAATATAACTGTGGCAGTCTCACCTTTGAGCAAATAAGCTGCAACTTCCAAATAAGCAATAAACTCCTTTGTCCATTAAAAAAAAAGTAACTTCAGAAATACTGATATAAATGCTATGAAATATCTCAAGGGCTGTTGACATCCTGAGCATTTGCTTTACGAGCCCTGAAAATTCACCGTGCAGCTGTTTGGGGTTCTGCCTCTGACCATCTTCACGTGCAAGAACTGTGCCACCTCCTGTAACTCACTATTCTCATGAAGACTGAAGCAGAATTTTGGGGTTAGACACATCCAGTGTGCAAATGCAGTGTTAAGGGTAGCTGACCTTTTGTATTGTGTATGTTTCCAACAGCACTGAAGAATCGTTCTGTTGTAATTTGTTAGGGCTGAATAATGCATTCGAGTCTCTTTGCTTTGTCAGGGGCATTTTTTTATTTGTTTCTCTTTACAATTATGTCTCAATGTCTTATTTGCAAAAGAGATAATAATTCTCTACCTGATAAGGGTATTGAGGTTTTTCTTATGTTGATGGACTTTACTGGGTATGTGTTTCTGATAAACTCTTAGCAAAGGGAAGCGTTAACAGTGTGAACTGTGTTGATTTGGGTACGTGTTAATGCCAGACAGACAGAGGACAGTCAGCCCATTTGCTGCAACGTTATGTGGCCCAGGAATATATGGGATAAACTGCCCTTTTTATCCCAGTAGCCCCCCGCCTTTTTTGGGTGTGAGAGATGGAGTGAGGTTAGATAAGGGCTCAGCTTCCCCTATTGTGTAAACATTCTTTCGTGCTGGATATTCTGAGCCTCTGAGTCCTCTTTGGTACTGTTGAACCTCTGCATATATACAGTGGTGAAATGGAAGTACAGGAGACAGCTTTTATAACATTTATATTGATCACAACTTTCTAAACTGGTTTTTGTGCTTATTTACACAGTGGAACCTGTAGAAAAGCTCAGCAATCAATATTGCCACAAGAAGAAGACATTTAGTTTTCTCAGTCATTTTTCCTACTTGTTAAACACCGAATAATTTAATTTATAAAACATAAAATTGGTAAAGTAATATAACTGAAGTAAACAACAGTCACCTATTTGACTAATGTTTCCTTTATTTAGTAGCGTTGGCCTCTTTACACCCTTGGTGCCTTACATCTGTGTACTATTGACTACAAATTACTAATATTTGATGTGGGTTTCAGGACAACTGCACCAGTGGACCTCTGTCTATTTAGGGAGAAAATTTGCCCTTTGTCGAAATTGTGATTGACACATCCCCTAGGAAGGAAGCATAGAAAGTGAGGAAAAGGGGTTATACCTACT
The DNA here is from genome assembly GCA_036023395.1 of Myiotriccus ornatus. Taxonomy (NCBI): domain Eukaryota; kingdom Metazoa; phylum Chordata; class Aves; order Passeriformes; family Tyrannidae; genus Myiotriccus; species Myiotriccus ornatus. The sequence goes on from JAYRBT010000139.1 coordinate 6,648,688, forward strand.
GAGGAGAAACAGAGTATCTCCTCTGCATTGTAACTTATGGCTAATTGTCCCAGGTTTGCTTTTTGCTGTGGAGGGTGTAGGATTTCTTGGACCTTGTGGCAGACCTCTGTTTCGTGGTCTGGAAACAGGTTTAAATTCAATGAACTGTGAGTCATTGCATTTGGAAGATGTCCCAGGAGAGACCACAAATAGAATCGACTCTGGGGCAATTCCATCAAGTACCAAATGGAATCCAAAAGGACCATGCGGGAAGTTACTTCGAAGGTTTCTGATCTTTCTAGATCATTTCTAGAAATGTTATCACAAACTGCTCAGAGCAATTTCAACAGCTGATCTTTTTTTTTTTTTTTCATTTAATCTATTTTTGACTCCTAAAGATCCAGAGTTGAAATGGCGATTTTTATTTTTTTTTTTAAGGTAATTTTGGCACTAGGTTGTTACTGAAAAAAGAATGATTTTTGTTGTATTTCCCAAAAATGTGGTACCACTACTCCACTTTTAGCAACCAGCTATCAGCCCGCACTCTGCAGTCGGAAAATCTGTAATCAGATCCTTTTGAACTCTTCCACAAGTCTTGTCACAGCACCTTTCTTTCACTACGTGATTTCTGCCTGCACAAACACAATTTAATATTGGAGTTCATTTAGATTAGTGGGTGTAATGTTGCTTGATGAGCTGCCAGATAGGCACGTGTAGATACTTCAGCTGAGATTTGATCTCTTGCTGCTAAACTCTCACTTGCCTGAGGTTTTTCCGATTCATTCTTCCTGCACTTAGGCCATTACCTTGCCTGCTGATTACTTCACTCATCCTGTACAAAACTGAGTTGTTTCTCTTAAAGGTGATGCATCGGCTGCATCCAGCTTAACTTGCAGACCTCCAAGGTAACTAAGTGCCTGCTTCTAGTTGTTGCCTTGAGGTTCTTGTTCTACTGATTTCCTGTCAGTTTTCACTTTTCAATTACAGTAATTTGGAAAAGCTTGATTTCAGTAAACTGTACTTCTAGGTTTTGGAATCTAATCAATTTTACCTATTGGGCACACCTGTTCCCGCTTCCTTTTCAGGTGAATGTACAGTGTCAGCAGTTGCATATCTGTGCACTGATTGTATCTGACTTGCAAAAATATTTTAAGATCTCTATGTGCAAAATGTCATGGAGGTACACTTTGTACTGTGTTACGTTCTATAGACGAGGCCAAAGGAGAGGATATAGTTTAATCATTAGAAACCTTGGACTGAGAGGCATTACTTTGGGTTTCTATTCTTGGTTTTAATGCTGACTTAACATGTGACTTGTGAAAGATATAACCTTTGCAATGCCCCTGCCTACCCACAGATAAAATTAATATTATAATCTCTACTTCTCAAGTTTTATCGTTAAAAGGACTACATTAGTCTCTGTCTCAAGCCCTGTTTGATAGCCTGTCAAATATAAAGCTGAGCTCTAAGGTTTCATTTTCACCCCTCTCCATCCTCATCCCTTAATGGCACAGTTTCTACTCACTGGGGTACTGGCTCATACACCCCGTTAGTAATCTCTGACAACTACATTTCAATAAACCAAGGGAACTATAAACCAGAAGAATAAGGACTGTGAGCCCAGGAGTAATCACATCTTTGGTGTATGGCCTATGAATAAGCAGTTCTAGTAGCTGTAAACCTCAGCTTCAGAGTCAAAGAAAATAACATACTACCTGATCTTAGTCTTTTTGACCTCCCTAATCCAGACACACCAGATTCGGGTGGTTGTAGATAAGGAGAAGGACAAAAAAGCCAGAGCACCAATTAGTGGGGGTTTTTGTGCATAATTCTGTGAAGTGGTCAGGTGCCATGCTGCGTAAATGATGTATTTGGGTTAGACAAAAGTGTGACAACTGTGTTCCTCTATGTCCATACACAAGCCGTGTGAGCAAGTTTTATTTCTGCAGGAGTTAAAAATAATGCACTTATATAACTTGTAAGTGGTATAGATTTCCATATGCATGAGTCAAAATCTTTATTTTTTCCTCTTGCTTGTGTGAGTAGACCAGCTAGAGACAAAATGGACCTCAGCAGGATTTGACCCAACTGTGCATCTGTCTTATCGCTCTTCTCTACAAAACATTTCTCAGAGGAAACGTGAAAGGTCCCTTGAAGATTAAGTACAAGCTAGTGTTGACAGTGCTGGTTTGGATCTGTACTGTTCTTCTCTGCAATTTTATGATCTTCAAAATAAAAAATGAGAAGAAGCTGGAGCCAAAAGCGCAAAAAAACAGTATTAAGTGATACTTGGGCTAAATTTCACAGTGGGGAGAAACTCAACTTTGTAAGCTACATCTTCATTTGTGCAGAGACTGCACGAATTAGTGGAAAAGATTCCAACTGTAAAAGGAGTATTATCAAATTTAAAAAAAACAAAAAAAGGGAAGAAGAAAGAATCAAAAGTAAAACTATTTTATCAGACACTACTGCAGCAACAGATTTCCACCAAAAGCTAGAAAAAAGTGCTAAAAAGCCACATATTCTTTCTTTGGCTTTGTGCATCTGCTAAAAAATAACATTCGAGAGAGACACTAAAAAACTAATCAAAAAATAATACAAAAAAATTAATATATGAGCGACTATATCTGATGAAACATCTTCAAAAAGGCACAAGAAGTGTTGTGTGTTAGCACAAAGCCTAACTCTAAGCCTGATGCATATTCTCTGAGTGTTTCTGGAACGAGTGCTAATACTGATATAAAGATAAGTGAGTGAGACACAGAGCCTAATGACATTATTTATTCTAACAAAAGTGCCTGCTTTGCTGAGAGGGTAAATACCTAATAGAGATGAGGGCTGATGCCAAAATTTCTACTTTTAGCCAGTGCAGATAGCAGAAGACAACTGTGAGGTTGTGTCCCACTGGTTTGGTTTCTAATCTTTAAAGTCAGGCTATGGTCAGATGTTTAATGCAGAATTAAGATTTCTTTCTTTGCCCTGAGTGGCTTGCTTTTATCATCCACCTCTGTCTCCCTGTTGGCAGCCTTCCTGCTCTGGCAGGTTAACCTGAGCACAGAGGTTGTAGAGAAGCAGGTGAGGATCACTCACACAAGTCCATCCTGGTGCTTGCTGCTGGCATTTTCAGGCTGATGTCGTAACGGTGTCTTGAGCTGCTAAAGATGATTCTGCAGTGAACAACTCATTGCTTTGTGTAGATTATAGGTAAATCCGTTTTTTGTAGCACTCTTTCATATTAATGGTGCCAGTAGCTTACTTTGGTATGCTCTACTATGTTCTCTTCTGTTTGACCACAGCTGTATTGGTATACAGCTTCATACATATAGTGTCAAAGTACTGCAGGATGTAACCTTTCCTTTTTATTTTCCACTAACTTCCAAAATTATTTTTCCAGCTACTAGCACTTCAATTTTTCAATATTTCCTTTTAAAACATAGTGCATTATTCCAGAAGAGTCTCTGTGAGATACTGCACTCAGAGACAAAATAGCATCTTTGTTCCAGTTGTGTTACCTTCCAGTAAAGACTGGGCTATCTGCTTGTACAGCATGGAAGACTCCCATTCTAAAACACAGTCCACCGTTCTGAAAACATTATGTTCTTAAATGTACGGCTTCCAAGAGAAATATTTCCTCAAATACAAGGTGTAGCTTAAACTTGGCTGTATATACAAAGAAAAGCTAATTACAGAAAAACAAAAATATTGCCTCAAATCTCAAGAGCTTGAGACAGAAAAGTTTCTATTATTCCTCCTGAGAAATTAGAGCACATTCCCATTTAAGCTTTTCTCAGAAGCTTGTTCTGAATTTCTTGGAAAGAATTCAGAAAAGCGGGACAAGTAGCATTTCTTACAGTTTTTCAGTCTTTTATAATGAATAACATTATTTAAAACTATTTTAAAAAAATAATAATTTTAATCCAATAGAGGCGCATACCTGTGTATAATAAATAACAACTGACAGTAGCTTTGCTAATCTTAATCACTTTTTATGAGGTCCTGAGGGGTCTGCAGATCACTAGGGGGAAACACTCTGACCTGTCCTGTTCTGGGGTTTATACTGTAGCACAACAGCAGGCACATGCTGTTTAGATAATACTGAACAACTAAGGCTCCAGTCAGTAATGAAAATTAATGCCCCCGGAAGCTCAGGGGTAAGGTCATGGGTATATGAATGTAACTCTGGCAATAAGTGGATTATTATCAGGTAATGTGATGTGGTGTGTCACACGGGTGATCACAGCTGATGGCTATCCCAAGAAAGGCAAAAAGCTAAGGCCCTGATCCTACAGGTATGAATGGCATCAGTGGAACTGCTTCTAATTAGGCTGCTGATGTATGGAAAGCCATGCCAACAGGTATCTTTACAGGTCTGGATGCCGAGGCAAGTGCAAGAGAGTGTAGAGAACGTGTGCATTTTCCTATTTCCATGTAGTGGAAAACAAGGGAATCAAAGCCTTAGGCTCTAATATTTGGAGGTGCTTCAGACTGTTCTGTGAATCCAACCCCAACTGCCTGATTTTCACAGTGGAAAAAATATCTCCGAGGGAGGATGTTTTTGTAGTAAAGTACAACTTTTTAGGATGTGCAGCAGTGTTTCATTATTGAGTAGGTAGGTGGGTGGGTGAGACAGCAGGATAAATGACTTGGTTTGCATGGATGAGTAACGACCCAGTTCCTCTGCTAAACTAAGGTATGATTCTTTGGCAGACTAATATTGCTGTGGAGGCTGCATTAATTTGTATTTGCATACTATGGGAATTACTTTGCACGGATTGCCTTAATTCTGTGTCTGAGCTTATGCTGAATCTTCTCTGTGGTGTTTATTACCTCACTATATTTGCTCAGGAATTCTGCTCAGTTGGAGGAGTTCTTCACTCAGGGAGCACAGGTGCATGGCATGAGGTAAAGCGATTTATGTGGAAAAATTAAGAAATCTGCATTCAAGCATGCTTTTTTGATAATGGGAAATTTACTATGTAATTTGGTGCCAATTTAAGATAATTTGCTTTCCTGCTAGAAGATGTGAACAGAACCATAGTATGTGTTGGCTCTTTCTAGTCTTTGAGAAGTATCAAAGTTGAGGAGCCAGAGGGATAACGCTGGGGGCTGAGAACAGAGAGCGTGCAGTTTTATTCTTGCCCCGGCAATTATGCGCTACGTATGTGGCCACAGCGTTTAACTCTTACATGTCCCAGTTTCTCTGCCTGACAAATAGCGACTGATGCGTTCTGCACAGGGCGACAGTGCAGCATTAGCATTCCTGCTTTTGAAATCGGCTTAAATTTAGTCTCGGAGAGAGGAGTTAATGGTTGCAGGGTAAGAACAGCAGTGCCGCGGGCGGGCTCCGGGTGCAAGACACGTATCGTTTCCCAGCTGCCGGTCGCGCAGCGCTGCATCCCAGCTGCATTTCCGAGCCCGCTCGAGTACAAGCGGGGAGGCGGCCGGAGCCGGGGCGGCCGCACCCCCCGGGCTCGGGGAGCGGCGGGAGCTGCGCGCTCGGGCCCGCCAGGAGTTAACGCGGCTCCCCACCCCGGAGCTGCATCGTTATTATTATTATCCCCCCCCCCCGCGCTTCCCTCGCCTTCCAGTTTTGGCAGGGGATTAAAGCAGCTCCCCCCTGTGGCAGCAGTGACCCAGAAACGAGTTTGATTCACGGAGTCCTTCCTCCATAACAAGTACAAACGTCAGTCAGAGGGACTCTGTGCGTGTTGTTTGTGTGTGTGTGTGTGTGTGTGGCCGAGGGAGCCGCTCTCCGCGCCCGCTCCCCGCCGCCAAACTCATGCGGCGGCCCCGAGCCCTCCGCGCAGGGGGAGCCCGGCCGCGCCGCCCGCCCTCGCCGCCGCCACGCCGCCGCCAGCAGGTAACCGAGCCCTCCGCCGCGCCAGCCGGGGGAGCCGCCAGCACAGCCATATTTGATTGTGGGGTTGTTTGTTTTTTTTTTTTTTTTTTTTTTTTTTACTCGTCGCTCCGGAGGCGGCGGGAGAGCAGTTTCGTGCCGAAGGTCGCTGCCTAGTGGAAATAAGATAGTACGTCATTAACATGGCGCCAAAGAGCCGTGCGGCGGCTGGGTACGGGGCGAGGGGAGGCGGTCGAGTTGCGGCTCAGCTATCCCACAAGCAACTTGTGCGGGGCCGGGGCTTGGCAAAGGCGGGAGGGGAAGGCTACGCTGCCGCTCGGCGCGGCGGGCCGGCCGCCTTTTTGTTCCGCTGCGGGCAAAAGCGAGGACCGCGCAGCTCCCCAGGTGCAGCGGCCAAGCGATCTGCCGGCGTGCCGTGCCCTGCCTGCCATGCTGTGCCGCGCGTTGCTGTGCCGTGCCCCGCCGCTCGGCGCCGCCTGCCCCGGGCATCGCTGCAGGCTGTGCCGCGGGGGATGGGGGCGGAGGTGGGGGGCAGCGCCGGGCATCACCCGCCGCGGAAAGTAGGAAGCGCTGGAGCAACTTGGAAGCCAGATGGCAATGGCAGAGCGCGGGTCCTGCTCGGATACTGATGTGTAGGAAGGAGGCGGGGGAAGCCATCGCCACTGTCTGTCACTGTGTCACCCACATGTCCGCGAGACCCGTCGCCTTTCGCCGCGGGCGGGGAGCGCGTACATGGGGGAGGAGGTGTTTGTGTGCAGAAGCAGCTTTGTAAGTTACACTGATCGCCCTCCCCCCCTCTCCCCGGCTCACTTGGCTTTGGCTTATAGGAGAAAAAAAAAAAAATGCTTCGAAAGCATAAAAACTGCTCATCGGTGAAATTAGACAGAAGTTGCCTCTCGGAGCGGGAGAGCCGCAGCCGGTTTAGCCGCCTCCTCGATGGGCAGGATGGGCCTCTGCCGGAGGCGCGGACCGCCGGGCTGTCAGAGGTGCCCCGATCCCCCTGCGGCGGGCGCGTGGTTGTCTCCGGCTGGAGAACAACTTGCCCGAGGCCCGAAGTGCACGTGTTTGAGAGTGGGAAAAGGCGGGGAAAGGCGTGCGGGGCGGCATCGGGGCAGCAGCCGGCAGGTGCACGGTGGCCCGGCAGCGCCCGACCCCCGCCCCGGAGGTGAATCGGGAGCGGGGCGGGGGGCGCCGTGCTAACTTCGGCAGGGCGCGGAGCGGCCGGGCCCCCTCCCACCGCTCGGGCCGTGCCTGGGACAGAACGCCGGGGCTAATCCGCGTGGCGGGGCTGGAGCTTGTAGGCGCGGGAGCGGAATCGCTGCCGGCGGTGTTGGGGCGCGAACGTAGTATCGCAGGAGAAGGAGCGCGGGGAGCGGCGGCGAACGCCCCAAGTTGCTCGGGCGGAGGTCAGGGCAGCTCCGGTATTTGGCTCTTGCCCGGTGCCTGGCAAGCGGGACGGGTCCGGGCTACGGCATCTCGGTGTAACGGCCCGGCCCGGCCTCCCCGGGGAGGTGAGTGCGGGTCCAGCCATCCTTCCACTTGCTCCAGTTAAGACAAAGCCGCCCTGATGCTGCTGCCATCCTGCCCGTCCCTGGGCTCGGGTAGTCGCCTGCTTAGAATAGGGTTTGGGGATTTTTTGTTTGTTTGTTTGTTTGTTTGGGGGTTTTGTTTTTCTGTTTTGTTATGTTTTGCTTCTTCCTTGCAGTTCGCGCCCGCCCGTTCGTTCCCGATAGGCGGTGGGATGCTCATGGTTTTGGGGAGGGTGGAGGCAAAGGGTGTTTGTTTGTTTGCACCGCTTGCTGGTTGGTTTCCTGTCACAAGAGGTGATAACGCAGTTTCCAGAACTGTCTGGGAGTGGGAGGAGAGACAGACACAGAAAATGAGCTCAAGTCTCCTTCGAGCTGCCGCTCGATCCTCCGTCGCGTCTCCCCCCTCCACCGCAGCGTGGCGACGGGGGCGGGCGGGGAAGATGCCTTGGCCGTTGTCGTCAGTGACAGGGTTTTGGGGGGAGGAGAAGGGGGGCAGCGGAGCCGGGGGCACCAAGTTTGATTTGCAGCCGGGGCCGAGCGGATTGGTGCGGCCGAAGGCGGGGAGGAGCGGGAACGGGAACCGGGAGGGAGGAGGAGGAGAAGGAGGAGGCGAGCCGGGCCGTTTCATTTGGAAGCCGAGGCCGGGGCGCTGGCCGGGAGGGTGCCACCCCCGTGGGGGAGGTGTAGCCCTGGCGGCACCCGGGCCAGGAGGCGGCTCCGTCTGCTCTCCCGGACGCCGGCCGTGCCCCGGCGGCGCTACCGCGAACCCTCGGCGGGCGCGGTGCGGGCTGGCAGCTGAGATGGGATAGCTGCGGGAGGAGGAGGAGGAGAACTGCCCTGAGGGGCACCCGGCCGGCCCAGGGCCGGCGAGCGGGGTGAGCATGAGGCGCCGCTTTCGAATTGACTCCCGAAACCTCGTCTCCCATCCCCTGGAGAGGAGGCGGCGAGCCCGCAGAGCCACTGGCGCGGCTCCGCGCACCTGTGAGCAGTGCCTGCTGCTGGCAAACTCCTCCCTCCTGCTGCTCTTACAGCTGACTGCTTTATTCTGAGGAAGTTTATTAGATTCACCCACAGGTGAGATCCAGGGGATCCCGAGTGAGACCTGCCAGTCGCCCAGTAAAAGCGGCCGTGTGTGACCCGGTCTGAGTGGCCGTACGCAGGCGTTAAAAATAGATGGTGTCTCCTTGGGTAGCCGTGAGGGAGTGTTGGAAATCACGGTAGCATGTAGCAACACGTTTTAGTGGGCATCTTAATGTAAAAGGCTGAAGATGCTTTTATGCTAGTCTCATTTTTCAGAGGAAGATTTAGCTGTCACGTGGAATAATTTCTTTTTTAAGCAGGCCTTGTCTTTTAACTAAGTCAAAAGCTGCCCACACTTACAAACCTAAAACCTTCATAAAAGTTATGCCAAAATATGCTTTTTATGATTCTCTTCTAGAGGTTTCTCGCACCCAGTGGGATATTTTTGAAACAGCAAGGATTGTACGGTTTAGTGTCGGAATTTTCCCTCTGTCTTCAGATACCACTTGCTCCCTGCTTTTGAGCTATGTTTGATACATACGCTTAAAATAAAATCATAACAATAAACTCCTCTTTCCCCTCACAGCTGCAGATTTCCCTTCCAGCTTCTCTGGTTTCATTCCTGATTCACAGACTATAGTAAAAAAAAACCTTCAGTTTTTCCTCAAATATTTTCTCCATGTTGTTGGTACTGCTGCTTCACATTCCTGTTTTGAGCTGGAGCTGACCAAGTTGACCCCTTTTGATAGATGAAGAGATGAATTGCAGTGGGTATAAGTTGGGTTGCATTAATTTATGGAGCCCAGTTGGTCTTTGCTCGAGATTTTGGGTGTTCAGTTGCACCACCGCAGTTTGGGAATAATTTGCTGCCACTGCCTGGGTAGTAAGGTAGCATTATGACCTGGCTTGCCAAGGTGCATACATGAGCGTGAGGATTCCTCAGAAGTGTTGAGCTGATATGTCCGGATTGCGCTTCTCCCTTTCCTTGTAAGATTATGAATATGTGTGCTGAAGTCAGTAGAAATATTCCTTGTGGAGAACACTCTTGTCCTTGGACCATACTTTTTTTTGTGCTCCGTAATACTGTAGTACTTAATTTAAGAACTTTTCATGTATCTTTGTGACTGTAAAGTGTTGCTATCAAAGTTTCATGGGTGGTAAAGAGGAATTTTAAAGTTTTAAGTGGATTTTAGTAGTGTAACTTCTGATGCAGTTCCTTTTTTTGTGTTTCGGGTGTGGGGTAGAAGCGAAAAAGCTTTTTGCAATGTCAAGTGCCAGTGAAAACTGGGGTGGTGTCATAAATAAACTATTTGAAAGGAGTGCAGTATTAGAGCTCAAATGTCTTAATCTACTATCCATTTTGTTAAGCTGTGTCACACTTTACTTCCATTTGTACAGTAAGTGTTTTGAAGTGATTTCTTGTCTACTGGAGATAATTGGGTCTTCATTTCATTGAAGTTACTGGGTTACTTCCAGGAAAAGCCAATTTTCAGTTTGTCTTCAGGGTGTACATCTGTCATAATTCTGCTTTCTTCCCGTTCTGTCTCTGCAGCTGTTCAGTGCAGTTTGTTGTTGTGGCACCCGTTAACACGGTTACAGTTAATTGTCTGTCAGAGTTTGAATTATACACTCTTTTTACCCGGAGGTTTATACAACCCTTGAAAATACTTTAGTAAGAATTGTGCTATGTAAAACCTTTGACCTGAGGGTGTAGATTTTTTTATGTGTAATTATTTTTTACAATCTCGTTCTGTTTAGCTATTTGCATAACAAAGATTGACACACTTTACATCTTTCTCTTTGATCCTCACTCCACTTGAGGTCAAACTGAGTGAAAAACGATGTGGTGTTCCTAACTGCATGGTGTGTGCAGAGTTCCTAACTATGTGGTGTGTGGCACGTGAATGTACGTGTGCGTGTTCCGCCGTGCCAATTTTATGGGGTAGCGTCTGGATTTCTGCTCTGAGGAAGGTAGGAAAAAGGACTTGGATGTTTTTCACTCTTATTTGCACAACTCGTGGGACTTCGGTGTGGAGAAAAAAGGAAGGGTCTTGGCGTTGCTCTCCAGTGGGGTCTTTGGGTTTTGCTGATAGTT
>JAYRBT010000139.1:6670161-6680164 GCA_036023395.1 Myiotriccus ornatus
CCCTCATCTAAATCATCGATAAAGATGTTAAACAGGACTGGGCCCAGCACTGACCCCTGGGGGACACCACTGGTGACTGGATCCCAACTGGATGCAGCCCCGTTCACCAGCACTCTCTGGGCCCGGCCCTCCAGCCAGTTCCTGACCCAGCACAGAGTGCCCCATGCTGAGCAGTGTATTAGTTGTGGGGTAGAATTACTTGGGGGCTTGAATTGTTTTATTGGTCCCGAGCAATTTTCAGTTTTCATGGGCTTTTTTGGAATCAAAGCATATTCTTGACAGATCATTTAATAACTTGATACAGTTGAAATTGCATGTGTTTTTCCTTTTGGAAAGCATGTGTTCTTCATAAATATGGAAAAAGAATACACACTCCTTGATTGCTTTCTTTTATCATCAGACTGTGGTGATATTATAAAAACGCTGTATTTACAGTGTAAAATGTAAAGTAGCCTTGGGGAAAAGAAAAAATTCCTACCTGAGTCTTAGAAGTCGCCTTTGCAGCACCAGTAGTGTGTTAGAGCTCTTGTCCCTTGCTGTGAATTACATGTCATAAGTGATTTGGAATTTCTTTTTGCTTTAAGTAGATAAATACAAAGGGAAAGCTGAAGCATATAGTATGAGTATGATCCCTCTCCCATTGTTCTCAGTGCCAAAATCCTTGGCCATCTGAAAGGATCCGGACTGTAAAAGAATCCAGATGAGCTTAGTGTATCTTCTGGAGTGACGATGTTAACTAGGCTTCTGTGTTCATGCTTAACTTGCATGATCATGTAACCCTCAGTAAGATACCTTTTATCTCTGATGTGTAACTATGACGGTGATGCATGTTTTGGATGTGTTTATTTAGCTTTGTGGTTTGGAGTTGTGTATTTCTTATATTTACTCTTTCTCATGTGGCTTTTGGTACTATGGGCTCTCTTAACAACTCGTTATTTTTCCATCTGCTATGGAACTCATTCTTCCGATGGAGGTATATAATGTTGTCTTACAGAACTTTTATATCTTCCAAATCCCAGCGATTGAGACTTCCCTTATGATTTTCTTTTTTTAAATTTAAATTTTATTTTACTAAAACTGAGTTTAACTCTTGTCTTGATCTTTACTTTTTTTTTTCTCTACTCTTGGAGGTCCTAATCTAGTTTGGAACAAAGGCTAGTATTCAGAAAACTATTGATGAATATTATAATTTTGGATACTTAATGCAGGAGGATAGTTTTGTTGAAAAGTATCTGCAGTCTTTCTAAAATAATTAAGTTAATGTGCTTTCATAGTACAGAGGAGATGTTTTAAATCCTGTCTATGTTTTGACCGCAGGAGATTGTTCCTTCTGTATAATCCAGGAATGGTTCTTACTTCGTGCATTTACTTGTAAAAATCAGATCATTAATCACTGAAATAATTTTAATTGCCTGTGAAGTTTTGCTTTCAGTGAGGTCTCCTGCCTGGGTTAGGTATGAAAATAGAGAAAGGGTGCTTAAAAGGCAAATAACATCCTTAATTTTCCTCCTGCACTGGTGTACTCAGAATGGGTGGATTGCTTGTCAATGAGAGCAGCTTTGAGAAATTCAGTGACCTGGGCTTGGCATTGGTGAGAGCAGTGATATTTTGCCATTAGCTTTGATGGAAGCAGAATTGAAACTCTTTTTTGAGATTTTAAAAGTAGTTAAATTCAATACTGTTACGGGATGGATATTTTACCATCATTTGGCTGGCTCCTTTGGTTTCTTACACTTCTGTGTTGAAGTAGTGGTGGTGCTTTGAATCTATGAATTCAAGGCTTACGCTTGGGCTTTGTTTATTCAGAGTAAATGTTTTCCCTGTTCAAGTGAAGCCCTTGCCAAAGGTCATCTCTTGGCTGCAGTGCGTAGCAAAATGTCAGTCCTGTGAGAAATTCTGCCAACTATTTTCTCCTAATATTGTGTACAGTTGGTTTACATTGCTCAGAAAAATACAACAGTCTCTTCAGTAACTTACTGAAAACAGTGTGTGTTTCCACTGTGCATTCACCAATTTTATGTGCAAGGAAGCGGCTATTAAAGAACTATGTAAGAAACAATTTGTTCCCTTATTCAGTGTAGGAAGTAAGTTGGCATGGAAAAAAATACTCATTATAATAAATCATGAGGAAGGCTGGCTGCATTTACTTGTCCCTTACCCATGGAAATTTTATGTAGTGTGCTTTCTTATAGCACTTCTTAAAAGTCACTTAAAATGAAGAGCCTGTAGCGTTGACCTTTCATGTTACATGGAATAATTAATTAATCCAGTGCCCAAACTGTTATGTTCACGGACATAGAAGTAAGACACTTGTTCTGATGTGTAAGATGACACAGTAAAGAAATGGAGATGGCAGATATGGCAAGGGTTTGTTTTACTCCTCATCTTTGTATCTTCTTCGTGGCACAAGAGAGACCATCTGTTAATACCCAAATTAAAAGACAAAAAAAAAAAAAAAGAAAAAAGGCAGTTTGTATGCTTTTTAAATTCAATTTAAGATAAGTTGTAATCAGAGCTGAATTAAGGGATGCTGGTAAAGACCCAGAAGTATATCATACTGCCACTCTATCTAATTTTGCCAGATACTTGCCTTTCTTGGGACCAACTGCATTAAAGGCTCCAGACTCACCAGCTCTTTTCCTTGCCAGTACAGCTTATTCTTAATTCATTACCTTGTATGCAGGATCCCTCTCCCAGGTTCAATAGTGTACAAAACCACTCAGATCCATAAAAGAATTGGACATTTCCAAGTGCCTGACTTGCTGGTGCAGTGGTTTAACTCACTGAACACCTCACTGGCAGATATTAATGCCTTGCCAATGGAAAATACCAGAACCCAGGAGAACTGAATCTGTGTGGATATGTATGCGGTCTGTGTCTTCTGGTGAGACTGTTCATTGAAGAACTCATGTCTGTCTGAATATTAAAATGTTAATATTTACATTTCAGGAAAAAAGGCCGAGTGTTTTGTCATGCATTTTAGCTGTGTATCTTTTTGAGGGATTTCACTTATTCCCCTCTCACTTTTGGTTGAGTTTGGGTACTGGCGGGATGGGATCCTCACGAGGAGTTCGTACTCTTGCTTGTGTTTTTCCTTTGGTTTTCAAGAGTACATTTAAATAGAGTGCTAGTTAAATGATCTTGGAAATCTGGCTTTCCTCACAGATCAGTAAATGGCAGTCAGTCACTTTTTTCCTTTTTTTTTCCCTTTTTTTTTCCTTTTTTTCCTTCATAGAAATAGCAAATGGTAATTGTAAAATAGAGGGGCTTAGGAAGAGTGCTAATAACTTCACCATCTTTTACATTAAAACACTAGCATTTGCTTAAAATAATCTTTTCTGCATTCTTACCTCAGAAGATAAGATTTTTAGCTGTTTGCTGTGAACCTTGCTTAAATTTTGACCATTATGCATGTTCTGTGTAATGTCTGTTTTTCATTGCTGTGTTCCTGAGATTTTTTACTGGAGCAGATTCCTTAGTGTATTACTAACTGAAAAGAGAAGGCAAAAGGGTAACTAAAACATAATGAATTCTTCTGATGACTTACTATTCAGTCATATCTTTCCAATGAAAGTCTTGGACAGTTACTTCACTTTTAAAATTATTTTTTGGTTTTAGTAGAAAACTTATCCCATCTTGTGCTTTTTGAACAGTGCTTTCTGATCCCTGGGAGGTTTCTGCTGGCTCTGTGCTGCCCTTAGAGGCAGTAACCTTATTCTTTTTTACTCCTGCTGTACATGTGCACAGGCAGTGAAGGAATGAGCAGTGTGGGAAGGCCTTTGCACCAGTTTAGTTTGATTTTTTTTCTACAATTAATGCCCAAATTTGGAAAATCTACGTTCATCCTTCAGAGCTCGACACAGAGGTCTTAGCTTCCCTATCAGATAAACCTGTTACAAGTCCTTCATGTCTCCAACCCAGAAAGATTCATTAGCTCTTTTTTCATTACTGCTCTATAGTTGGCAGTGGAAAATACCTGCCATACCTGTAAATCTTACTGTGTTGAAATTAGTTGATTTGCACAGATATAATATATTCAGGTGTCAAAGCACTACTTTGACATATGAGTGCAGATTCTCTCTCTATCCGCTTTTCTCCTGTTACAACATTTCTGAAAGCTGACAGAGACTCTGTCAAAAGGTTTTAAGGCAAAAGGTATAATTTGTTTGGAGCGTACTGAATAATTATGCAGACAAAAATCGTACAACCACACCGTGAGATTTGCTCAGGAGAGGAGACAGCAGCTTGTTCTGTGGGCTCTGCTCTGTGTGTGTGGTAGTGCTTCATTTTCAAAAGGCTTGTGCTGGCAGAATCTGGTAAACCAATATAGGTATTTAGGACACCAGTACATTAACTTCAAAGACTGCATGTCAGGCTATTGGCAGAGGTCCTGGTCAGTTAGTGGTCTCAGAAAGTCATTTATTGATGGTCAGGGGAAAGGATGTTGTGAGGTGGATTTCTTCAGATGGTGGGTGGAAGGCAGGTAAGTGCAGTGCAACCAGTACATGCACACCTCGGTTAGGGAATGAGAAACAAAACAGAACCAGGAGAGTCAAAGAAGCTTAGGAACCGAGTAACTTTTATTGTCTGGTTCATTTGAAAGACTTTATCCTGGAGGTTTGTCATAGAACCCTGTAAATGGTTATTTCTGTATTCTAGGTCTGTCTGCCTGGTCCCAGCATTCCAGATCTCGACATCGTAGGACTTCGTGCTCCAGAGATGAAGATCGGAAACCTTCTGAGGTATTTCTGGAATTTGGTTTGCATTTTGTTACATCTGTTAAAGTATGTATACACACAGTGTAGACATACGTGTTCTGGTAATGGATCCATTTCTTCCCATTTACGTTTTCTTTTTCCTACATTTTGGCTGCCACATGTCCCTCCCTCCCCAAAGATTAGAGAGTTCAGCTGTTGGCAGAGCTACTGCCAGCACCAGTTTCTATCTGTGAATTTTGTTGTAGTCTGACACCCTTTCAGCATAGCTGCAGAGTCTTTCCTACACTATTTTAGGCATTGGGGTTTATTTGTAGCTTGATTTGTGAACAGTGAAAATTTACATTAGGTGCATTTATTTCGTAAGTTGGTATTGGGTCTTGGTATGTGATTTTTGTTAAAGTGCTTGTCAAAGTAGAATCTGATTCCTGACAGTTCTGTCTTACTTAATGCTTTGAAGAAATCCTATCAAAGGAGATACAAGTCTTAAAACCTTTCAGGATGGATCAGCTGTTAGTAACACACAAATGTGATCCAGTTCTTTGGAAATGTTCTTGCTAAATCTCCCTGTCTTCAGGCAAATACTACACTGGAGACTTTTTTGAAGCTTAGCTCTGGGAGATGGAATTTCTCATTTAACTTACCTGCCCAGTACATGTATTTCTTAGGCATTAGCGAGTGATGTTGAGGAAAACATGCTTTATTAAATCTCCCTAATGACAGTATACCTGAGTCTCAGAGATGAGTTTTCACAAGGAGAATCCCACTTACTGTTCAGTGTGAACTATACTTAGTACTGGTGGTTTCCAGCTTCTTTTTTGATTGTAGGCCAATAAAGACTTTTTTTTTCCCCCTTTTTTTTTGGTGAATGTGGAGATCCCTGGTGAATTTATTCTTGCTAGAGATAGCCTTGTTTCCCTTAGTTATCTTTTGTGCATCTCTTAAAAGTAGTCCCTTATGCCTAGTTTTGAGAACTACCTCATGAAAGGCTATCAGGAAATTAATCTGAGATAATTATGTTTCTTGCTGTTGTTTTTTTTGTGTGCTTCTGTTTTCTTCTCTCCCTTACCTTGCTTCTCTTGTCAGAACCTTTGCGGTTTTGTGCTGTTCTCTCATGTTTCTTCAGTCTGGATGAAATTCTCTTCGACGCTGTTCCACAGGCTTTTCTCCTCTCCCTCCCTCCCTGTGCACTGTCCCTGCTCACCACAGCACACTACTGTGATGAGAAGCACACTGGCAGAAAAAGTGACGCTTGTTAAAACTCCCCGGGTGAAATCCTGGGCTCATTGAAATTGGTGGCAAAATTCCCATTGACTTCAGCGTGGCCAGGGTTTCGCCCTTTAGCTTTGAAGTGTTCAGTGCTTCTGAGAGCCAGCACTTCCGTAAGCTCAGCTTTGCTCCAGGCACTCTGCATCAGAAGTTAGAGCAGAAAGAATGGTGTCACAGGGCAGCTGGCCTGGGAAGGAGTTTCTTGGCTCTCAAGTGCTGCATTAGCTTTGCTTCTGGGGGAGTTTTGTGGCAAATTTATCTAAGAGCTGGAGTTATTTCGGCTCTGAGATTGAGCAAGGTTTGCATCCCGTTTTATATTTTCAGTCTTCTTTTCATTTTACTTTTGATTGCTTTAATTCAAATCACTCAAAAGTGCGGAATCCCCTGGCCAGCTGTTCTTGTTTTGGGAGCCCGTTTACTTTGTGGCTTACTTTTCACTTCTTGATTGAAGCTTCACAGGACTTGTAATTGGATTGTTTAAAACATTTCATTATATTTCATTACCTACATTCACCCTTCATATGGTAGTATCATTATTTACTTTTTAATGCTGGCAGTTTTTGTGAACATGTCAAGACAAATGTTAAGAAAAGTGTCATGATTTTGTGCTGTTTTTATGACAAAACCAGAGTGGAAACAGAAATATATGGAGACAGAAGGGGGATAGTTATGTCTGCGTTGGGAGGGAGGAAAGGCTTCAAGATGGTGCAGAGTTGTAAAGCAAATCACACTTGAAAATCTTTTCGGAAGTATAATTAGCCATCAGATACAGTGTTTGGTTAAAATACTTCCCCAGAATCCTGGGGTTCTCGGGTTTGTGAATAGTGTGTGACAGAAATGGCTGTCTTGAGGAGGCCTGCCTAGTTAGCTCTGTATCCATGTGGTTTTTCCTCAGCCACATGAAACAGCAGGCTGGAGCTGAGCTAACCAGTGTGATCATTGGGTTGGGGATGGGAGGGTGGGTCACTCTTCCCCCCAAGCAGCCTAATAAGAGAATCCAGGAGCACTGCACTGATAAACCACCTTTTCCTCTATAACTGCAACATGGGGCTGAATGGATGTTGACTCTGACCACCACAAACTGAGAATTCTGCAGGAAGCTCTTAAGATGTTGCTTGTCTTCTTGTTCTGATGGAGCTTATTTTCTGTCACCTGGTTGCTTTTTGACCCTTTCCTCTGAACGTGGCACTGCGTAGCTACAAATTAGGGGTTGTGGAGGTGAGGAGTGCAGTGCTGGAGCGCTGGGGGGAGCAGGGTGGGGAGGGCTGGGGCTGGTGTGGGCAAGTGCAGGCTTGTAGTTGGGATGCCTGTGATAGCAGCACCCTTGGCTTTCTGCATCACTGACAGGCCGTGGCCAGTCAGGCTGAAGCTGTCCCAGCAGTGCCACAGCATTCCTGCAGCAGGAGTGAATCCCTTTTTATTTCATTCTGTGGCTTATTGAGGACAGCATGGCTGCTTATCCACGGCTGCTGGCCCAAAAGTTGCCAAACATCCTGCTCGCTTTAGAACTGGATGCCTTTGCCAAGGCAGAGTAAAATTACAGCTATGACAGAGGTGTCTGTAGCTGATAGAATAACAGGCACGTGTGCTGAACGGGGGGGAGCTTCCACCAGAAGTCCAGTTTGGGTCTTATTTCATCTTTTGGATTGTTTTTTTAAATACTTACACAAAGAGTCATCTCCTTAGAATTTCCTCTCGCAGCTGGTCATGGTGGAAGCACGCCTCGATTTCTGCCATAGGGAGTTTCTAGAATGTTTTAGGATTAGTCAGAGCTCCAATAATTAAAAAAAAAAAAAACAAACCCAAAAAAACTTTGGAACAAAAGTGGATCTTCCTTCAGCTGCTGTTTCACAACTCAGAGCTCCTGCAGCTTTTATTGCAGCCAAAGTGGAGGTGAAAGTAAGGTAACACCTTTTAGCGTTATGTCTCCAGTGGAGGGGGAGTGCCAGGACCTGTGGTGGAGTTAGATGGAAGTTATCCTGTCAGGATTTGTGCCTTCAGCCACCCCCTTCCCTGCCACGAAGCCAAACTCCTGTCCTGCAGTGGGCTGGGTTAGTGCACTGTTGGTACAGTGACCTTGTTACGCGCTGTGCTCCATGGTTACCCTGAAGCTGTGAATCGTAGAGTGTAAATATCAAATGTCAGTGTCTCTGTTTTTCTCTCTTGGTCACTCTCTTTGCAGGTGTTCAGAACGGACCTGATCACTGCCATGAAGTTACATGACTCCTTCCAGCTGAACCCTGATGAATACTATGTGCTGGCAGATCCCTGGAGGCAGGAGTGGGAAAAGGGAGTTCAGGTGCCAGTTAGCCCAGGGACCATCCCAGAACCAGTAGCCAGGTATAGTTTGGAGGAATGTGAACAAATACGTACACGTTTGTGCTAGCAGCTTATGCCCTACATTGCCTTGACTTCCTGAGTGTCTAGCTAGGAAGGTCGTGGTTCTTGGAGACAAAGAGCAACCTGCCTCAGCTTCTTGAATGGTCAGAGAAGTGAAAACTCAGGCCTGTTCTGCCTGTGTGAAATGTCAGAGAACCGATTTTGGCATTACGTTAGCATGGAGTGTGATGACAGAACCTTAAAAATATCTTCTGTTTTTAAGCCCAGACTTCAGCTCACTCATCATTGCTGGAAGAGCTCTTTTGTGATGCTCTGTGTTCTTAGTTCCAAGCCATAGGTTGCTTTCATGGAACATATGGAAAACCAAGCTTAAGGGCTAGAGAAAATACAGCATTTTGTTTTCCTGGTGGTTTTTTTTGGTGTTTTTTTTTTAAATTTCATTTATTAAACTAGGAAACAGATTGTTGCACAACATTTCATCTGTTTTAAGAACCATCCCGGTGTGCATGTAACTAAATAATGTGAGACATTCTAGCTCTTATCCAAGAAACCCTTATTTTCCTTACCTTGTTTGTTACACTTAGATACTGTTTCCTGTTTCAAATTAAAGTGAGGGTGGGAGTGTGCTGCATCCTATTTTAAAACTTATTATTTATGCTTAGTTGGGATGGAGTTGGAGAATGTAAGAACACAGATTTTTGCCATTTAATCGTACTAGATCTCTTTGAGGAAGTCCAGGTTGGCCCCTGAGGCATTACCAAATGACCCACCACTGCTGGTGGGACCAGAACAGCCTGGTATATAGCAAAAAATTTGTGGTGATGCTACACTGCTTCTGTCAGGTTTGCATCTGTCAGCTTGGATTAGAGGGGCTACGGGAATGTTTGTTAGTGTTGTCTGTGTTGTGTGCAGCAACCTGCAGATCTCTACACAGCCCCACTAGGTCTGTACAATGAGGAACTTGCCTGTGCCTCAGGTAAACCCTGACCTTATTCTGAAGGATTGGACCTGGAGCTCCAAGGAGAACCCAGCATTTTCCCCTCTGCTCTGCAGTTCAGAACACGGGAACATACCATTTCCCTGTTCCATGTTGACCTCACCCAGTCCCTGCAGAGATGCACACTCATGTAACATGTACTCACATTGTCTACCCCTCACTGATTTCTCTTTCAAGCATCTGCCAAGGCTGTGGAGGGATGGGAGACCTATGAACTTGAGCAGAGGGAAACCTCCCAGGGGATTTCCCATCAAGTATCTGTCAGGGAGGTGGTTTGGTGACTATATCAGATCCAGGTACTCGCTTGGGAGAGAGCTTTGCTCTGCCAAAGGCCAACAGATACATTGCTCCAAATTTAAGATATTAAAGGATAGGGAGAGGAGGCACCTGCAGTTCTAGGTATCAGCACAGCAGGCACCTAAGTCCTTTTTTTAGCTGCTGAACTATTTGCTGTACTCCTGCTGCTGAGCACCTGCTGGTCAGAATGGCCCTCTGATGCCTGATTGTTGTCCTCTTTGCTCCCACTCAGAAGACCCGGAGAGCCCTGCCATGGTCGTGCTGGAGTGCAGGAGCTGTTTTGTGCCTAACTTTGGGAGGGAAGGGGATGCTCTGTACATGGAATAAGCAATAGACAAATCATACCTGGTGTAGGACAGAAGCCAAGACTGTACAGGTTACTGAT
>JAYRBT010000139.1:6680264-6714114 GCA_036023395.1 Myiotriccus ornatus
TGCTCTGTACATGGAATAAGCAATAGACAAATCATACCTGGTGTAGGACAGAAGCCAAGACTGTACAGGTTACTGATGCTACTGAGATACATAACAGCAAATAAAAGGTTTGGCCTTGTAGGGACTGGTAAGTGCAGAGCAGGGGGAAAGGAGTGAGGCTGTTTGGAGATTCACTGTAAGCATGTGGTCAGATGGATTATTCAGTTGAATGGTTTTCAGTATGTAGTAAGGGTTGTTTGTTTTTTTTTAGTTCTTTCTATCACAGAAATAATGCCAGGAAAGGGGTTTGTTTTGAGGTCAGAGTAGCTGCACTTGTTCCTTCTGTGACACTACCATGATGTTTAGACAGCATGTACAGGGTGCTGCCCAGAGGTTATGATTTCCACATGGAGAGGTACTCAGGAAGAAATTTATGATACAGAAGATTTGGAGAGCAGTGCCCAGTTGAAAGTAAATTCTCTGTGAAGATGAAGTAGTCCGTGACATTTTAATACCGTGCGGTGTGACCAGAAACAGTTCGGGGAGTGCAGTTAGGCTGGCAAGATCATTCACATTTGTATTTTTTCACAGCACCTCAGAAACCCCAAATTCATCATTTGGCTCTTGCTTACCATTTCTGTTCATTATCTGAAATAAGCTAGAGAGAGAAGTTTTAGTGCTGTGCAGAAGGCTGAAAAAGGCAGAGGATTTACTGAGATCTGTTTGTGCAAATACAGTAGTGGCAGATAAGGGTCTTCTGCTAGGAGGAGGAGTTAACACATTGGACCTCAGATGGGGGAGATGTCCTGCTTATTGTGGAGCTTAGATTGTTTCCAGCATACAGTTGCAGCCACGCAGTGGTACAATCTCCTCCTTTGTAGCCCTAGCACAACAAAAAATCACCTCCACTGATACTGCAGGAGGCAGACATTTGGCAGCATGGCCTGTTGCTCCTGGAGGTACCAGGGTTATGTCATGAAGGGGGTTCCATCCAAACTGAATTTCAGTTCATGCTGTTAACTAAGAGAAGGTGTAATGTCTTCGACTGAGACGGTTGGAAATACTACTTTGTTTCTTGAATCTTCTTGTTCTCAATATTGTGGTTAAACAGATTGATTTAAAAAAAGACTTAAACCAGAGTTTAACGTCTGTGTGTATGGCAGCCATCACTGTGTAAATACAGTGTTCCTACTTTAGCTTTGAACAAGTGTGAATTTCAGATAAGAGTAATACTTAGAGTAATACTCTAATACTTAATTTTATTTAGAATGCTGGTAATGAATTGGGTTTCTAGACAACTCCTGTTCTTACAATGCCACCAATCTGTTATGGAAGTGCATGGTACTGTTTTCTGATCTCAGTGGTGGCAGGTGATTGCTGGGATGGTTAGATAGCTGCTCTGATGGTCGTTAATCACTTAGATTGAGGCATTTTGAATTCTCTGGAAACAAGCCTCTCAGCAGCCCAGCACACCTCATGTCTGCTTGTCTCTCTGTTTCAGGATTGTGTCCGAGACAAAAGCTGTCACGTTTACTCGTCCCAGGAAGTACATCGTTTCCTCGGGTTCGGAGCCTCCGGAGCTGGGCTACGTTGACATTCGAACCTTGGCGGACAGCACGTGTCGCTATGATCTCAATGACGTGGATGTAGCGTGGTTGCAACTTGCCAATGAAGAATTCAAAGAAATGGGTGAGCAGAGAATGTTTTGTTGCTTTCTTTTTTCCTTTTAAAAATAATTTTAGGAGGGGCAGCAGTAGGAAGAGATGTAGAGGTATGAGGAAATAGTAATCATATGAGTTGGGGTAGCCACAGGAAATCAGACCTGATGTGATGAAACCCTAAGATAGATGCCTTCATAACTGCTGCATTGTATCTGCTTAGACCTGGTCTTAATCTGGCCCCATGTCGGTTTTTTTTATTCTGCTGCTTTCCCTTTCACAAAAGAATTCTGACAAAGTTCCCATTTCTCCATCCAAGTTTTCAAAGAGAACATCAGATAGACCATTCTGGTAGTTTTTCCAGGTAGTCCTGCTTATTTGTTTTTATCTTCAGCACAAATCTGTATCATCTTTTTGGCTAGTGGTGTTCAGTGTGGAGAAGGCAACATGATGAGTCTTGGGAGTTTTAGATAACCTGCACCAGCTGAATGGCACAGGGAATGAGACAGTAAGGAATTCCTGAGTGATTTATTGGAGGAAACTGCCAAACCTCACTGTGATCGTGTGCTCTAGTTCCAAAGCAGGAGAAGGAGCTGTCACAGGGGGAGCAGCTGTTCCATTCTCTACAGAGTGGTTTGTGTACGGGATAGGACAGGGGAGAGGGGCAAGAGCAGGAACGTTTCTTTGGTAAAGTGTGTGCTTCATGAGAGGATTTCAGTGGAACTGAATGGGATGTTAAGTCAGCACAGAACTTTGACAAGATTGTTTGGATAAGGGAAATGATGCTGTCCCAGATGGAAGTGGTTGAGACACGTTAGTGAACACTGCTAGTTTTTGTTTTGGCATTGTGACAGTTCCCTGCTTTGGGTTACACTTTAGTCAAACATGTTTTACCAGGCTGTAGCACATACGTGGCACGGCTGAAAAACCGGCCAACCACTAAGTGACCATTTACAGCTATTTCTCCTTTTTAAACCCACACGTGAAAGAAACAGATGACCCAGTCTGGACCTGGTCTCTTAACCAGGTCTTTTTTCCAGATCTCACATCAATCCTGCTCAGGTTTAGTGTCGGGCTTAGAGGATTTCCATTACGATTCCAGAGTTTAGCTTACCTTTTGATATCCATCTGTCCAGTCTGTCTGTCTTTTGCCAAAAGCAGAGGAGAGCTCCTACAGTGTTACACTGGGGTATGAGCAGCACAAGAGGGGCTGTTCCTTGAGCAGATTTGCACCTCTGCAAGAAGCCCTGTGGTGGCCATTCTGCTACACTAGCATAACCTTTAAGAGTACATGTTGCACATGACACATTGAACAGTTGAGCTTTAAAGGGCCACACGAATTTTCTCCCTACAGTGGTAAGCAGAACCTCTTTATTCTTCACGTCACTTGACCTTGCTTCCACTGGGCATACCTTCCTGTTTCGCCTTCTGTCCAAGAGAAGACTCCTACTCAGTCAAATCAGCCTTCTGCCTCACCTGCTTGACTTCCAACATTTAGGAATTGCTGTTCCAGTGCCCTTAGGAGGTGATGTTTAAATGTGACCAGTGCTGATGGACCTCAGCACAAGTAAAATCATTTTTCCAGGGGACCTTACTTACTGATTACCTGAGCAGCCTGAAGTCTGCTCTCCTCATGTACAGAGCTTAGGTTTTGGTGGCAGTTTTCCTTCTGTCAACACGCATTTTAAACTCAATTGCCCATGGCTGCTGTGGCCAAGACGGCCACCAGTCTCCACTTTGCTCACAAGGTCTGCTCTGTTGACAAGCAGCAGGTCAAGGAGAGTGTCTTTCTGAGTCGGCTCCCTTAGGACCTGTTCCATAAAATCGTCATCCATGTTTCTTCGGAATCTTCTGTCCCAGGTTGTACCAGCTGTGTGATGCTCCCAGTTAACTTCTGGTGAGTTGAAGTCCCCCGTAAGGACAAGGGCAGTTGACTTGGAAGTGCTCCGTAGTTCCTCAGAGAATAATTCGTCAGTGTCATCGTCCTGGCTGGGAGGTCTGTACCAGACTCCCATGATGACACCTGCATTATGTTTGCCCCTTGATTCTCACCCAGAGGCTCTCAACTGTGCCATTGCCAACTGTGGACTTCATGCTTTCTAACCCTTGTACATTCTAACCCTTACATTACATACATTGCCAAGCCCCTGCTTCTTCTGCCCTGCCTGTTCCTCCTAAAGAGCCTGTAACTCCAGGCACAGGATTCATCCCACCAGGTTTCAGTCATGCCAGTGATGTCGAATCTCTGGGACTGGGCCAAAGCTTTGAGCTCCTCTTGTTTGTTCCTCATGCTACATACATGAGTGTGTACAAACATTTCAGGTGTGGTACTTTGTAGCCAACACCTGCTGAGGCAGTTTGAGGGATCCCTTTAGTGCTCCTTTCCTCAAGTTTCAGCGCACCATGGCATTGCTCATCACTGGCAAGCCTGGTTTTATCCCTTTCCCCCTTCCAAGCTAGTTTTAAGCTCTGTCAACAAGCCCTGCTAGCTCCTGTGCCAGAACTCCTTTTCCCCTCTGAGATAGGTGCATCCTGTCCAGGTGTCAGTAGACCAGGTGTTGAACAGATCATCCCATGATCAAAAGGGCAAAATTTTTCCCATTACATCAACGTTGGAGCCACACTGATGGACCTGATGGATCTGCCTGTTGCTATCAATATTACTCCTTGTTACCAGAAGAACTGAGGAGATGACTACCTGTGCTCCTTATTCCTCTACCAATTGTCCCAGTGCCCTGATCTTTTGATCACCCTGAAGCTTTTCTTTGTTATTTTATCACTGCCATCTTGAACAACCTATAGTAATCAGAGACTGGAGAGTTTTTCAGTAAATGTCCCTTACCTGAGCCCCTGGGTGACAGCAGATTTCCCTCTGAGCTGGCTCCAGTCTGCATATTGGGCGCTCCATTCACATTAAAAGGGAGTCTCCTACAACTACCCTTCTTTCCCTCTTAACAGAGGAGGTCTTGATGCAGGGTACAGGTGGTGTTGCTTTAGGAGGCCCACTAGCCCAGAAGGACCTTTGCCCACCTCATCAGTTGTCTGGCCTTCTAGTTCCAGGGCCTCATATGTGTTGTAGAAGATTCCAATCCTACTTGTCAAATTCTGAGAAGGAAGAGGAACTTACTTCCCGTTCCTGCAGTGACCAGCTTCCAGCCTTCATCTTTAACAGACCCTTGACTAACAGTCTGTTGACTAATTACCCTGCAGGGTTCTGAGTCTACCTGCTTCTCCTCTACAGCAGAGGTTCAAGACTCCTGTTATGATCCGGTTATTGACCTTATCAGAAATGCCTCTGCCTGAATCACCACTCCATGGAACCCTGTGGCATCTCGTCAGTCCAATCCTTCTGGTCTTCTTGGTGGTGGGGGCCCCCCAAAACAGAGAGTTCAGTGGATTAATGTATGTTTGGGAGATACCCAGGCACCTCCCCTGGGGGTGGGGGGAAGCTTTGCAGTCTTTTGGTACAGGCTCTGAATTTGTTGCTTCACTTGAATCACATGTAGTTCTTTGGTGGTAGAAGGCCTCAGGAATGAGTTGGGGGGACACTTTGGGGGTCTTTGATGGTTTATGATCCCTTCTCAGCTGCCTCTCACGTGAATGTCCTGTGTGTACATGACCTTCCCAGAGGTTGAGGAGGGTGTTACTCCTTTGGTTTGGTGGGGAGAGATTTCACCATCACACCCCCAGAACCCTTCATCTCTACCACCCCCTGTGCCTTGTTTACTTCACCTCAGAGCTGAGATGATTAGACAATAGTCTTATCTTAAGTCCCCCTTCACAGTCCAAATTCTAGTCAGGCTTCAATGGTCCTGGACAGGCAGTTGCTTCCTTGTAGTTCTTTCTGTTATTTGACAGCGTTTAAGACATTAATAACATTTCAGTCCATCACAACTCCCAAGAGTCTTGAGACTGTAACGTCTCTGAAAAATAACAATCTATTTCTCGTTTGCTTGAATGCTACACAGCCTGTTCACTTCCTCCTGTATCTCCTTCACCTGGCAACACAGCTCTTCAACCATGGCACACCTTCTGCAAACTGTTTGTCGGTGCCAGCCTCACAAAGAGAGGCTCTCCCCTGCCAGGCATTCCTGGCAGCCTGTGTCCTGCAGAGCTGCATCTGCTGGAGGCCTCCGAAAATGGCTGATTCAGTGACTCCTGCACTCGAGCTTTATGGCCTGTTAACACCATGACTGAGGAAGCTTTAAACTGGTGTGCTAATAAGGTTGGATCTGAAAGGATCTCTTTACTCTTCCTTACTAGCTACTGAGTCTCTTTGCTGCCTTTAAATCTCCCTCGGATGCTCTCAGTACTGCCTGCTCCTCTCCAGGTTGGCTGCTGAGGGCTTCTGGATCCTGACGAGGATTGGGGCTGCTGCTCAGGTGTCCCTGAGCTCAGGACATCGCCCATACACCTCGATCTCACCCCCAGTCTTACCTAAAAAGCCGTAGGATTTATGAGGCTACAATTCAGTTGCAAACCAGTGTAAAACCTGCCATCATCTGCTTTGCTGGTGCAGTAGTTCTGGCCTGCAAGGCAAAATTCACTCTCTTTTATCAGCAGGATTTTAGATGTTCTCTCTTGCTACCTTTCAGCTGCTCAGTTTGGGTAGTATGGGATGCACTGATCTCTGCCATAAGGATTTACCTGTCAGTAAGGAAAGCTGGAAGTACTTTTGTGGAGTATTTGTCTTCTGATTAGGGGGAGCTAGAGAGGCTTTTAATAAAAAACACTTGTTTTGTGGAATTTGTGGCTCAGTTATTTCACAGGTAGAGCCAAAAGGAGTGTTTGTTAAATACCCATTGTAAAGTTGCCATCTCCTGTATGTCTGTCCTGGTTTAAGCTAGGATAGAGTTAATTTCTGCTGCAGTTTGGATTTGGAATGAGGATGGCGTTGATAACACGCTGACATTTTGGTTGTTGCTAGGTCATGTTTATGCTAAGTCAAGGACTTTTTTCTTGTCTCATGCTCTGCCAGTAAGGAGGTTTGCAAAAGAAAGGGTGAGGGAGTAACTCTGAGGCAGGTGACCCAAACTGACCAAAGGGATATTCCACACCTCAGGATGTCGTGCCCAGTATATAAACTGGGGGGAGTTACCCAGAAGGGGGTAGTGATTTAAGTCTATGGAAATTCTTGTGCTAAACCAACCTTGCAAGAGGAAGGTGAGTCTTTGCAGTAGCAGAACTCGCTTGGTTTCACAGGTGCTTGTGTGGCATGTTTTTGTGGGAGAGGTTTATGTAGTACCAGTTTGGAAGCATTACAGCCAGCTCCTTGTCACAGCAAGTTGGAGATAGAAGCCAGAAGCACTGTGCTCTTTTTTGATAACTTTTCTTGCAATTTCTGTGATATATATTTTTTCCAGGTATGTAACAGTCATTTAATATAAGGAATGATAGACTGCCGTAACATAATCAGCTCTGTGTCATGATTAATTTTCTGATGGATTCTGTTGGAAAAGAGCAAATCCCAGATTTGATGTTGCATTTATTCCAGCTGTGGTTTTCACTTTTTAAAACAAATTAATTTACTGGTGTAGTAGGGTCTGATGGAGACCTCAGTTGGGGTTGCACCCTGTTGGGTTGGAACCTGTGATAAACCAACAACTGATGTTAGAAACTGCAAGTTTGTGCCAAGTATCATAGCAGATTTTGGTGTTGTTTTCTTCCCCCTGCCCCATCACTTTCAGTTCAAAAAACTTTAAACAAAGAGACAACATCTGGGTGGCAAAATTGGAGCAAAAGTCATAGATAGTGCTGTCCCAGAAGGAAAAATGAGAACAAAACCAGGAAGCCAAAGTGGAAGGTTTTGTCAGAATTCTGAAAGATTTGGATACTCCACTTTTGTTACTTTAGTACAGTTAAAAACCTTTTTTTTGTAGTTTCCCTGATTTATGCTGGAATAGGCATGATTTTCTAGGAATGAAATGTGTACATGTGGGGGCTGGCTGTATCTACTCAGCTGCTAAAAAAGAAGGTGGAGTTGTGCGTGGCCATGGTTATCACCGTTAATGAACAGCTCCTTTCTTCCAGGGATGCCTGAGCTGGATGAGTACATGATGGAAAGGGTCATGGAGGAGTTTGAACAACGCTGCTATGACAACATGAATCATGCTATCGAGACGGAAGAAGGACTCGGGATTGAATATGATGAAGATGTTGTCTGTGACGTCTGTCAGTCTCCAGATGGGGAAGATGGCAATGAAATGGTGTTCTGTGACAAATGCAACATTTGCGTGCACCAGGTATGGCAGACCAAGCACAGCAGGGGGATGTAGGGTGGTGACAGAAACTTTTTCAAACCACTGAAGAAAACAGGTTGGATTTTTTTTTTCCAGTGACAGACATCAGTCTGTTAAGTTGTTGCAGGGTTCGCCATTGAGCAATGGGATGAATTCAGAAATGATGTAATAAAGAAAGAGTAATTCTAGAAATGTCATGCTCAGAAAGTTAAAAGTGGTGTTGTGCATGTGTGGAGGAATCTGTAAGGTGAGGAATTGCCCTCCCCAAAACATGCATTGTGCATTGTTATACATTCTCACCTGGTCACGTCTTTTCCTGTATTTTCCTCTCCTTGTGCAGTTCTGGGGCTAACACAACTGTAGGATCAGCAGCTTAGGCTCAACAGGGAGGGGAAAAAAGGCAGTCAGTAGGGACACAAGTAGGATTTATTACAGATACTTTAATAGAGATTTATATTTAATAGATAAATTAATAGAGATATTCTCTATTAAATTACTGATAATTTAATAGAGAACCTACTGAGCCAACCTAAGGAAGCACCACTATGTGACGCCTTTTTGTGGCAGTTTTCTTATGTGAAAGAAGAGAGACAGTTTTAGCATATCTGTTTCCATGGATGCTTCTTATTGTGGCAGATGCCTTCCTATCAGCCTGTCCTTCCTTCCCAGCTTTAACAAATTTGTGTTGTCATTCTGTGTTCAGAAAACTGTTGTCTGGTGAGCAGGAAACACATTTTCTTGCATGTTCAATACTTAAATGCATTTGCACTAATGATAAAGAACCGAGCCTACAAGACCTGTAAGGTACAAGTGGCTGCCCTATGAGATACACAGAGGAAAGCGGATGTTTTTAGACCTGTAGTGGTTTTCTGATCACATCAAACCTGAAACTTAAGTGCACTAAAACTGACAGTAATTTGGGTAGAGGTCTCCATAAAGATGGCAGTCTTCTGAAAAGTGTGATCTCAGTCGTTGTTTTGAGAGTCATGAGAGGCTACATGTAAACAGCTAAGAAATACCAGTAATGAATGTTTTTTTCCTTTTTCTTTTTTTTTTTCTTTTTCCCTTTGCTGTATGTGGGAATGCAGGCATGTTACGGGATCCTGAAGGTGCCAGAAGGTAGCTGGCTCTGCAGGACCTGCGCGCTGGGCGTTCAGCCCAAGTGCCTCCTGTGTCCCAAGAAGGGCGGTGCCATGAAGCCAACCCGGAGTGGCACCAAGTGGGTGCATGTTAGCTGTGCTCTGTGGATTCCAGAGGTATGTGCTGATCCTCCAGGAGTTTTGCTTCAAGGTGTGTAGTACAGATTTAAGAACAGGACTTAAGAAGGCAGTATAAAAGAATTTTGGTTAAATGTAGAGTCTGGCAGGATGATGCTTCATCAGTAAAGAAAGTAATTACGTTTCCCGTGTCAGCCAAAATTAGGCTTTGGAAAATGAGGCCTTTTCTGCTGGCAAAGCTCAAGGACACAAGGTATGGTTTCATTTTGTAAGTGGAACTGTGAAAGTGAATCAGGAAGGTTTGGATGTGACAGTGAAAATTCCTGCATGTTCTCATAATCACAATATTCATCTTGTATGATAATCTTAAATTGATGGGCTTCACCTTGAAACTGGTTTGTTCATGAAGTGAGAAACTTTTAAAAAAAGAATTTTAGTTCTTTATAAACTGAGGAATTTGGAACACACTAGCATAGGCACACAGCGAATTTGATTTCTTTGATAAAATTGTTTCTCTTTCCAGTTAACAGTGTCATAGTCACTGTTTTTTAACCTTTTTTCTCTTAGGTGAGCATTGGGAGCCCAGAAAAAATGGAGCCAATCACAAAGGTTTCACACATTCCCAGCAGTAGATGGGCACTGGTGTGCAGCCTTTGTAATGAAAAAGTTGGAGCTTCTATACAGGTAATTTAATCATACAAATATCCTGTGGGGTTTTTCTAAGTTTTTAGTATATAATGAAATGTTGTTACTATGGACTTCAGTGCACACAAAGGGCTTTGAGTGTTAGTGTGCTTTTTCTTTCTGGTAAAGTTTTAATAATAATAGCCAGGTCACCCCATAAGAGTTCCTAATTGGCTGATACTTTTATTACTACACTGAAATAAAACTTAAATGTTGTTCAGGTCAAAAAAATATATATTTCTGTGATATACCACATGGGAAAATGAAGCTCGAATACTAAAATCTATCTGCTAGTCCCTATTGAGTGACTTTGTTTAATACCAACAACTCACATTCATGGGTCAATGCCCGTTTGTCTCATGGCCTGCCTTTTGAATTCTCTCTGAAGTTTCAGTTGGATTCGGGTTCAGCTTTACTGACCAAAGCCTGTGAACTGTGACTTTTAAGTAACTGAACTGATCTGTACCAGAGCATTTCAGACTGGGCAGTGTCATTTCATGGGCATAGTTGCATTGGGTTGTTGCCATTAAAGCACCTGCAGATCCTTTACAGTGGAAGATCACTCAGAAATGGTAAATAATCCTTTTAAGAACAATTTTAAAATCTAGGAAGATTGAGAAAACACATTTCCAAGCCTCAGATTTTTGAAAGAAGAGGTTTTTTGTTTCCTGAGACACCAGAAAAAACTTTGATCTCCTTTATTTGAGAACAAATGATGAAGGAGTGTAAGGACAGGTGACCCTTTGGGGCAGTGTTGTGATTGTGTAGAAGACGACAGTAAGATGTTGCTTAGTTGTTGTGGTGATGCTCTTCACCTTCTACAGCACTGCAGCAAAATGATCCTTAGGAAGCTCCCTGAGAGAGAGGTTAATAGTACAATCTCATAAGGAGGCTGAAGTAGAACCCTTTCTTTTTGGGGTCTAGCCTGACGTTACAGGATCCACAGTGGCCAGACCAGCATTAAGGCACCCAAATTGCTCAAATCCCACACTACTTTGAAATTAGTTTATATCCATTTCCCTTTTCCCTCCTGCTCCAAAACATTTGATGAGGTTGCCAGAAAGAGCTGTAGACCAGCAATGCAGCAGTAGTTCCAGTGAAACCTGTGCATCTGCTTCCATGTAAGGAATGTCTGAAATACGAAACCTTAACTAGAGAAAATAAATCTGTCCACAGCGTATAAATTTGCAGTCGTGGTACCTCCTTGCAGAGCCGTCCCCTTCCTCTTGGCCACTGTTACGTAGTTGAAACTGTTCTGTTCTGTTCTCCAGACCAGGTTCTGAGATGTGCATACAACAATTAGGAAAGCTAAGAAAGTGTGTGCCAGGCTGGGCAAATAGCTCCTGCAATAAGCTGGGAAAAAAACAAGACTGCATATTCCCCCCAGGTTCAGCAGATTTCTTTCTGATGAGACAGGTTTTCCCCTCTTCTCCCAATTAAAACCTGGGCTGCAATAAGAGCTAATTATGGCTGAAATACCTCTCTGTATTGCTTGGTGTTCCATTTGGGATGTTTCTGCCCTATTTAGTTAGTAGGAGAGTAAAGGGCAAAAGGTGCTTTGGCATTTTTTAATTCCTTTTATATGCTGATTTTATTAAAGACTGTTCATTTGAAACTTGTGCAGTTTAAGCCCTGCTATACCTTTATAAACCATCTGGCTGCTGAATCAACCTGAGCAGGAAAACCCAGAGGAGAGAGAAATTTGGCTTCTTTACAAAGTGCTGTACAAACATCCTAGTGCAGTGTGTTGCTCTTTCAGGGTCGATGGCTTGGGTTAAGCATAGTTTTGTTTCCTAGTTAGGAGCACTAATAATCATGTCCACTTTAAATCCTCTTCACTGGAGGCAGAGGTGTAAGTAGATACAAACATGTATGTGTGTGTATACTTATATACATATTTAAACCTTTCAGTTGGTGGCTGGCAATAGCTATGACAACATTTTGCAAAAGGAAGTTAGGTATGATAGAAATGAAGTGCCAAATCAGCTGAACTAGTGCCCATCACACCATAATGGCTGGGTTCACTGGGAGGCAAGAAAAATGACAAAAAGTTGAATTTCCTATTCTCCTCGTAACAGCAGAAAAAAAATGCCTCTCAATTGAGGCCTTTTGTGTAGCAAAAGGTGCTAGGAAGGACTTTTAATTAAAAGTCTCAGAGTGGCCTGGTGCCACCAAGATGTTTTTCCCCCTCATACTGGCACAGTCCAATGGGGAACACTTTCCTTTGGGTAGTGCTGCCATACACGAGTGGCTCCGGTGTCAGTAGGAATGCTCCTTTTGTGGCTTTGCTGGTTATGGAATAGCACGATGGGGCTGTGAGAGGTTAACCACTCCTGTCCCTCTGGGCCACTTGATCCTTTCCTGACCTGAAAGCACTAAGTCATAAACCTAATTAAAAAGGAACAAGGAAGTGTGTGCAGCTTAGAAGCAGAACACGGTAACAGCGTTCTTCTTCCAAAGCAGCCCTGGCTGCTTGAATAGTTTTAGGCAGTGTGGCTTCTTAACTTTATATTTATTTGGTTAACTTTAATCTAATTTCTGTAGTGTTCAGTGAAGAACTGCAGAACAGCCTTTCATGTCACCTGTGCATTTGACCGTGGCTTGGAGATGAAGACCATATTGGCAGAGAACGACGAAGTGAAGTTCAAGTCGTACTGTCCCAAACACAGCTCCACCAAGAAAGCTGATGAGGAGATTTCAGATAAAAGCCCAGCTCAGGAGAAGGGGATTCAGGACAGCTCTCTTCCTGCCTGCATTGACCCTTTCCACAGCATGGATCAAAACCAGGAGGAGGCCCACAGAGTCAGCCTACGCAAGCAAAAGCTTCAGCAGCTGGAGGATGAGTTCTATACGTTTGTTGAGTCTTTGGAAGTGGCGAAAGTGCTGCTGCTGCCTGAGGAGCCGGTGGAATTCCTTTACCAGTACTGGAAGCTGAAGAGAAAAGCCAACTTCAATAAGCCTTTGATTACCCCAAAGAAGGATGAAGAGGACAATCTGGCTAAACGGGAGCAGGACGTTCTGTTCCGAAGGCTGCAGCTCTTCACACACCTCCGTCAGGACCTGGAGCGGGTAAGATGCAACATCACCTGTGCCAGCAGCTAGAGTTGGCCAAGATGCCAAATTACTCTCCTGGTGATGGCCTGTGTGTGCAGGCACCTCATGCTGCATCTTAATTCAGAGCTGCCTTGTCAGAAAATACCATTAACACTGAATTTCTCCGGAGCACAGCAGTTACCCTTTGCACACCAAGGGCCAGGGACCAGCAGGTCTTGGCTTGTAGTATTCAATCTCCTACAGGTAGACTGTTGTATTTTTGGGTTTTTTAGTGATTTGTTACTGATTTTTTTTTTAGTCCTTTTTTACTGATTAACACTGATGGCTGTGGACTGTACTGCAGCCTCAGCTGGAGCCTTCTTTGCCTTTAAGGGCTTTCCACGTTCCTTTGAGCCGGTACACAAGAAGGAAAAGATGACTGATTTGCAGCAGATCTGCTTTTCATTGGCACAGCAGAGTAGGATGACGTTTCCCTGGACAATCTGTGTAGTAAGTTTGGGAGGCAAATGATGTTCAAGTCATTTAGGTTTTGAATATTTAACGAACAGTTCAGTAGGATCAGCTTGGTCTTTCAAGTACATCTGGTCCTGTAATGACCCAAATTCCTTCCTTTTCTGGTTAAGTAGAAGAATTTAAGAGCTGTTCTAGAGGAGGCAGAAAAAGTACTGGAATTAGTTTTTCACATCCCTACAGCATGAGTCGTACTCAGTAACCTGTAGGTGAACAAGAGCCTTTCTTCCAGAATACTGTCTAATCTTTAAATCAAGACAGCAGGTGCTTATGAATCTACTGCATCCTTTGTAAAGAATTCTGATGACTTACTCTTGTAATTGCTGCAGTTCTTCTGAGTATTTTCTAGTTTCTAGCCCTTCTCTAGCTTGATAAGATCTTAGCTGTTACTTGGGATCTTTTGTTCCTGCTCCATGTGCACAAGATTTCTTTTCATCCTCTCTTTGATCTCCTAAATAATTAGAGTTTGTAACTATGTTCTCTGGATCATAAATTATTCTGTATGTATCCTTTCCATTCCTACATGTGATATCAAAACAAGATACATGACTTTTGTAATATTTTTAGTATTTTACTACTCTGTCTTTCCACTCATTGTACATCCAAGATAATTTGGATTTTTTTTTAAAAAAGGACTCTTGCAAAAACAGTAACACTTTTTACATTTCTCGAGATCAGCCTGCAAGGTTCACAGGGCACTACTATGTATGACGCTGAGCTGAGTAAGGAGCCTTGGAATCATCCATATATGCTATTCAGCGATTCCCTCATCTGGGAAGTATTTAATATTTGACTACATTTAAGGATTTCCAGCATTTGTTAAGTTTCACGTGTGTGTGATTTAGGTGTTCACAGAAGTTACTTCTGTGCTGCAGCCCTCCAAATCTGATAGAACATTCTGTCAGTTAAATGGCATTTAAGACTCTTTCCTAAGAAATGTGTTGAAGGTGGTTAAATTTAAGTACATTACTACTTGTTTATATGGTGTATAGTACTCCAGCTGGATGAATTCAAAGCACAGATAGACATCATCATAGAAACACAATGCCTGTAAAACTCGACTTGCTGTCTTCCAGGTGCGTAACCTCACTTACATGGTGACACGGAGGGAAAAGATCAAGCGATCCGTTTGCAAAGTTCAAGAACAGATATTTAATAGCTACGCCAAGCAGTTGGAACAAGGAAGGGTTTCAGGTATGTCTCAGTGTTCCTTTCCTCATGTAAGAGCACAGGCACAAGGTTTGGTTACAGGCTGACGGCGGATTGAGAAGGACAAACAGGACCGCATTTGTTCTCATTAAAACGTGGTGGAGTTCACCGTGCACCAGGAGAAGGAATGTAGCTGGAATGATGGGCACACTGTTGCAGGAACTGCTGTGTCTGTCCATATCCATGGGGCACTGCCTGGCTTGCTGCTTCTGCTCCTTGCTGGTGCGATGCTTTAATGACTCCTTATGACAGACAGGGAGACCACGACTCACATCCAGGGGCCATCTGGCACCTTCCAAGGCTGTGGTTTGTTAGTGCTGCCGCATTAGCATTTAGCATGTGCTGCTCTGCAGCATCCATGGCAGTTTAAAGACATGAAAAGACAAGCACTCTTTTTCTAAAGCCATGGTTTCTTTCTGCCTAATCTCACTCACAGTGTTTTCTCAGAAAGATTAATACCTTCAAAATTAACTGCAGTGACTAGATTATCCCTTAAGTGTGCAGTATTATCGTAATAAATGATATTTTAGATGGAATCAGTGAGATCCACTTGCTGGTTGCTTTTTGCCTCCCTGTCTGAGAAGTATCTCTGGCTTAGTGGATAGAGTAACGCTAGGACTTGTATTTGCTACAAGTGTAATGAAGTGCAGCATGGCTACAGGAAAATAAGCTACACCAGGAGGATGTGGTGAAAGCACAACATACCTATGGAATTGTGGTGTAAAGGTGCAGGACAGGCAACTAAATACCCAGTTCTGATATGGACGTCAGGCATGAGGAACTGCTGTTCAAAACTGCTGTTTACACAGATATGGAATTGCATGACTTGAACTTAATTTGTTTGCATTCAGGTGTGCCTGCCTCATTCTCTTCAGTGGAAAACACAGTGTTGTTCAAGAGTCCATCGTTGGGCCCCAACGCCCCTAAGATTGAGGATCTGAAGTGGCATTCTGCGTTCTTCAGGAAACAGATGGGCACATCTCTAACGCACTCCTTGAAAAAATCGCACAAGAGAGACAGGCCTGGGAATGACACCAAACCCCTGCTGAGGCAGCCCAGCCCGAGGGAAGGCGGCGCTGCCTCAGGTAGCTTTTTAAATTTTGACAAGGCCTTTGCAGAAACACGGATTGTGTCAGCACAGCAGAAAAATGATATACCAGACCACAGGAAGAGGAGAGACAGTCGCTCACAGTGTGAGGTGGGCAAGGCAGAACTAAAAGAAAAGACTTCTAAACACAACCAACCACTGAGACCCACGGAACTCTCTCAGAGGCAATCAGAAAACAAAAGGGCTGTGAACCACTCCAGTGGTAGGTCAGCACCTGGCACTCGGAGGGATATAGTGCCTAAATGCAACGGGGGTCTCATCAAAGTAAACTCTAATCAGAGAGTAGTTAAAGTGCCTACAACGCCCACTAGCCCAGTGAAAAACTGGGGTGGATTCCGAATTCCAAAGAAGGGAGGGAGGCAACAGCAGGGCGAGAACCTGGAGGAGTCCTGCTGCCAGAACTCCAGCTACCCCTACACGGGCATGGGCAGAGTTCCACCAAAGGACAGGACAAAGAGCAAGTTAAAGCCTGACAGTGAGAATGATGGATACGTCCCTGATGCTGAAATGAGCGACTCGGAGACTGAAGTGGTTGAAAAAAAGTGCAGGCAGCAGAGGCTCAGTCCAAACAGCACTATCAGCAGGAGGACGGACATTATTCGGAGAAGCATTCTGGCATCCTGACTTGGACACAGGGACATGGTGTCAGTAGAGTCACTACCTACAAGCCAACTCAATGTTTATTCATTGGTGCGAGAGAGGAGCATTCTTAGACATGGCTACGGACTGACAGTAACCCATTCTTTCTGAGTTGTTTAAATATGTTTACATGCACTTAAAGCTGTTTTAAGCTTTTTGGTTTTTGCTCTGCTCCATCCCCCCACTCCCTCACCTCCATTTCTCTCACAGAAATGAAGTTTGAGTCTCCTTTATTTGCAGCTTTCCTGAGTAAGAGAGAAATGTCGTTGCTACTAAGATAGGATTTGGGATGAACAGTGAAGTAACTCACAAAAATCTTTTAGAAGATTTAGGGTGGGGAGGAGGAATCAGGCTCCATTCATCCCTTTTAACTAAAAGGCACTGAAAATTTTACTTCCTTCCCCTACCTTCTGGAAAAGCACAAGCTCTTAATTTAACTCATATATTGAATGGAAGATGATTGTTAGACCATACTGCACTGCACTGCTAAATCCCATTACAAATGGTCACTGTCCTTGGATGGTGGCAGCTCTTTCTCCTCTCTTTGCAGAGCGTGTCTGCTGCGTTCAGTTCGAGCACGGGTGCAGCTCAAACCCCTCTGTGTGCTCCAGAGTTTACACGTCAGTGATGACCAGGCATAGCCATGATGCTGTACCGGGGAAGGAGGAAGGGATGGGGCAGGGCTGAAAAGACTCAGACCAAGCACAGAGGATGCTCCCAGTTGGCTCAGTTCTGAGCAAGGGGCAGGTTTGTGGGTTCCAGCACCCCATGGAATAATCCTTCACTGTTTGTTAGTCAGTCACCGTCCTCTGGGCTTGTGATGACAATTCAAGACAGAAGTTTTCTAAAGCACTAGTCAGTAGGATTTCCCAAAGGCCACCACAGATGCACTAATGGTATGTACTGGGAAAGCCAGGCTTATGACACTGAAAAGATTGCTTTAAATGGACATGAATATATATTTTTAAAGAGAATAAAATGCAAAGGCAATAAATTGTGATTAGCTCTTTACAGTCAAATGAAGAAAAATTATTTCGTTCTATTCTGGACTAGATTTGATGGAAGAGGGTACTCATATTCTGATTGTGTACTTTTTTAATAATTGCAAATGGCAATAATTATTAAGCTGTCAGCAATAATATTAACAGGTTGTGAGGGCACCGTTTTGTACCAAGTAGAGTGCACACAGCACAGTGGACTGCTGGGGGCCTGTAGATTTTGGAATTCTGCATAGATGTAAGACAGGTATGTACTGCTGAAAAAGTTTTAGCAGCAATGAAAGGCATAAAGGACCTCCTTCTCCCCTTTCCTACTCAGAGCCTGCTGTTACAGTGTCCACTCAATTCGGAATATCAGACCCTTGCCTCCTGTGCAGGGAACACTTGACAACACAGAATTCCTCTGCCATAACTGAGTCTTCCAGAGGGTTCAGTCAGAAAATAAAAAAAGCTTATTAACACCCTTTCTATGCAAGTTATCATTATCAAGTAAATATTTCAGCAGAATGCATCTCTATTACTGTTTAAAACTCAGAAGTCTTAACCTTTTGAGGAAGGGGAATTTTATGTATTTCTAAATCCCTGTTGCTGGTCCCAAGTTGTCAGACTAATTGCATGACTTACAAAGGTGAAAGTCAGGCAGGGCACTGGTGTCTGAGGTTACATAATCACTCTTGGGATGTGTTCAAAGTACAAACAGCAGACAAGAGGTAAAAGCAGGTAAGTTCTACTCAACATCCAGCAATGTTCTCTGGACAGGCACAGATATTTTCTGTAAGAAAGCAGCTTATAATAACATGAGAATTGTCAAGCCATAGATGGAGTAACCTAAATTTGGATTCTGAGTAAACCTTTAACCTCATGCCAGATGGACAGAGGTACCTTGTTAATTTGCACTATTATGAATGCTAATGTTGTGCAGAATTAATGCCTTACCTGTTTTGTCCCCTGACATTTAAGGTGAAAAGCTTTGTAATGTTTCCAGTTGAGTTGAACCAAAACCGAAAAGGCTGTGAGCCAGCTGTGGTAACACCATCTCCATAGGTTAGTTTTGTCTGCATACTCAGCTCCCAGCAGGTGTTGTAAGTACAGCAGTGATAGTACAAACCCACCCCTGTGTTTTATTGGGATTTGCTGGATTTGTTTTTAAGCGTTCCCTTTCCTTGTGCAGACTGACCAAGAGATCTTTGATATGATCAGTGTGTTCTGTCAAACTGTAGGCTAGTAGAATGTCTGTAAAGTTGCCTGGAATGCCATTTGTTAGGTTCTAAACTCAGACAAATGTAAATGAAGGGTTCTGCGTGTTGTGTATAAATCCTAATTTCAGAAATCTAAGAAAATGGTCATTACATTTGAAAAACTTGTACAGAAGATTTTTCACTATGTGCCTAGCTTGGGTGTCCATTCAGCTGAAATTAATTTAAAAAAAGGTGCATGAAGAGAAACAGATAGAAATAAAAAGTATATGTAGAGATGACTATTTTATATGACATGGCCCGATCCTGTATTTATTTTCTCCCTTTTTTGAAGTATTTCTAAAAGACCTAGTTGAAGACAGCTGTATTTTTTGTTAAAATATTTGGTAGAATTGTGCCTTTTGTCTGTATGTGAATAAATGCTGTACATTTTTGCAATATCCTTGCCAGCAGTGTTTTAGACTTCACAGTATTTTCATTTGGGTACTGACAGAAATATTTCACTGCAAAGATGTAGAGAACTTTCATGGTTAAAACAAGCACCTAATTTGGATTAGTACAGATACCACAATGCACACTGAAGTTGCAAGATTTTTTAATTTTTTTTTTCTTAGGACTACTTCTTACTGACAGCTGTGCCTATCCCATCAACAGAACACTGTGTTTTTTCCCTTTAGATCCTTCAAGAGATGTTGCTTACCTCAAAATGTTTACATTTGTTGATCTGTGATGTCCTTCCAAAGTCCATAATCTCCATTCATGTTCCACTAGAAGAGGCACACCAGGTTTTGTACCTGTGGATTTTCAGGATAATTAGGCTGAATGCTCATTTCACATTCTGAGCTGCCTGGGGTCAAGCATTGCTGAGAGAACATTTGCCGCTATAGCAGGATTTCTACAAGATGAGGATTCCTCTAAACTCAAGATGCAGAACTGTGGAATGGACTTGGAGCAGAGCAAGAAGTTTACAAGGCTGTGAAGGCTCACATCTAGCAATGCATCTTGAAAAACACCAGGGATAGATCTTACCACCGTCTGGCCTGTTTCACAAGGGGTAGGGCTCTAGGAAAGACCCAAAATGAAATCTCACCTGTTGAATGCAAAGAATCTGATCACCTAGAAATGTTTTCTAAATAGACAGTCAAGAACATTTTTAGTCAATGGGAGGCAGTACTACCACACTAAGGAATCTTTGAACTACTCAAAACCTGGTGGAGGGGGTGGAGAAAGGAAGTTTGCAGAAACAAGCTTTCCAATGAAAGAGGGACAAGAAATATGCAGCTAGAAACAAATATAAAACAACCAGGACAGCTAAATGAAAAGCTCCATGCCATGAACTGTCACAAGGGAAGGAGCAACTTACCTAACTATCAAGTCTCAAGTCTTAATTGCCTTAGCAATTGCCTTTCCTCTGAAAGTCCAGCTTGGGAACAACATGGGAGCAGCCTCCTCTAGACACCGAAGGAAAAGTACAGGAGTTGGGGGTAGTACGATGTGACCACATTCCTGACCGTGGTTCAGCCAAACACATTTGGTCTGTTTTTTTAGCTGCTCAGAGGCAGACAGGAGGGAGACCTTTTCCTTTCCTGTGTCGTGTGCTGTAATTGCTCTCCTGCCCCTTAACTTCACTGTTAGGTGCTTGTGTCATCGCTGCAGTTTCTGTTCTGGCAAACAGCCATCACACAAGAACCAGAGCCCAAAGTAAAATGAATGTACCCATAATTAATGAGGAACCACACAGGTGCCCTTCTGTGCCCTGAAGAACAAATACACAAATACTTAGACTTGCCTGCTGCTTCCAGCCAGCCTTCACAGCCAGAGCCTGTCTTTGAGGAGTGAAGGGGATTAATAGCTCACACAAAATCTTCCAGGTGGTCGGTCATCCTCTCAGCTGTGCATGATGGAAATGAAAATAAGGTGCTTGGTACTTGCCTCCCTCTGTATCATGCACATGGCTGACTGATGAAACTCTACCCCTAGTAGAATTCTGGAGCTTTTGGACAGTGTATCCATGTTGCTTTGAAGAATCTTCAACATCTTTTTAGCAAAATTAGCAGTGGATACAGGTGTATATCAAATGGAGAAAGCACTAGTAAAGACACGTGTACCACTGTAGGAACTAGTGACTTCCCCTGCAGTAATTAGGACTTGTTCCTGAAGTTGCACACATCTTGCAGGCTCTACCTGAGCAACCAGGGTTTCAGGACGTGGCACAAAGTCTTGAGGTGATCAACCCAGCTCTGCCTTTTAAAATACAAACATGATGAAGATGCACTGCCATGATCACACAGGCTTGTTAGTCCAAACCAGCAGTTTTGGGTAAGCACTACCCATCAACTGAACTAGAAGTTAGAAAGCAAAATTATATTCCTGACATTTAAGAGGAAGGACAAGAAATGATGTCACTTAAGGCTAAGATGGGAGTACTTCAAAATCATTTAACAACACCTATCAACTGTTTATAATACATGCTGAAAGAGAAAATGGAGTTTGGCTCTGAGTTTAGAATGATAGATAAGTTTCTCAACTATCAAAGAAAAACAGACAAGAGGAATCCCACATATTGGCATCTGTAGAATTCAGTCCCACTATTTCAAAAGGCA
Organism: Myiotriccus ornatus; assembly: GCA_036023395.1. Classification (NCBI taxonomy): domain Eukaryota; kingdom Metazoa; phylum Chordata; class Aves; order Passeriformes; family Tyrannidae; genus Myiotriccus; species Myiotriccus ornatus. The sequence goes on from JAYRBT010000139.1 coordinate 6,701,359, forward strand.
TAAAAGCTGGATGGTGTCACCTTTGGGCAAACTGAAGTCACAGAACTGAAGTTCCCAGACACGTACAAACCAAGGGAGCAGATCAACAGAAAAGCAAGGAATTGTAAAGTACTTGCAAAATAGAAATTAGGAAGAAAAGGTACAACTGCAGAAATATTACAGTCCTTAGAAATGAGCTGTCTGAGGAGCCATAGCAGCATTTTGTGTTACTGCCTGTATGCCAGGGGCACCAGACCAAACTGAACAAAATTCTTAAAACTGGAAGGCAGTGAAGGCATCTTGCAGCTCAAACAATGACCACAAAACCAGCAACTATTTGGCATTCATTATGTAATTAGTCTTGCTACAGCTCATAAAGGATCTTTACATTGTTCCCAAGTTACTGCACTGTAAAGAAAAATTAAACATATTGACTGTGCATGACCAAAGCCAAGATGAATTTCAGTACAAGTGTTACCTACTCTCTGTACACAATCTTGTCATAGTTGGAGCTGAGACGTTTTAGACCAAAAACCCCAAATACGCCACAGCATTGTGTCAGGTTTTTTCATCTGCTATATTAAAGGACTTCACCAACAACATTCTGCAGTCTTCTCCCAATCTTTATTGTGCACACAGAGACAGGACCTTCATCCACTCCCTTTCTTACCGGAATAAACCAGAAAATGTTTAAGTTGTACAAGCCTTGTTGTGTGTTTCACTTTAGTGCTCCAATATGAAGTTTCTACAGCGATCTTCTTAACTCCAGTGTGGTGAATGAGCAATATACATATGTTTAAATATTTTCCAGATCCTTCAGGGAAGCAGCTTTTTTATTCTGTGTAGTTATCAGGCTGAGCTGTAATGAAACACAAGCAAACAGTTTCTTAATAATTCTTTGTAGGATCAAAGTAACAGTAGAACGTCTATATTGAAGGTGTTACCAAGGAGAGGGAACAAGCACAGATAAATGGGAATTTGGGATAAACAATAGAATTTACAATGTGGTCTGCAGATGATTACTGCTTTTGTCTTATTTTAGGTCCCAAGGATCAAGATGATGAAAGTTCAGGTGTCAGGAGTACACTTTAAAGAACACCTACAGAATAGACATGTTTTAAACCTGTGCAGCCATTATCCTGTAATTTTTATGCTTCTTGTTGAATTACTATTATTTCAGAATAAGCTAAAATTTAGAGTAATTGAACTGTCCGCAATAACTAGTGTAATTTCTAGGCTCCCTACTAGCCCATCTCTAACATATATTTGATTTACAAGTAAGCTGGATAATATAATGAGAACACACAATTAAGTCAGAAAGCAGCCCTCAGCCTACAGATTGAGAACACAGAGAATCCCATTCTGACTCTGAGGCAACACACACACGAACATTCAGTCTTCTGAGACCTGGAAGAGAATAAATACCCAGCTTCAGAAGAGTGGACATTCTTGCAGCCCTGCTCCTGGAGACCTCTTTCTCCAGACTTTAGCAGGACGCTGCTGGTAGGTCTTTTCTTGAAGTGGGCACAGCAGTTCTGAGGTCATTACAGAGCAGCTGGGCCTGACAGCTGACAGCAGTAACCTCTGCCAAGCTTGAAGAGGGCGAGGCAGTTCTGAACTCTGGTAGCAAGATATGGGCAACATCTATGAAATCTCTTCGTTACCTTTCTGAGGGAGCTTGGTGAGGAACAGGTAACTACCAATCTTTGCTGGAACAGCAAGAGCTCTTTCTCTATGGGCAGGGAGGCCACAAGTTTACTCCCTTGCAATGTGACATGACCATGTTTGGGGTTTTTTTATAGGAGGACAGCATCCCAGAAGTATGAGAGCTGAACAGATCCATATAACAAACAGGAGGTTAAATAAATAAATAAATAAATAAATTACTCTTTCAGAGCAAATCTTCAGCAGCTGAGTAGACCTTGTCATGACAGAGAGCATTTAGAGACAGGAACCACAGCTTATGTTATGACAGCTTGGCAGCTATGCCCACTTATTCTCTCCTGTTGAGAAAAAAACGCCATTTGTCCTAAAACTGGACAATTTAGGTCAGTCAAATATTTTCTCTCTGCAGCTCACATGGGGGTCACCTACATTAACAAGTTATAATTTGCAAATCAGTTTCCTAAATCACTGTAAAAAAAAGTGGGAGACAGAAAGACCATCTTTACTTAACAGGAGGCCAACTTGAGTAATTAACCTCCTTGGCAAATAAGTGATCCCAGTGTATAAACCTCCATGGGATTTGCTTAGAGTTGTACAGCTTAAACAGTATGGAAAAATTAAACAGTGACACGCATACACCATCTCTCTTTTCCCTCTTCCCATGGCCTGGAAAAAACCAAGCATTTCCTATTCTGTCTGCACAATTTTCAGTATTTTTGTCATTGCAGGGGTTATTGCAGCTGTTACACGTAGCTGGTGGTAACTGCAGTGGGGTGTTCTTCAACAAATAAACAACTTGCTCTGTGCAAACAGGAGCTGCCGTCAGTGAAAGGGTTTTTTTTTGTCTTTGCTAGCTCGCTGCCATTGCTGAAGCTGGAAATGATCGTACACCTTCATTACACATTTTAAAGTTTAATTCACATTAAACGGGTTTCCATAAATAAACCTACGCTGTCACATAGGCATCCTGTCAGAAGGCAACACATTCCAAATACAAGTTTGTTGTTAAAATTATATTGGTGATAATGCATGTAAATTATCATCTCTGCCTCAGGAATGATGCAAAGTGAGTACTCTGTGCTTTTTGTATTCAGTGTGGCTTAGATAACGTTTTCTGTGAGTTGTGTACCTGTTGAGATGCTGTGGCTGCCCTCTGTTCTGCCTGGCTCAGTCGTCTTTGGAGCCTATCGATGTGTTCACGATATTCCATCTTTAATGTCTCATCCTGTGTAAATGGAATATCTCATTACCAATGGCAAGTTCTTTTCACTGAATCCACATATACTGCAGCAAAAAGGCTTAACACAAAGGAATGTCGAAAGAGGAAATGTTTTCCCTTTAAGCCTGAAGACAAACTGCTGACACATTATAGAGAATTTCCAGCTCAAATATGACACGAAATTACTTTTTCACTCAGACTAATCTGCAGGGGAAGTTTTACTCATTTCACCATCTAGAAGCAAGATGATGCATAAAAGCTGACATTTTAATTCAAGTAATTCATGCAACTTTGTCGTGTAAGGTAAAACACGTAAATGTTTTAGCTTTCCTCTTAAGGAAAAGGAATATACTAGATAATACAAATGGGCTGATAAACCTGCTACAGATCTCTGTTCTCTTCAAAGGGTCTGCACAAAGCCTTTCTTAACCAGCATTTACTCAAAGAAATTTATTCTCACATCATAAGTAACACAGCACTACAAAAAACAACACAGAAAGACTTATCCTGGGTAGAACTGGATGTTTTCCCAGATTTATGAGGCTGACAGGAAAGCCCTTTTCTAAAGTGGCCCTTAATTATTGAACAATGCACATTCCAAAACAACCCTGCCCTCAACCTTTAATGGAAAATGCCTTTGCTATATGCATATATGGACACAGAAGGTAAATTCTACTATCCACATAGCATGTGGAGAACTTGCTATCTCTGTCTATGCCACATTATCCACAATGCCAATGCCTACTCTTTAGAGGCTTGCATGAACCCCCAGGCGTAAGTAAGTTCAGAAACACTTCCTGAATTGTCTAAATTAGTCACCTGAAAAGATGATCTCCTTTAACTTTGGTAATTTGAGAGTAAAGTTCATTTGTCTTCCTGCCACTTGAACATGTCAGTCAGCAGAAACAGTGAGGTTTTCAAATTATTACTGACTATCCCTGTCAAATATCCTTAATTAACCAGCAACATAACTCACCTAAATAGGTTTCTGTTAAGATCCAAGTGTACGCACATCAGGTTGTAACTGGAAGTAGCTGTCACATCAGTCATTATCTTACCTCAGTAACCTTCTCATTTGCTTTTTCCAGCTGGGAAATGAGCTCCTGGCTACGAAGTTTTTGTTGACACAGCTCACTTCTGTGAATCAGAAAAGATGCTGATTAGCACACAGTAGTACTTCAGTTACTGGAACATAATCTCATAGGTACTTTGTTGCATTGTAGGGGCTCATGGTGGATTTTAATTACAGGGTTGCTCTTAAAACACTGATTTCAAAAGCACCACACAGCACTTCTTCATGTTGTGTATTCAAAACTGTAATGGCAGAGGAATGAGATGTATTTGTTGGAATCAGCAGGAGTTAGTCAAGAGCACTTGACATTTTACAGGGTTTTATTTCTGTTTACTGAATCTTATTTTGGAGGCATGATATCTAGTATTTAATAAAAATAAGCTGCATTTGCACAGTGCATTCAATATTGAGATTAACATTCTAATTAGTGTTTCTTTACCAGACTTCAACATGGGCATTTTAAAGGTGCTTTGAAGTACCTAAAAATAAATCATTCTATATTTTAAGACAGACAACAATGTGACACTTTATGAGGAAAAGGAAAATACCCCCTACTTCAAAGCAGTTTTTTTTTACTTTTATACTGAATGAGTTTTAGTGATCCTCAATTTGCATAGTATTGAAGACTAAAAACATCTGGGTTATGACAGACATCTTTGAGCTTGTGCTTAATGGAAACAGTCCTTGCCTCCTATCATCCCAAGGCACAGAAGAAGTGGGATAACTAAAGATGGAACCTTGGTAATTTTAGCCAGAGGAAGGTGCAAAGCTGAACTGATCTAACCTTTGACCAGTCCCCACTCCACTACCTCACCTTTAGATGCTCTACTGAAACTACAGGCACTATAATGGAACCTAAAGCATTTATTCTTTTTGAGGGAATGGAGGTAAGGTAGAAGATACTTTAGCCTCAGATCTTAATCTTAAAAAGCCTCTGGTATTTTAATGATGACACTTAGCTCTCAACAACAATTTACTCATAAACTTTTAAACCTGGTATTTCATAGAAGTTTGAAAACTTGATATACAGCACTTGGGATACAAGGTTGCAATGTATTTGTCACATCGGGTCACCACTGTACCAGGTGAGTAGTTTCCACTCCCCTGTTCTCAACCAACCCCATTCACCAATCCCAGGTAGATATCACAAAAACAGCTCAGCAACTTTTAACTTTCACAAAAATAAAAGTACATAGGCAGATATTTAAATCATGTTAAACAGTTAAAATTAGATAGAGATTATACCTGTGTTACCATGTGAACACTTCCATATAAAGTACAAATTACAGATGGATTAATATGGCAGGATCAAGACAATATGTTAATATGTAACACTATTATTGCAATTTGTCCTCCCTGATCAATACCAAGCATCAAGATGAGGCATTTTCAATATAGGAGACCAATTTTTAGGTGCCCAAAAATTTGTTACTGAAAACAGTCTGTCTCCTATGCTTGCACTGAGGTGTGGAATTAGCATGCTGAGCAGCGCAGCCCATAAACACAATTTTACATGCTCATATACAGCTGTGGTCAAGGAATTACATTTATAATGAGATCACACTGAACACATATTTAAAGAAAACAGTTTAACCTTGTAAGCATAAGGAAATGTGATGCCTATTGAGCTAGACAGTTGATTCATTCTGAGTGTTAACCCTCCCCAAATACACATTATGAGATCTCAATGCTAGAATCGAGCAATAACCCCCAACTGCTGAATAATTAAATCAGCCCCCACTGCACATTGACTTTGCTAAGGGAGCAGGAAACAAAAGGTGAACTTTTAGCATTTTGGCAGACAGGTGATAAATCCACCAGCTGCAGCAAGTACTTTCTGCACAGCTCTCATGACAAATATAGCATGTGCCAGCTGTTTTTTTTTTGTTTTGTTGTTGAATTATACTATAATATGCTTCAGTTACTCTTAGCAATTATGAATTTTGTATACTGCCAGTACCTGCATCTGTCTCTCATCCTGCTAATTTTTTTCTTTAATGAACATCTGAAAATAAGCAGCTACGGCTGCCAAACATCACACAAATGCAGCCAAGAATAATGTTTTAGAAGTGGAGGAAACGTCTTCGTCTCAAGGTGCTGTGCAATTCACTGCGTGTACTCTACAGGATGCAGGGAAAAGAAGGCAGTTGTGGCCAACATTTCAGACACTGCCACCAAAAAAGGTCATTTCTCGGAGGCAGATTCTTTTCAATTACAGCAGAGATAAAACTGAGAACTCCAAACCTCACACGTGGTTACAGGGACTCCAACTATGACACAGAAATGTGTCAGAGGCAGAAACTAGAACACAGACACCCAAAGTAGCTGAAATCAGATGACTTGAGCTAAGTATTTCAATGTAAAACCAATATGGCAAGGATTCCTTTTTTTTAAATAACAATTCAAGTGAATATAAAAAAAAAATTAAGCCATTCAGTATAGTTATTCAAATATAATGGGTTTATGCTGCAACAAGTATTTTTGATCTTTTCCCCCCAAAAAGCTGTATCTACTAGACATTAATGGCAGATGGGTAAGATTATTAATTTACTAATTTGTTCATACTATGTATTATTATTACATTTTATTACTTTTTAAATTAAAGAGTTCAGATTTTTAAAGCTCCTCAAATGCTACATGGAAGTACACTTATCTTTATCATTTAAGGTAACACTTATGAATTGTTTCATGTACTGTTTCATAGAAGAACAGACCTGTGCATACCTATTTCTCCCCAGTTCAAGCTAAACCATACCTTAACCAAGCAAACATCCACGTGTCTGACAGGCCAAAGCAATATTCATGGCAGAGTTGAGAGAACTGTCAGTGCCCTGTCAAGTTTTCAAGTTAGAAGATCTACCTTTTTCCCTGTCTGCAGTTTTCCAGATCTACTCCAGTGAAGTGCATTCTGTGGATAATTCAGTTATGTGATTCAGTATGAATGACACTTTGCTTATCCATGTGAACCTTATCCTGATGCCTGCTCCAACCAGAATCACGTTCAACAAAAGTAAGCTCGTGGTGTTGGCCACTGGTGCAGAGTCTGGTAAGAGTTAATCTGGTTATCTGCAAAATTCCCTCTCTATTTACCCCAATTCTGACCTCCATTCTCACAATTAGGATATAAAAATCTATGGAAAACACTGATATGCCAATCATATGGGATTAACCATCACTTCAATTCGTGCATTTATGTAGGCACAGACGGGTCAAGGTGGACTTTACAGAATGAATGAATAATCCACCCTTATTTTTAAAACCTGCATACAGCCTTGCCACTGTATTTTCTTTGAGCAAATGCTGGCAGATTGAATTACCCTAGTTTTGCCTACATTCTGTTGCTAGAACTGTCCCTCTCATCCCTTCTCATTCTGTCCCGTGTTCTGTTGTTACTGAAGTTTGTTTCCTTCCAATTTACAGATTTCCTAAATGTTCCTTTGTTAATGCTGATTCCATTTTCTACCTGCTCTCATTTATAGAAAACGGAATCAGCAATAACAAAGGAACATTACTAGGGACAAGAATAAAAAAAAAAATCAAATAGAAACTCAAGTATCAGTTACTAAACTAATGAACATACAGGAGTTAATATTCACCAAGACTTAAAAGCTCTTTTCATTTTATGAATGAAATTACATTTTGAAATAAGTTTGATAGTTTTATAAAATTTCTTTACTTCTGTTTTCCATTTAAACCCCTATAAAGAATGTGAAAGATTACCTTTTTTAAAACCTTTAACTGTAATCACTCACTCTATTTTACTACTACTTTACAATTGTAAATATTTCCTGTCTGTGTTCAGTACGTGTAGTTAGAACTCGAAGTATCTACAATGGATGCAATCACAAGTCAGAACAGTTTTCTTTCTGACTGCCAGACTGGACATTTTGCAGGAATAAAGGGACTAAAGTAGCCGTGAGTTGTTAGCCATGCTGCCAAGAGCAGTGTGTTTATTTGGAACAGTGACCCATGTTGCAAGCAGCACTGACCTTCTTATTTACCTTCAAGAATGACTTTGGCACAAGGATAGTGAAGCAAAACTGGTTCCTTGCCCTCCTGGCAAGGGGAAGGTGAGGTCTATTACCAATAAATCCTCCTTAAGATGCATAAAGCATCTTAAAATGCTTAGAGGGAAGAAAACTTCTCATAAATTAAGACTATAATGTACTTTTATGAAGAAAATGGTGCAATTTAGTCTACAAGTTCCGCCTACTGTTTCAGCGGTGGTTCTGAATTCCAAATTCAGTTTTAACAGCAACAGTTACATGTTTAACTTGAATGAGATCCAAACATCCAGAAAAACATAAAATAATTTTCAATGAAGCCTGGAACTATCAATTAACTTATCAACATTTTTATCTACAGGTTTCTCATGGATCTACTAGATTCTCATTTAATTTATAAAATCATTACTCTGGCTCTATTGTTACAGGTTGCAAAATTTACTTTTCTTTCTTAATTTTTTTAAAATCAAAAATCATCTAACATTCACTGATGTTTCTTCATTGCTCAGAAGTATTTATTTAATGCCTCCTTCATGCATATGGATTACACCTCACCAACAGAACACTGCCAGACTTAAAAGATGACAAATGAGGAGCACAATGTGGAAAAGTTACCAGCAGTTCCTGGGAACTTTGTAAAGAAGCCACAATGGTTCCTTCCCATGGCAAATGAAAACAAGGAGGACGGAACTGAAAAAACACCAAGAGCTCATAAATTTAAGGTAAAGGAATGGGAAACACCTACACTAACAAATGGGACACTGACTCAGTGCTTGTGAGAGCTGCACTAACAGCAAAGCAAACTCCTGGTGAAATGTAAAATACCTCCCCAGTGTACAAGGAGAGGACTTTGTTAGGAAGTTCCTGAAAAACACTCAGTTATAAAGCACATTAGTATGCTTCAAGAGTAATGATTTTTGTTAAAAACTGTGTTTTTGTTAAAAACTGAAATTCTGCTATAAGCCACCAACACAACCTCTGCATTTGCTCACCAATTTACATGAATCCCCCGTTCTCTTGGACCCCAGTGCGAGACTTGGTGAGACCATTTCCTGCATTAGCCTCAAGAGGACTGTCAATCAGAGTCTTTAAATAATAATAGATTAATTAATATATTACCAGTATCAGTCTGTTTTTAGTGTCCTGTATTTAGTGCTCTTACTGAAAATCTCCCTGGTAAGTGCATTTGCTGCAAAATCATTCTGCTTTTTAAATAATCAGCAACTTGATTTTAGTTCACAACACAGTAAGAAGTGATTTGCTGTTCTACACTTGCACTCAAAGTACTCAAATTTTTATTGTGGCAAGATTAAAAAAAAAAAAAAGATAAGTACTCGTTTATATTACAAGCAAGGACTTTTGTGTTTAGCCTAACTCAGGAGCTAATTTTCATTCCACACTATGTAACTTGGTATTTGCTAATGCATATGATGTGAAAAGTAGGCTAATTTTAGTATTTCCAGATAATATGTATAGGTTCTGTTATGGCCACTTCTCATAATAATATCAGTGCCTCACTGCACAGATTTAATATGAAATTCCTCATGTCAGCCTAAATGACAACCTTCCTGCTCCTACTGCCAGCTTCCTTGCAAGGTAGAGCACATGCCTGATGAAAACTTCCATTTCTAGCTCATACAGTATGAAAAAGCATAAGATGCAAAATCATCCTACAAAGGAACCAACTTGGCTTTTAGACTTGCCCTAAAATATCTGCTGAAGTCATGTAAACAGGGACATTTTCAAAATTTACTACCTATTTTACATCCAGATTCACAAAGCAGACTTCCTGTCATGTCTGTTGTATTTTCTGTATCAGCATTTTGCTGCAGATAAATGAGGTCTAAATTTTTGGGTCTGCAGTAGCAACACTTAACATTACAGGTTTTAGAAAGAAACCAGCTGTTTCAGAGACAACTTTAATGGGTAAAAGTCTGCAATTTTTCCCTTTTAATTGGAACTTGATGAACTACATTCAGGATCTACTTATGAATCCAGATGGCTCAACTGTGAGTTTTTGTATTTTGATTACAGAAAATAAACTACATGTTTAAGAGCTAAAATTTACCTTAGCATGAAACATTACAAAATACTTTTCTTCTCCAGTTACTGCAGCATTTACAAAAGATGTTAAAAAAGTATTAGTAAGAGCCAGTTGATTACAAACAGTGAAGCCACACCACTAAAACTATCAGTGAATAGGCACAGCTCCCAGTGCCTTGTAGACATGCTCAACACTGATGCTGAGTCTCTTCTGAAAGAGACTTTCCTTTTTAAAGAACTGTTTTATAATATTTGCAAAATGCAGTATATTTTAAGGGAAAATTAAAATAGGCTATATCTGAACAGATAAGGTAAAAATCCCTGTAACAGTCTACTTTGGAGAGGTAAAGATGAGCAGATACTTCTCTACTAAGATGGAAAACCAGGTTGGAGTAATGGTAGGGTAGATTTTATTGTAGGCAACATCTCCAGGAATTTATTTTCCTTGCTCATGTTTAGAAACTTGGATTCTAGTTCCACTCACACCACTGGCATTCTGACAGCCAACAAATGCCAAGCTAAGCTTAAAAAACTGTGACTCTAAAAATTGCAAGAGATACTGGAAATATTATGGATTGAGCTGGGACTATGTAAAGCATTATAATAATAACAAAACACAAAAAATCCCAAGATCACTCCAAAGGAAATGAAAGTTAGGATTCCAATTTTAACAGGGCAAAAGCTTTGCTTCCTCGTTAACATGATAGTAAGCAGCTTCTAAAATCAATTTGAGCCAAGAACCATCCATGACTGCGTCCTGCCCTTTAAAGTGACTGAAGGGTCATTTCAAATTTATCAAGTTAACAGAGCGGCATATCCCTTATTTTTCTTCTCAAAAATCACTACAAGATAATGATATATGCAATGTTATATTCTTCTCTAAGCATTTTAAAGAAGTGGGACTTATGAAATCAAGCTTCCTGGTTTAGAAGGTACTGTGTACTGGTCTGTCAATCTCTTCCAACTTTGAACCAGTTTTGAAGAGGAAGAGATCTTGAGGACATAAACTTCTATGCAATTCTGTAAAAATATCAGGCTCATCTCTATAGTCTGCTTGAGCTGACAGAGTTTCCTGAGCTTAGAAAGAAATAAAACATAAGGCAAACTGGCAAAACTGAAAATATTCTTATATTCTGTGCTGCAAATCCAAGTATCAACCAGTTAGATGAGTTAAGATAAAGTTTATATCTTATTTTTTCTTAGGACAATCACACAACCCATTTGTATCTTCAGTTATGACAGCAACTGCTTAGAATAGAACATTAGATGTGCATGCCAATAGGGTTTTGTCCAGTTTATTCCAGAAGTCACAAAGAGCATCAAAAGTTCCTTGTTTTCTTGGAATCACATCATCTAGTCCAGTTGGTTTTTCATGACAGGCCTACTGCTCTGTACCACACGGTAACTAAAACACAAATGCTTTGCAGAAGAGGAACCAAACTGCACTTACTTCAGCTTTCTGATCCTGGCTTCTGCGGCTTCAGTCAGATTTTTTGTTTCTTCTTTCCACCGCTTGGTTGCTTTTTGCTGAGCGACCAACAGACATCGAAGTTCAGCCGTGGACTTGTGACTGGTGTCTTCCATTTCCTTGAGTCGAGCTTCATACCCATGTTCTTTCACAGCGTGCTCGTGCTCCATTGTGCTTATCTACAAAAAACCCACAAATCGGGTACAATCAAATCTCTCACTCTTCGCTTTTTTTGTTTTGTTTTACAACGCTTGAGGTAAATTTATAAATATTTGTTGAATGCATATGACGTATAATAATTACACTTGTAATTAGATGCTCAGAGATACATGTTCCCAAAGCTAATTTAAGCAAATAGTATAATTGACAATAAAGAATAATGAGTTGTGTATGCTTATTTTTTGTAAATAATCTTTATCCTTTTCCCTCGTGTTTTCTCCACAGAAACACGTTCTTCATTTTTTGTCTAGCTAAAATGTGTTAGGAGTTTCTTAACTGCACCTGAAATCCTTTGTACATCAGAGAGAAATAGAAGCAAGCAGTAAATGTCATTTGTGACTATAATGGAAGCCTGTCTGATTAAAATGAGACAGACAAAGATTTGGTATATGCCTTATAACCACTGCCTGTTACTCTAATCCTTTGTTTTTAAGCTATGTTTGAGCAAAGGGTTCTGGAGTTGGACAAGATTTCCTGTTAAATTTGACAGCTTCCTTTATCTTGTGGTGCAAAGTGGAAACCAAATTTGAGATGGTCCCCAGCCATAACTTGAAAACTGCTTACTGAGTTTGCCTTCACTGCTGCAGATTCTTAGATCCCTTTTCAGTATCTTTACACTGTAGAGGGGAAAGTACCAGCTATATATGGTCAGAAAGCACATCAAGGATCAAACTGTTCCTCCCTCCAGAGGCCAAAGGTACCATGAATTTGCTGAGGTTACTACTGATTCATTATCCTACATGCAGTCTGTTCAGGTGCACCTAAGGGAACAAGTTCAAAAAGAAGAACCACCTTCTAGCTAATTACCTTGTTTGCAACTACTCTTATAGAAGAATGTTCTCTGACCAGAAATACAGAACCAAAGTTTCACAACCACTCTATTAAATTATTTATTGGTTACACACTGCCCTGGCAACACGGTGGACACACAAGTAGAGGAACACTCTGAGCTGAAAGTCAGAGAGATATTTCTAACACGTTAGAGACAATAAATAAACGAAGACCTGGAACTGCAATATTATTTAATCTGTTCATCTTACAACAAGCAAAGAACACTTGGGGTCTTCTTATGAAGGAGAATTCAATA
>JAYRBT010000139.1:6720096-6730811 GCA_036023395.1 Myiotriccus ornatus
AACAATCAACTTCAAGCAAGAATTTCTTATAGAAATAAATTTTTTGAATCAACAGCATTAAAGACAAGCATATTATACCTACATGAAAATCTTAAGTATACATAATCCAAGCAATTTTACAGTGAATATTTTATTTCAGCCTAATTAACTGGGAAAGTTAATTTGATTACATTTTTTTAAAGAGAAAAAACTACAACAAAAACATTATTCCCAAACTCAGGTCTTCATTGCAGGTCCAAAACTTTGATCTTACTCCACCTGAACCATGCATATTTCTCCTACAAAAAGTACTGGTACATTCAGGAGGACATTAAATTGCTTCCCCCAAAATATTTAAAAAGTGTTGTAAAACAACATAAAAACTCAAGAGGAAGCATAAGAAGGGAAGAATAAGAAAAATATAAAAAGGCCATAAAAATGGGAACTGCCTAAGTATTAAAAAGGCATTTTAATGACCAAATTCAGATTCTGATCAAATGCAGAGGTGTGCATTTTACAGGCAACAAACTGATTTCAAAGATGCAGCTTTTATTCTTTACTCTACAGTGTATCTTTAACATAATCTTGGCAAGTTATCTCTGTTTAAGAGCTTTAAGATTCTGAAATGCAGATATATGCCCTCGCAATGCCAAGTTTCTTAGTTTGCGTGTTTTATCTAGCCCACACAAACCTAAGTCAAACCTTAATTCTCTAATACACAAGTTGTTTTTTTTTTAAATCTGTTTTTCCATTCCAGACGTACCACTCGATCACCATAAATCATGTAAATCTATTAAAAACATCCCAAAGGATTAGAATTGTCTGGGCTAGATGCTACATAATCCATGTGAACTATGTCTGTGTAACTTCATGTTAGAGATGCAAGCAGTGAAAATATTCCAGACTTCTTGGGGAACCACTGCAGCACTTACTAAATCAACTCACAATTTCACTAGTTATAAAACCGCAACTAATCAAAAATACTCATACATATTTGGGCATGTGGGAATAGAAGTTCCACATAAAAACTCATCTTCAGTGATTTGAGGTAAATCAGCATTTGTAACCAGATTCTGGTCCTAAGGTATTGTATAAAGGAAATGTAAAAATAAACAATGTTTGAAATAAAGTTTAAGTACATTGTACATTTTAAGTTTATACATTTAAAATTTCATTTTAAAAAGCTTATTTAAGGCTTTAGGTAATGCTATAAAAAAAAAAAATCATTGGATAACAACTCCATTTCTTTTTTTATTCTCAGTCCACAAATCCATTGTACTGAAGTTAAATTTGGATGTTGACCTCAAACATCACTTATTTAAAGAGAGAACAGACACAGTAAAGTGGCATTGAAGAGATTTTGGCTGTAAATACAAATAATCATGAAACTGTGTCACAGATATTGTTCCACATTTTCCTTGATATACTCCAGGAACATAATTAACAGTACTCTTACCTCTAACTTCCACAGAACCTATGGTTTAGAGCTCTTTACTGATAAATGAATGCAAATTTTACTAAAAAAATTAAAACTGAACATTTCAGAACTGTAATGAGCAACCCTGTAACTGGATTTTGATCAAACTGTATTGTAATGAAAACCTATCTTCAGAGTCAACTGTGCTGTGATACTGACACTTTGTTCCTTTTAAATCAAAGGTCAGATCTTGAATATTTCAGGGAAAAGCTGAACCAAACCACACTAACTGGAAATGCGTTACCCTAACACTAATGATGCACATGTCTAACAATCTTCAGAGGCACTAACTGGAACCATTGTAACTATCAGTATGAAATTAGCCTGCAGTACAAACAAGGCCCATGATACAGCAGCAGGCTGGGAAAAGCTACAGAAAAGATATTAAATATTTTTTTAATTGCCGGGTTTATACCTCAGTTTTTGTCGCAGCTGCTCTAGTTCCACGTTCTGTTCTGTCACAGTTCTCAGAAACTGCTGATTGCTCTGCAAAATAAGGAGGTATTTGTAACATTTTCCTTATAGTATTGAAAACTTATGTATTCAGAATTTTTATAGGACATTGCAGAATATTATAAAATAAAAATAGCCAATAAGGTCTATTTAACACTGTGGCTGGTCTTCAAGTGCTAAGGTTTATTAGAAAGGCAAAAGCAGAATGATGCTCCTTCCCTTCTTTGTCCATATTTTGATAATAGAACAACTTCACAAGACAAAAATTGTAGTAGCTCAGACCTGCCACCTGCACTTCCATGTAGTTTAGGCACCTAGAATCCCTTGTGACACTTAGTACCACAGCAGACCACACATGCTGCAAAAAATTCCTGTGTTTTAGGGACAAGGAACAATGAGCAATTGCTCCTCCCTCCTTCATTCTTTTGTATGCAAGCCGTAGTGCTGGAGGTGTCATTCTCCTTCAATTATCTTCCCATTTGAGAATCATTTCATATTTTTGTTACCCTACTAGCCTTTTTTAGAGCTTTCATATATCTTACATTGAGATATTAAAGATGACCATAATGGCAGGCAGCATTCAAAATGCACAATATTCTCCTTTTCCTCCCCTCTCCTATTAATTGCTAATATTCTTCTTGCTTTTTTAACTGTTCCTAAGAATTGTTTTCAAACACTTCCTTCTTCTAAAACACCTCTTCTGAATGCTAAGTTAATTTCAAGACCATCAGGGAATACTCAAAGTGAAAGCCCCCTCTTGCCCACATGTATTGCTTCGGTTTTATGATACCAATAAAATGCCTGATAAAATTACATCAGATAACCAACATCATGAGATCTTTCTGCAGTTTACTTCAGTTTTCACTACTCTAAATATTTTAGCATCAGCCATGAACAATGTTGCCTTAATACTGAATCTCATTTCCAGAACACACATAAATATACTGAACAGCTCCAACCTGAGCACATCTAGGAAACACAGCTGGTTTATCACAATAAAAAAACCTGATTAATTACTCTATCTCTTCACTTTCTATTTTTCAGTTTGTTAGTTGAAAAAAGGGCATGCTGCTTTATCCCATGACGTGCCTTTGGTAACAGATGGTGCCAAATGTTATTGGATAATGCAAACAAACGGATCCCCTTTATCTTAAATATTGTCTGTTTCATCTCTTTCCATTAGTTTAACTCTTTTCTCTCAACATCATTTCTTTCCAACTCCATGATTTTAAGCATACAATGATTCTGTTTTTTTAAGGTACCTAATACTGATTTGCTTGTAACAACAGATCAAACAGTTGGTAACTTCCAAATCCTCAGCAAAAGTGCTTTAGAGCACATCACTGTATTTATTTGAGAGTGTTTTCAGACAGCAACCCCCCAGTAACTCTAACGTATCTGTCTTTACACAAAACTTCCTCTTTTGGAGTAGTGTGCTGTTTCCAGCACCACAGCTGAAGAATGATGGCACAACTGGAAACAATTCAGAGGTCAGCAAGAAGAATGATTAGGTATCTTAAAAACATTGTCAAATAACATTCAGAGACTTGACTTGCTTTCAACCGAACACAAAACGCAGGGAAAGGAAAAAGAGGCAATATACAAGTTTTCTGTGACAGAGGCATCATGACAAAGCTTGCAGTAATCTTTCCTTCCTACCTACAATGTTTCACACCAAAGAAACAAGCTTACATTTTAACAGGGGGTCATAAGTGAGGGGAAAAAAGTCTGGTTGGTAAAGAAAAAAAGAGAGTAGACTGTTAGAGTAAGTCATAAGTCTTTTTGCACTGCCAATATTCAAAACAAAGATTAAAAAAAAAATAAAATCACACAGGAATCATGTGTTTTAAAGACAAAGCCATTCATTCAAACATTTCACCCCATTTTTCACCTCAGTTTTTCTACAATACAGAAACTGTCAATGCTGGAAGTCCTAGGCTAAAGCTTAGCAACTAAGAAGTCTCACAGTCTCAGGCTGTGAAAAAAAGCATTGGAAGATTACTGGAGCTCAGAAAAATGTGTAAAAATGTCAATGACAAAGACACTGAAGTCAACAGTACCAAAACACGTGGCAGAGCAAGCATATAAAAGAGGGCATCATTTAAATAAATTTTTCCTTTGTGAAGATGGTTTTGAATATGTAAGTGAAGTACACTAACCACACACTATAATTCTGAGTGTAAGCTTACCACTGAATTCTAGAAGAAAGAGCTCACATATATTAAAAGCTAATCTCTCAACTACCTTGACGTGGTGTTTGGAGTTTAGGAATAAAGCCATCACTAGTGGATTTCTGTCTGGTCCCTGGAGAAGTTTGCAAATTTGAGTGGCACAATTTCTTTTTCAACCAGATATTTATGAAGGCCTTTTTGCTTTTGTTTTATACTCTGAGGAAAAAAAAAATAAATTACTAGCTCACTGTTCCGAAAGTTTGACTTACCAACTCTATTTTCTCATTGGCTACGCGTAGCTGCCGAGTCAACTGCTGAAAGCTAGTCAGTTGATCCTAAAACAAGAATTCAAAGCTTCTTATAATCATTATAATAATAAAGAGTAAATAATTAGGAAGTTTCATAGTCAACTGAATATATTTTCAAAAAAGCTCCACGTGTAGCAGGAAATTCAGTATGCCTTTGTAGATTTTAATTAGATTGCTTTTAGCTGTTGACCTCGTAATTCCAAAAGACAGATTTACTACTGAACAATGTATCTCATTGTCAGTCAGTTACAAATTGTCTCCTTCCAAAAGTCATAATGCACTTACTCTCAAAACATGAAAGCACACATGAACAGTGCCTATAAAGAGCCACACAGATCATGATGCTACTACAAGCATTTTTGCTAAGCACAGTAACAGACATGTACCCCTTAACTAAAAAAATGCCTGTATGGACATGTTTAATTTGCTCCTTGCCATGTCTTGAGTCCATACAAAAAAAACGGCTCAATTCAGCTCAAGTCCCTGAATGTGAACTCTGTCATCCTACAAAAACTAGTGTGACACAGAAAAATCATCTGCAGAGTGCCAAGTGCCTTCAGACCACAGAGAGGACTGAAGTCCCTGAGCTGAAATATCTAATAGTGCTATGTTCATCCAGCAGTCTCAAGGTCAAGTATATGCCAGAACCCTATTCCTGCAACTCACTTGCCTATTATATCCAATCCTTACGATAAGGATTTTTCTTTGCTTTTTTTCATTTCTAATTCTAGTTGGTCTTAACTATTTCTATTTACCTCTGACAGCTGTTTTATAAAAGCAACCCTAAAATAAAAGTCTATTTACACTAAAAAGTGTTTTCTCTGGGTGACCAATAGCATTTAAGAATAAAAGGCTGATTAACCTAACTTTTGTTCCAATGGCATTAAAACCCACCAAAAATTTAGTTCCTAAGGAAAAGTGGAATCTGACAGCCCTAAACCCTCCAACAGCTACCAATGGATCTCTACAATCTACTATGTGAGTATGTTACCAGTAACTAACAGTAAAACACAAGAAATAACTTAATAGAAGAAATAAGAGCAGAAAGCTCGAACTACACAAAGATGAGAGTCCTCATTCCTTGAAATAATTATGAAACTTGACAGAGCTCAATAGCTACACGGATATTTAGCCTGTTTCTCAGAAAAGATCACATTGCTAAGGTGAAATTAATATGAAAAAAACACACCAAAAATCTGTAAAAAAATGTTTCTGAGGTAACTGTGCCCTTAAGTCAAGTGCACTTGAAAATAGAAAGGAAATACTAAGAAATTTGTAGCTTCTCTTTACAGACATAGAAATCCATGCAGTGAGGTACACACAGGCATCAAGTTTCTATTAGTTCTTCACACACTGAGCATCTTTATACAGCTCATCAGAGCAGAAGAGCTCTTCTGAAAGAGATTTCCTGAAAGGCCTTCCCCAGACACAGCAGAAGAGAAACAAGCTAATATTAGACAAATACTGGTCAACTTCATTTTTCATGTGTTTACAAATGCTTCCTTACTGAATAACAACAGGGAATGGAGACTACTCTTCCCACTATTCAAACACAGGAGAATAGATGAAAGCCATTCACTTCAGAAATCTCTGGCAACTTTTTCAGATGTTTTACGCTACTAAAGATTTCCAACCATGCAGTTCAAATACATAATTATTTATATGTACATGCATATCTTGTGCATGTATACATATACATATATCTGTACTCAGACTCAGTGCATTCCCCAAGGTTTCTGCCCGTGTTTTTGGAATAAAGAACTTTCCCAATCATAATGGTGCATTTAGCTGATGAATCCATGACCACATCTGACCACTCAACTTTAGATGACCATTATGGAAAATAATTAACAGCACTTATGATGAACTGAAATGTCAGCAATGTCTTAAATATTGTCAAAATCATAGAAAGACTTTTTGTCAAGCAAAGAAGTAACTGCCTGCTGAGACCACTGAAACCTGACCGGAATTTGGACTGTGACTGGGGATTTGAGATGACACTAGTGTCTAACCATCTCAGGTCTGAGGAGAAATAAACAAGGCCCAGGAGCTGGTGCTGGAGAAGGGGTTTGGGTGTGTGATGGTGCTTTCTTAAATCTCTCCACATCAAACCAAACGAGTAACACACACACCCCAACTCCCCTCCCCCAAAAAGATCACGTGCACAGAGGACATTCAAGTGAGAGGCAGATGAGAAGAGGCCATAAACTATCAGACCCCCAAAGCGCCCCTGCAACTCATTCCTGAGGCCTTCTACCGCTTAAAGGACTGCATGTGATCCAAGTGAGGCAACAAACTCAGAGCCTGTCACAAGAGACTGCAAAGCTTCCCCCCACCTCCAAGGGAGATGCCTGGTATCTCCTGAACATGTATTAATCCACTGGACTCCATGTTTTGTGGGACCCTCACCACCAAGAAGACCAGAAGAACCGGACTGTCAGGACACTGATGGATTACATGCAGTGGTGATCCATATTCTATTTTAATCTCTGTCACTCTCTTTCTTCCCCTCCTCTTTTTCCTATTTCTTTCTATCTCTCTGTCTCACATTTACCATTAAATAAAACCCATACTACTGACTTGGGCACCTGGTCTCATTTCTACCTTAATTCGGGCAGAGGAATCTCTAATAATTTCAATAACCGAATCGTAACAGTACTGTCAGAACCCACCCACTTCAGTTTGACTACACATAGATCCAGAATCTCTACAGTATAGGAAAACATACTAAAATTAACAAAAATATAAATGAAAATTACATTCTGCCTTTTCCTTTCAGTGGCGTGAATCTGCGTTTCAGTCAGGCATTCCTGGTACTGCTGCTGAAGTCGATCGTGGTCCTGTAACAATGTCTGCCAGAGCCCAACTGCTTGTTCTTTTTCCTGAGTTACAGAACAATACCTTGTAAAAATATTCCATGATAGCATATTTATCTCCATCTATCATTCTCCAAAAAGAGAGATTTTTAGCTTCTATTTTGAAGAAATGCCACTACCTATACTTTTCTCTGCTCACATTTTAACTACACAGAGCAAATTCAGATGCAGAAGAACATGCTTAGGATTTCAAATTCTGCTTACAACTGAATCACAAGTTCTCTGCTTTTCTTTCTGAAGAGCTCAAACTTTTCACAGGTTTTAAGGTAGGCCTACAGTACAGATAATATTCAAATACCAAATTCAGCTATTAAATTAACTTCAACTTAATCGTACACAACAGGATTGATAGATCATTGTAATAAGCTGAGCAAAATTCGATTGTATTTTCAGATTTAAATATTATTTTCTATATCCCACAAATATATATATACTTGGCCTCCTCCTATCACATTACAGTGGTTTTGATTAAAATGACAAGCTACTACAAAAAAGGTGAACTGAACAAAATATATCATTAAGTTGCTCGTCATGAATTCAACATACAGATCAAGTCAAGTAGATAAAGTTATTTGCACAAATTAATATTAAAAAATTCTTCTATGAATCTAGGGAAAGAATTCAGGCCTTTAAAATCCATGTCAAGAGGGCCTCAAAACAGTTTCCAAGAACTCTGGAAAAAATTCTTAATCAAGAAATAAAACAGTTTTCCCTAATCTGTGAAGGCACAACAAGAGAAATAAAACAGTATAAATCTTTCATCTCACACACTTGCTTTGCCAGTCGTAGTTGTTCTTTAAGGTTTTTCACTACACCCTTATCTGAAGGAATATCAGTTTCCAGATGCACGAAAGGAAAAGCCTCCAGCTGCTTCTCAAGAACCTCTTTCAACTCTGCATGCAGCCTGAAATTCAAAGAACTGAGTTCAGCAAAGTATTTCTTTAACAGGTATTTTTTTTAACAACTGAAATATACTGTGCCTTCCACCTGTACATATTACGTACTTCTTAGTTAAATTTAAATCTATTAAGTTATGTTCTATAAACACAAAACACAGTTTGAAATAGTTTCATACCTAGTTCTTCTAGCAATGTGGTTAAAACTCCTATATCTGGTGCTGTAATCTGTATTAAGCATTTTAAGACTAACATTAAGATCCTGAATCTACTTAGTAGTTGAAGATTTCAAAGATTTCAAGGTTCTAGAAAAAAAGCTTTTAAATGTTTAGAAATCAAGAGAAAGAGCAGTAGTAACATGGCAGTGCAACTGTTTACCTTTCATTTTCCTTGGTGACTTCTTCCAATTTCAGCCTCATCTCGCTCATTTGTACCTGACACCAAGACATACAAGAGTAAACACTCATTTAAGTTACGCAAAGTCTGGTAATTCTTTCACCTTTTATTTCTGAGTGATACTCTAAAAGATGGACAACTTAATTCAGCATAATACAGTAAATGAAACTCAATTTTTTTTTTTTTCAGGGATGTTACTTAAATTTAACAGCTGCGAAGTCCTGTTCAGCATTCAGATGTTATTCTGGGCATTTAACTTAACCTTTTGAAATTGTTATCAGTTTTACAGTTTGATTTTTAATTAACTCAAGTTCTTTCAGGGGCACAGTGGATAACTCTCATCTTTCACACCACAAGCATTTGAGAAAAGTTTAGGAAACTGAGGAGAAACTTCAGTTATGTGAATCAAAGTGGCTGTTTTGTTAAGTAGTGCAACAAAACCTTATTGCTTCTGCTGCCTTCTGAAATTGGCCAAGCTTGAAGACCTTATTTGCAAAATCTTTATGATGGACAGATCAAACAAATTTAGTGCATTACACATTACACCAAAACCAGTGTATAATTTCTGTATGCAAATCACAAGTAAAAAATTGCTTTCTGTATGCCACAGGTTTTAAACATATCACTTCACTTTTTGGTCATGTTACAAAGCATTAAAAAGTTTCATTTTCTGTGACAGAATAGAGGACAGTTCCCTTCCACTTCAGTTTTCATGATAATGCACATATAAAGAAATATTTGAACCTGAAGAACTAGCAAGAATGAAGAAGGCTGGGTGTATCTATACTTGCAGGACTGAGTCGGACTGCATCAGATCAGACCTGGAAGGAAAGAGGGAAACAGCTACCTCGTCTCAGTGTCACCTAGAAATATGCCTGCAACTATATCAGAGCACCTAGAGAAACAAAGCATGCACGTTTCATTTCACAACATTGCTTCTCCAAACAGTAAACTGTTGCAATTTGGACAATGTGCCAGTCTTTTCACAGTAAGCTCTCCATTCATCCGCTTCAGGCAGACTGCAGTCCAGCAGGTTTGTGAAGCACGACAAAAACTAGTGGCCTAGATATTAAGAACACTAACAATGCACAGTCTGAAATGTTAGGAACGTCCATACCTGATAAAGCTGCAGCTGTTCTTTCATTTCCTCCAAGCGTTTATCATACTCAGTGACTAGAGTTGACACGCTAAAAAGTTGAAAAAGGTGCTCAGGATAAGTTTTGTAAATGCTGAAACATTCTGATAATTAACTATTTTTAAAGAATTCTTAATCTAGAGACCAGAACAGAACAGTCACTATTCTTGAGTTCTAAGCTTGACATTCCCCAGAATCTAATGAACAAATTTAATTACGACTTTTAAACTATGATCATTAACAGCAAGAGTCCTGTCTAACAGAACTAGAACATGGGACACTATAAATGACCATTAATACAACAATTAATATTTCATACATCGAATTCCAAACGTTAAAAGACTAGACTTTATTGCTGCTTTCACACACAACGGTAAGGTAGCTTATAAGACAATGTAAAATACTGTAATTCTAATTCTATATTTTTTCCTTCCTAATATCTTCATAATTGAAAGTAATTCTCTGAAACTTCTGTATTTGTCTAGAGTGATAATGCCTTAAAAGCTAAGAAGAAAGGTTAGGTTATTTTTGTATCATGAAATTACAGTGATTATGAAACCATTTCCTGATGGGCAACTGTTAGTTTAAGACTGTTAAATAAAACATTTTAAAAAACATCCACCTGACCTCAACAGACAGCAGTTACCTGGGCTACCTGGATCAGTGCAATCCTACCAGAATTTGTTTATTATCTTAAGATTTAGACTAGAGAATTCCTTCATTCATCTCTCATCCTTTGTTAGAGATTGTGGAAGCAAAGTCAGTAATTTAATTTCCTGAATAAACACAATACTATCTAAACACAACTGCTACAATAACAGTTCTACAGACTCCATTCATTAAGTCCTCAGACCTTGGAACACGTGTACATAAGACCCAGTTCACCGGGATATTTACACTTCTACGAGCATTCAAATCCATTGTAGCACTCCAACTTATCACTTGAAATCAGTTACCTTTGGTCCCTTTGGTCCATCACCCTGGATCCTAATAGGGCATCACCACCAAGGACATTTTTCTGTAA
>JAYRBT010000139.1:6730911-6747780 GCA_036023395.1 Myiotriccus ornatus
TTTTTTTTTGTCCTGGAGATCTCTGATATAAAGCATAATTGCATCTGAAGGGGAACCATCTCAATCTTAAAAGAAAAACTGTAAGTTTGTCTAAGTGCTAAGTCCACTCCCATGCACCAGGAATGTGCTGATGCCCTAACTTCTGCACAGACTTTCAGAGCGGCTTATGGTACCTCAGCATGAGACCAATCTACTAGAAAAGAGAACTCTATAAAAATAAAAGTGTACTATGTTACAAATCAAATGTTCTTTCAGAGCTAAACTTTTGAAAATGCACCAAAAATACCATAATTCACTTTTAGGACAGTTTTGTTCGGCTGTTGCTGCTTGGAAAAACAACAAACAACTTGAGTTGTGTGACAGACCCAAAGCAGGGGCAGGCCATGTTGAAGTGAGCTGTGCCCTGTGTTGTTTGTTGCAAAACCTCATTGCAAAAATTCTTATTGCTTCCACTCCTGAGCTCACATACCTGCTCAGCAATAACTCTCAAAAATCTCATCTGCTTCATAGTGTCCAAGTGCCATATTTGGTCTTGGATCTGAAAAATACCAAGTTTGAGCATCATGGCTACAACATTACACACTATTACATAAATGTGACTGCCAGTTAGAAATAAGTTTAACAGTGTAGTGCTTTGAGGGCAAAAAAAAAAAAAAAGCTTCTAAAATTCTTCTATTTAGCACAATTGTTTAAAATAAAACAGGATTTGAAAAAGCCTACAGAAACTGGAATAATAATTAATTCCATTCCTTTCATATTCCTTCTAAGAAATTCTAAAAAATGAAGTCTCTGCCTAGAAAACACAATCACACATACATCTTCACGATTTGCAAGGTCTAAGGGCAACAAATCACATCGTGTATCAAATTCAATTAGCTGGATTCTGGATTTGTTTAGTTTGGGGGAAAGGAGGCTGAAGGGCAACCTCACTGCTTTCCACTGCTTCCTGAAGAGAGGAAACACAGAGGGAGGTGCTGAGCTCTTCTGCCTGGTATCCAGTGATAGGGTGCATGGCAGCAGTTTAAAGCTGTGCCACGGAAGGTTTAGACTGGACACTAGGAAACACTTCTTTCCCGGGAACACACTCTCTAGAGAGGATGTTGAGGCCCTAAAGCTCTCAGTGTTTAAGGGGCATTTGGACACTAAAGAACACACTTTAACTTTTGGCCAGACCTGAACTGGCCAGGCAGTTCAACTAAGTGATAGTTGTAGGGCTCTTACAAATGAAATATTTTATTCTGTTTTGTAAGAATCTGAGTAAGACCTTTGAAACTGGAATGGGGAATGAAGAATGATTTACACAACTTCTTGACTATTTTTCTTGATACATATCCCATGGTTCTTTTTCTAGTTCTAATCTTCTAAAGGAGGATATAGGAAAAAGACAGAAGCAATAGAAAGGAGGTAAAAGAATGTAAGAAACAGGAAGGGGAAAGTTGTTGTCCTTACCAGCCAAAGTATGTAAACATGGGAGGCCATAGGTGCAAAAGGGGGCAAATTTTACACACCCTTTATAGAACCTCATCTTCAACACTGAATCATTAAGTACATTCTGGTAAAAGTTCTAGTGTATCACAAAAATATGTAATATAATGGAGGATTATTATTTTTGGTTTTGGATGCTAACACTTCAAAAAGCATTCAGGTAAAGCCCAACATTTAAACTGATCAGTGCCAGAGACTAGAATTTTATTCCAAGAACCTTCTCAACAGGTACATATTTAACACAACAAATACTGATTCTAAAACATTAAATACAGTACTGCTTGGAGAATCTCTTTTTAGGTGTATTACACACATTCAGTGTTTTAGAATTTTACATTTTATTTTATTTCTACATTCATGAAGTAAGAGAAACATCAATCCATATAGCAGACCCCGAGTAGGCCTCAAACAACTTTGGGCTCAGCTGGCACACAAGACAACTTCAAATTTGTCTTTTGGCACCCATAAAAATGTATAAATATTTTTTTAAAGAAAGAATCAAACTCTTTGATAGGAAAGGCAATTCCTACCACTTCACAGTGCGTATAGTCTGAGTTTTATTTAGAGCCTAAAGATTTATAAAATAAGGAGGTAGAGCCAGACAAAGTAAATACACATGGAAAGGCGAAATTTCAAATATTTGAAAAACCATGATTTGTTCACGTCCCAGCATAATGAACACTCTTGGAAAGTTCAATAAACATACAGATTTTTGAACCAGAATGACTCTGTTGGTTCAGACAGAATCTTTTCTGCTACTGAGGTCTTTGGAATCAAGAGCTGGTCTTTCACCTTTTGCCACCTAAAGCCATCACACAAAACTTGTTACCAGTTGAAATCCTTAGGTTTGAGTGATGCATAGCTACAGCACTTCATGCACTGTGACCTTGTCTTACTACTGTGCTATCAAGTTTTCCTGCAACGCTAATTAGGGACAGTGACAGTTCTTCGGACAGCACATTCACCCGTTTCCTATTTACAGGAATATAAGCTGTGCAGAAACAGTTTCTTTCAGCCAGTATTTTGCTAAGTATTTCTTAACACGATAGTCGTGTTAAGAAATATTAAAACTATCAAAATTGTATCGTGTAACTAAAAATACCGATTTTCAGTTTGTGAAGCAAATTTCGCAAGTAAACGGCAAGAGAGCTTTTTCTACCTCCGAGGCGCAAGCCAAGCATGGGAAACGCCGTGGTTTCATAGTTAATGAGGCGCTGCACACAAAAACGCACGTGGTTTTGGCCAGCACCGTAATTAGCAGCTCTTAATTATTAGTGTTCAGCTAACTAAGACGCTAAAACGCTGTTACTCGACGCAGAATACAAACTTCCACTGCCACCGGCGCTCACCTGGCTGCGCCCGCGTTCCCACCGCAGAGTCCCCCTCGGCAAAACACCCGGTGTGTGGTGGTGTGGCGGGGGGGGAAAGCCACTTATTCCAGCCGCTCGCGAGCAGGGAAGGCGAGAGCCGTTCCGGGCGGGCGGAGCCGGCAACCGGCGGGCGCCGGGGACGGGCCGCCCTCACCCTCACCCGGGGACGCGCTCGGGCCGGGCCGGGCCGGGCCGGCGAGCGGAGCTGCCCCCTCCCCTCGCTCGCTCGTTCGCTCGCTGCCTCCCCTCAGCGCCGGGAGGACACCCTCAGCCCCGGTGCCACCACCACCACGGCCGCCGCCTCCTCCATGCCCGGACGGCTGAGCCTCGCCACGGCACAGGGCCGGCCCCGCCCGCCGGCGGCTCCGCTCCGCCCTCAGCGGCGGCCGCCGTACGTGGAGCGCGGGGCGGGCGGGGCTGGGCGGCGGGGCAGAGCGGGTGTGGGCGGCTGTCGGCCCCGGTGGGCGGCCGGGGGGTCTGAAGGTGTAAGAAAGCCCTCGGTAAAAGTTCTCCCGAGCAGAGTTTGGGGGTTAAAGGTGGGCGCTCACGCGTTAACCTACCCCCCCTTCCTCTACACGCACTTCAGGAAATTAGTTCGTGGCTGGAGCAGCGGAGGCGGGAACCGAAAGCGGGAGCCCCGCTTGGGATGGGGATGGGGATGGGGATGGGGATGGATGGGAATGGGGTTGGGGATGGGGATGGGGAGCCCCCTCTGGGAACTCGTGCCTTTTGGAGGTTGTGGCCGGCCCGAGAGGACACAGCCTTAAGCTGCGCTAGGGGTGGCAGTCCCGGAATCAGCTGGGCTGGAAAAGACCTCTGAGATCGAGTCTAACCTATGACCAGACCACCACCCCGTCGACTAGACCGTGGCACTAAGTGCCACGTCCATTTCCTTAAACACCTCCAGGGACGGTTGCCCAACCTAATTGATTCCTAGTAATAAAGTCTTAAATACTGTAAAAGCTGGGGTCTCTGACTCAGTTTCCAACTTTTCCCCTGGAAGCAACTAATAAAGAGCTGTTTATTCCTTCCTGCTTGTTTCTGTCCTTCTTGCCGTCATAAGGACAGTTTGGGATGGAAGAGACAAATCCCCTTGGTAAGATGAAGCACGAAGCAATGACAGTACCGGTCTCCCTGCTGGTGAGGTGTAACGCTGCTGTGGCTGAGGTCTGTGATTCCCAAGAAAATGGGTACCTGGGTAGAGATGAAGTAATCCAGTCTAGTGCTTCCAACTGAAAGGAATGCGGTTACAATTTAGCTACAGAGCCAGCACCTCTCTAATCACAGGACATGACAGCACGTGCGTAATTCCCAGTCAGGCTATGCACTGCCAGTTCTCTTCTATGGCTGAGGGACGAGTAAGGAAACAAATCAAGGATCCTTTTTGTAGAGATGGGCAGGAACTCATAATACGGAGAAGGGTAGGGGTAACAGGCCATAAAATTATTGTAAACTGGGTTCCACTGGTTCTTTTGCTTATTAGATAGATTGAGGCTATTCTTAAGGCTTGTACAGTTATTTCTAAGTAACATCAGCTGTTGGATTGCAGTGTCCTCTGTTCTTGCTGCTCTGCAAATATTCAATGTGTTTTAACAAGATGCGCTTGCGGTTTTCCATGAATCCCTTAGTTTGGCTGGTTTGCAATGACCTTTTTCCTTGCAGCCTCTGAACTTTACAAAGACCTTACTGCTCTGCTCCTTCTTTCTCACATAGGTGGACTCTCACCTTCACTTCCACTCTTGCGGACCTCACTTCCTTAACATAAAGAGTGCAGCACATCAGCCCATGCCAAATATCCTAGAAGGAGAACTCACAGTTGAGGGAAATCTTTTCCCTGCAACCAAAGAGCTACATGAAACTTATAACTGCATTGCACTTCTCACCAGTTCCTACTATCACAATCACTCAGTGTCCCAGGATGAATCAAAATGGAACACTTTGCAGCTACAGCTCAAACAGGGAGGTGTGCCAAGAGAGAAAGCTTTTGGTGATGTATCCCTTAAAAGAGCAAATTCTATGCTCTCAGAAATCGAGGCCAGTCCCTTTGCCCTGGCAGCCTTTAAACTTCACACACCCCACACACTGAGTTCCGGTTTCTGGTCAGCTAGATGTACCCTGACGCACTTTCA
Source organism: Myiotriccus ornatus (assembly GCA_036023395.1). NCBI lineage: Eukaryota > Metazoa > Chordata > Aves > Passeriformes > Tyrannidae > Myiotriccus > Myiotriccus ornatus. Next base: position 6,735,896 of record JAYRBT010000139.1, read on the forward strand.
GGCTGGCAGAGCCCTGAGTGTCTGCTATGGGCCGGGCACAGTAAAACAGGCCAGGGTAAAAGCAGTTGTTATATTACCCTTTCTCCTTGCAGCCTGTCAAATTCACATTGATATTATGGCTCTGCTTCTTCCTTCTCTCGTTGATGGACTCTCACCTTCTTTTCGTTCGTGCAGATCTCAACTTGCTTACCTCAAAGATTGCATCACATGGGCTCATGCCAATTTTCCTGGAAGGAAAACTCACAGCTAATGGTACTCTTTTCCCTGCAACCAAAGAAGTACAGAAAGCTCATGGCTGCATTGCACTTCTCACCGGTTCCTACCATTACAAACTCTCAGTGCCCCGGACTAAAACCAGAACACTTTGCAGCTACAGGCTCAAACAGGGAAGTGTGTCACAGCAGAAAGCTTTCGGTTACCTGCCCTTCTCATAGGAAATTCTATGCTCTCAACAATCGAGTGGCAGTTGCTTTCCCCTGGCAGCCTTTAAACTGCACAGAGCCCACACTGGGCTCCTCAGTCTCCTCAGCTAGATGTAACCTGAAGGATTTTCATGCTGGCAGAACCCAGAGTGTCTGCTACAGCTCCAGCACAGTAAAACGGGCCAGGACAGGCAAACCCAGTTCCTATACTAGCCTTTCTCCTTGCAACCTGTCAACTTTACAAAGACCTTATGGTTCTGCTTCTCAGAGCCTTCTCTTCTCTCTTCTTCCTTCTCACATAGCTGGACTCTCACCTTCTCTTCCACTCTCGCAGACCTCACCTCCTTGCTGTAAAAAGGTCAGCAGATGAGCCCATGACCAATAGCCTAAGAGGAAAAATCACAGCTGTTACTCTTTCCCCTGCAACCAAAGAACTTCACCAAACTCATGGCTGCATTGCACTTCTCACCAGTTTCTACCATCACTATCACTCAGTGTCCCAGACTAAAAATGGAACACTTTCCATTTACAGCTCAATTGTGCCAAGAGAGAAAGCTTTCCGTTACCTGCCTCTTCTTACTTAAGCACTTCCAGGCTGGCAGAGCCCAGAATCTTCAATACAGCTCCCGTACAGTAAAATGGGTCAGGGCAAAAATAGTTATGGGATTAGCCCTTCTCCTTGCAGCCTGTCAACTTCACACTAAACCTTTGGGCTCTGCTTCTTCCTTCTCATCTGGAAGTATTCTTACAGACTTTCAAGGTTTGCAGAGGGCTAAGTGTCTATCTCCATCTCGCTCCTGTGTGTGGCCTGTGAAGCAGTTCCATCAGCTTTGAGAAATGGAAAGTGCTTGATATTAGTTAGGGCTTAAAATGAAAGTGCAGATCAGTAGTCTGAATAAGCTGTCTCACCATGCATTTATCTGTGTTAACTGGAGCTGCAAACTTTTCAGTTTAGAAGTACACTGCAAGAGGCACAGAAGACTCTCAAGTATTTTTGCTTAACTTCCTTGAGATGCTTGCCAGGATTACTATTGTTGGGAGTGCAGCAAGCATTGTGTGAAAGCAGTCCGGTACACTGAACTTTCTTAGCTCTTCTGACTATTCCATTCTGTCTCTCTTGCAGTGTGCTTGTAACCACTAAAGTTTTGACCTGCAGTTTGAGCAGAAATGTGTCAGGAGAAATACTGTTCGCAGTCTTTGCTGCTATCTTGCGTCCATCTTTAGAATTACAGTCCTTTTGATTGTCTTTTAAACACTCACCTTTTTTTCTCAGCAGGGAAATTACTATTGTATCTTCTTGCTTCAGAAAGGTTTTGCTGATCTTCCCCTTTCATGAACAAGCTCTTATATGCACCACAGGCAAACAGCAACATGAACTCCTTCCCAGTTCTGTGTACTAGTAAATTATTTCCCTCTAGCGGAGTCCAGCTATAAAATTTAAAACCTCCAGAAAAAATACAGCTCATCAAAATGTCGGGTGAGCAAACTGTTGCTGGCTGCACCTTCAATTGCACCTACTGAAGAGCTGAACGCAGACCCCCACTGAAGGAGGGGAAAGGAGAAGGGGAAAGTGTGATTCCTCCTGTGGAGTCAAGCTGTCAAAGACTGGCTCTGGCTGGAACGCCCCTTCCTCATCAATGGTATAAATTGCCATCAGCACACAGAAGGAGGAGCAGGAGGAGGGGGAAGAGCAGCCTTTCCCCTCAAAAGTTCCTCAGCAGATGAAACCCAAAGAAAGTCCAGGCAGTGGGCAGAACAGGGTGTGAAGTAACAGAGGCAAATCGTGGCCAAAAGAAGCTAGATGACTCGGCCAAAAAAAAAAATGAACCTGGAGCCCTGCTCTCCACACACACACACTCCCTGAGTCAGGGCAAAAGTAAGCTGAAAAACTAGACGTGGCTATCATTATAAGAAACAAACCTGGTGATGATCATCTGTTTTGCTGTATTTAGGACCACCTTTTCACTGTGACCTTTGATCTGTCTCTACATTTGAGATTACTCTACTGTAATGGAGTTTCTGCAATGCATAGGTTGGTTCCAAGAGAACCCAAAAATGGAAGCATGTTTAGACATGTTTACTGCATTATCTTGTGCATGGTGGTTTGGGCAAAAATTTGCTGTGGGTTCAGTACACCTGTTTTCAAGTCAGCTGTGTGATTGAGTGTAACTAGAAGTCTTTAAAAACATTCTCTGAAATTCCCTACAGTACCACTTTAAATGTAAGATTAGGAACTTTAAATGAAGGTGTGATAAGTTTTCTTTTGCAGAGTGTCTATTAACTAGAGGGATTCTGGATTAATTTAGCAGCCAGGTCTGTTCTTTCAGCCATAAGCCATGCTGTCAGGGAAACTTAATTACATTTTAAGTGGGATGTAAATGAGTTGTGACACCACATCATTTCACATGAAAGGTTCATTACTTACATTAACGGCACAATGCTCTCTCCTAAGGATAGAGCTTATTACAATTTCTCTATTTTTTAGCATGGTTACATCTGACTATGAATTTTATTTTTAGTAAAACTATATGTTCTTTCTGTAATTGTTTAAGCTTTAAGTTGTTGAGTTTATTAAATGAGTTGAACCTGAGTAGCATAGAAGATACTAAAATAAAGCTGTTAAAGACTTCCAAAGTTCTCACTTTGAATTTATTTCTTCTCTCCTGAGTTTTCATGTGTGCAGAGCTGTGGCATCATACTTTGATATGAGACATATCAAATATCATATATGTCCCTTAGCAGAGCTGTACGTTTCTTGTTTCTTTCCTAGAAAAATTAAAAGAAAATAAATTCCATTATTCTTAGCAGTTTACAGTATTCATTGCATCATGGTAAATAATGATGGTGGAATGAAATGGTTTTTTAATGACTCAAAATTGTGGAATTTAGATTAATTGTTGACTATTCTGAAGTGACAAAATAACTTATAGTCTTAAACTCCTAGATGAGCTCCATAGGTCCTTCATAGGTTCATGCCATCTAGCAATTGTGCCTATGTTGGTGACAAAAGTCAACAGGACAGCAGTTTGAAGCAGTGTTGAGTTGTCTTTAAGTCTTAATTCAGCAAAAGACTTAATTATCATCTTAGTGTTCATCCACATAATGTCTTCTTTCTTGCTTTAAAAAGGAGAGGGGGTGTGGGGGAGAGAATCTTGCTTTTCTGGCACAATAATGAGTGACCGTTTAAATCCATTAATTATTCTTCCTTGCAAGAGTATCACGTCAATAACAACAATTATTATGGGATTTTCCTCAGGTTTTATTTTCAACTTGCACAGTGAAGCCAACTGATAGCACTTCGAAATAACGTTAAAGTTCGTAGAATCACAGAATCAATAGGTTGGAAAAGACCACTGAGATCATCAAGTCCAACCACCTCGCCTACCAGACCACTGCACTAAGTGCCACATACAGTCATACCTCTAGGGATGGTGAATCCACCATCTCCCTTGGCAGCCCATTCCAATGTCTCCGTAAGGAATTTCTTCTTGATGTTTAACCTAAACCTCCCTTGGTACACCTTAAGACTGTACCCTCTTGTCCTGCTGCTGGTTGTCTGGGAGAAGAGACCAAGCCTCACCTCACTACAACCTCCTCTCAGGTAGTTGTAGAGAGTGATGAGGTCTCCCCTGAGCATCCTCCTCTCCAGTCTAAACAACCCCATCTCTACCTAACATGGGAAGCTTCTAGCAGCTTCTAACAGAAGCCACCCCTGTAGTCCCCACTGCTGCCAAACCCCAGCCACAGAAACCCACTACAATGGCTCCTTGAGTGCAAAATGCAGTTTTAAGAAAGGCATCCAAGTTCATAAACACTGTTTGGCTTGTTGCTGTGGTCCGAGCAACAAAATAACTTGCTTTTCCTTAGGGAGACTTTGGGTATCATGACGCAGTCTCCTCATTTCCTGTCTTTTCGTTCTGTCAGATTAGAACACAGAGAAGCTGGGATTGGTTTCCCACTAAGTTTGACACGATGTAGTTCTGTGCAGCTTGTGAGAATGATTACCCAAAATTAATGTGCTGCCTTGTTTCTAAGTATGGATGCACCTATAACTAATTTCTGTGCTGAAAATTGGTTCATATATAACTACGACCGTACCAGCAACAAATGTTGATCTTGCCACTTTTCTGAAAATTAAGTTGTTCTGTGAATATGCCTTTACTTTTTAAACATAGAACACAATATAAAATGAAAACAAAACTTTTTTTGAGGTATTTGCTCTTTTTTTTATGGGGTTATATGTTTGTGGATATACATATTTGCAGACCCACAAAGAGGAGGATAGACTTGGCAGAGTCTTTAGTTAAACTGAGTGAATGAAGAATATGATGTTATGAACTTAGTACTTATGACTTAGAACTTAGTCTTCACAAAAGTCACTTGATGCAGTCATGTGAATTATCCGGTCCAAGGCAAAAGCTGGTTCAGAACCCGTATTGAGATGTTCCACAGGTTTTATTTGGGTTCTATAAGGAGAGATAGAGACCTCTAGGTTCACTAAGGCTCAAGACTTGTAATACCAACTCATTGCTGCAGTGCAGTAAAACCAAAACAAAGGAAAATATGGGAATTTTAGTTCATGGAGAGCTTGTTTCTCAGAATTGCGTGGTGTTTTGGTATTTTCGGTGGACTGGAGACTTGAAAGCTTCACTTTTTTATAGGTTTATGTGTTTTTCAGGAATATTTGAAAGCTTACTTAAATAAAATGAAACTTCAGTTTTCCTTTAAAGACATCCCTTAAGAGCTGAAATATTCCAAAATACCAAAATTTGCCTTTAAAAGCTGTTCAGACATTACCTGCTTTTAAATTTATAATGCAGTGAAAAGGGAATTTTTACTTACTTTTTGGTGTTATCTAGCATTTTCTTCTCTTTAAATAATAATTAATGCTTTTATTTTCCTTCCTCCTTCTCCCATCCCCACCATCTCCAGCTTTTATATCTTTCTGAACAAGATATGTACAAAATATAGTGCTCTAGAGATGAAGAAGGAGTTGGCTCTGAAAGCAGGATGCTGTTTATTGTGCATTCCCATTTCTGGGAGCAACCTGGATTGAGTGTCTGGTACATAGGAGGCTCGACTGAAAAAAGGGGTGGTCAAAAGTCCATTATTTTCACCTTAAGAAAGAAGGGAACAGAAAAAACTTAGAAGGCAGAGGCTTGAGAACTAACTACGATACTGGGACTTCGGGGGATGTTTTTACCTTTTTCTTTTCTTTTTTGTTTAGACACCACACCATTTCTCTACACCGGATTTTTTTTCCAGACTCAGATTATCCTGAGCTCAGAGCAGACAAATGAAGAGAACTCATGCTGTATATCAGAGAAGTTCAATAAAGTCCCTACACATGATCTTCAGAATGAGAAGCAGAGTGATTGAACAGGTGCAGACAAATGTCAACATGAATTAAGAGATATAAACAAAATGTAGTCAAAGATAATTACATTAAGGGTTACTTTTTTTTAATAGCTGCACTGAGAAGTGTTACCTAAATGGTTTAGGCCATGCACATTCCATTCATGATGTGAATATGGAACACAAATGAAGAGATCTTCTGTAGATAACAAAACAACTTCTGAGGGAAAACAGCTTATATTATTTTTTGCATTTTGAAATTGTTTTTCACTTTTTAATATTTGAAACTTGCCATTAAAGTAGTTCAGTTCTTGAATTCTATTTTGTAATAAATTTAGATTTTTTAAAAAATTACACATCAGATTATTATTTAATTGCAGTTAAAGTAGAAAAAATGCCTTTCCAGTATCAGGGAGAACAGAATTATTCCAGGCAGTGCAGCTTGTCCAGTGTGTTAACAATACTTGTTTTTAAAACATTTGCCCCATTACTAATTATTTCTATGCAAATCATTAGTCTTTCTGGAATACCATAGGAGGATAATTGCTAGAATTTTTGAAAAAATGTTAATACTTTCAAAAATGAGTGGGTTGGAATGATCTTAAATCTATACATTTGTTTACTTATATTCAGCTAGATAGTATCCTAGTAGCTACCTGAAATTTTCTGGCCTGTCATATATGCTAAATTTCGTGGTAGTAAAACAAAATATTGACGGAGAAGTATTCCAGTCTCATTTGATTGCGTGTAACCTTGAAATAGGGACAGGACACAGGTAAAATATCTGCTATGAAAAACAAATTTCAGGAATTTGAGTTCAGCCTTCAAATGCTGTATTAAAGTAACTGTAAAATTATCCCTAAGGAAGAATATACTGGGGATAAAATGGACTATTCTAATACAAAATTAACAAAGAAGGATCTGTAGCACTACTGTTCAGGCATAAAATTGCACAGAGCCAGAAATTCAGTGTGCTTGTAGAGAAAAGTAATACCTAAACCAGTTTTGGGGAATAAAAGGTATACCAATAAATCACTTGTCAGTGTAGATAATAAAATACTGCATCTTTTTCTCTCAGCTAGAGCAAAGGTTAAACACAATTGTTTACTCAAACTGTGTGATCTTACCACTATATTCAGCATTGACTTCCACGGTTGCTGAGGGCCAGAATGCCAGGGAGTAAGGGATCTTCAGTGCACTTTTCTTCACTGCTCTTTTTCTCAACTGCCCCTTTCCCAGTGCCCATTGTGTCTATTGCTTTAGTGGAGCAAGTTGAGTCGGGAGAAATAGGCAGTGGCACCTAAATTTTAGCCTTTGCTTACTGGCCTTCGTAACTCATCCTGGGGAGGGAGGGTGAGCAGGCGGAGGGGGTGGCAAATGGGAAGACCTAACCTATGACTGGTAAAAGTCTTGAAACAAAAGGTAGTTAGGAGATACTTATGATTATTTCGAGAAATCCTGCCTTCAGCACCTCCCAAGGCACAGCAGTTATGAACTGCCCAAATTATTATTTACAATGTTCTTTTATAATTGTACTATTTTCCCTTTTTCTGCAGTTGTTACAATTTCTAAAAACGATGACATATGCTATGTATTTAGTATTTAGTAGCAATAATGATAAGAACATTTGAAAGACAGTGATTATTGAATTAAGGGAAAAACTTTCCTTGAAATAATAAAATGTTGACTATAAATAATATTCAAAATGTTCTAAATGAAGGAAGTGTAGTAAATGAATAGCTTGTTTTGCTTTGAATAATAATCTGTTAAAAATTACAAATATTTACATTTGAATACAAGCATGTGATTAGGGTACTTCTATGTCTTTACAACTAATTGTTTGTAACTGGAAACACTATTTTAAAGTAGACTTTATAGGTATTATTTTTCTGCCATGAAATTGCACAGAAGGTGGGGAACATTACAGATTAAAAGTAAATTGCAGGACACAGCTGAGACTAGACACTGACACCATTGTATTGAGTTGTATTTTATGCTAAATTAGTTTAAATAGGACTGTTTTAGGACCCTCATCTCAATAAGATTTAGCCTGAAATAGGAGTCGCACTACACCCACAGTGGTCACTAATTTAATTTTTTTCTTTGTGGCTGTCTTGATCAGGATTTTTTCCCATGTTCTTTGATGTCATGAATTTTATGCCTATGCCCAGAGAATTTAGACTCTGACCTCTTTTGCTGTAATGGGGTGAAATTATAAATTATACCATTTCAGGTTTTTTGTAGTTGCTGTAATCTCATGAACACTGTAAAACAAGGCTAAGGGAACATTAACTCTTCCTTTCAGCAAAAAGCAATACTGTTTCCACTCAACCTCGTGTGATGAGGAAGAGGAATAAAGATGTCAGAAATTGGGATTAATACTCCGCACTGGGGACTGGAAGTCTTTCTCTCATCTACATTAGCAGTGTAATTAGCTTTCCCATCACAACAACAGTATAAACTATAAAAAAGAGGTTGCATTTTTATATTTAAAAAAATAAGACAAGGCTTAGCTTGAAAAAAAAGGACATTGATGACACTGCATGGTAAGTGGAGTGTATAAACTCTGTTAGGAACAGATATATTCCAGAAAGCCAGTTACTCTTTAATGAGGATGGCAAAAGCAGCTTGATATACTTACAGAATTTAATTGTATCTTGGCATTCCAGCCAAGGACAGTCATCTCATGGTGTGCTCACTTGAAGTTCTTCATTGTGTCTCTGCTGTGGGGCCCCTGCTAATATCATCTTCCTTCTAGAGGTGCAGGTGAAAGCATAAGAAAGTGTTTAAATGAATGAAGCTAACAAAAAAACAGCACAGGGCTGATGCACGAGCTGTCAGTAGAAAATAGAATGCATATTGATGGCTTCTGGTGAAGAACTGAATACTGACAGTAGAAGTCTGTCTGTGATGAACAACTAATTGGGATTATGTTTACATGGAACTATAGCAAGTTTACAATAGTGAGAAAAAAAATGATCCAGCTTTCTGCTATGAAACAGCTATAAAGTATTATAACAGTAATGGAGTTAGAAACCTGTTTGAAAAGTTAACAGGCTATATGAGGCTTTTATTTTTGTTCTATATAGGAAAAAGAAGTTGATGTGAATAACAGAAAATTATATTTTTTCAGGAAGTCTCAGTTTATTTACTATTTTCATTTTAATTTCTACCTTTCCCTGTTTTACAGACTTTTAAAATGTAAATACCAGCATTTACAGAGCACATAAAAAGCAAACAAAAAAGCCAGAGGAAAGTGATCCCAAAAATCGTTGTTACTGCTTGGTGTTTGAATTTCTTTTAGCGACACCCTTATTCAAGTATTGATGAGGTGCTGATACGCTGTGAATTAGCACAGGTTTCCCTTTCAAACAAAATAAATTAATGTTAGATTTTGTTATCTTCAGGATATCATAAAAAAGTGCCAGTCTTTTTAAAAGAATTTTCAGGAAATGATCATGTTAGTCTAAGGTCCCAAGGTAGTTGACTATTTCAATTCAAGCTACCATGGAGTCCTTACTCTGATGGCAGTCCTTTTATTTTGGTATAATTTTGTCATAGGTTTTAAAAGAGAAATTGGAATTTTTTCCCAATGTCACCCCTCACCATCTGTTTCTTCCAGGATTCCAGGACGGGGGTGGGAGTGGAGCGGAGCCACACTTGCAGGGCAGCGCAGGAGCAGGGAGAGGGGGATTTTATTCAGATTTTTGTTAATAAAAGTTGCTTCTTTTCCTTTTCCACACTTTCACCTGAAGTCTCTTAATATTTAAGTTATAATCTTGTTAAACTTAGACAAATTTCTTCAATAGTTCTGAAATATTCTGAAATATTTATATATAACGCACTATTTTCTGGATTGAGGGTCAAATTTTATCAGGTTACATACAACCATTCCACTGAAGGTTTTGTCTTTTCTTCCTCTCAGACCACTTTCTTCTGTTATAAAGGGATATTACATTTACTGGGTACGAATTAATAACCACTTCAAATTCTGGTCACATTGGAGAGCAAGTGAATTCTATCTAAAATAGAGGAAAAGTGATGGAGCCTTTTGAATTAGGTAAGTATAGTTTAACCAGATGTGAACTTGAGGTTATAAAGAACCAAAAGGCTTTTAAAAAGACTTAAAGAAATGTGACCACTCCAGGCAGCCTGTAACTTAAAATACAGAGTGGAACACACAGTGTTCATCTTACTCCATGCATTTTTGTGGCTCTGATACATTTGTAATGATCAGTGCAGGAAATCAATGAAAGTTGTATTATTTCATTTTCCACTTTTTCTGGCAAGATTATTGCCAAGTGATTTTAGAAGAACCCAGTGAATACACACCTCTCCTTTAGCAACCTAACTCTGTATTTAATGACTGTAAGAATAAAGTAAAAATGGAGCCAAAAAAAGATAACCTGAGTAGATAATTTTGAATGATGCTTGGCAAAGCACTTGAGCATGGAAAGATGTTTGTGTTTGCGTTGCAGCTTGCCATCTACACATGCTGTGGCAAAAGCCAGGCAAAGCATGGTTTGTGCCACTAAGGTAAGCTCTGCAAAAGTCTAACGAATTAAAGACCTTGCTTAAATGTCACTAAACTTGTTTTGTGGCTTCTATGGTATATATAGTACCTATGTTGATCTTCTCTACAGAGAAAGTGTGGCAATGCCTATTGCAGTGAGTGGTACAGCTGATTTCTGCCGTGGTGTGTGATATGTTCACCCGTCCCTTGTCACCTTTAATCAGACAGTGAAAAACCTGGAGTGTAGATGTTAGAGAATGGAACGAGGCTTCGTCCTGTAGTTTTGAAATAGAAAGATTCATAACAAATATAAAAACTAAAAATGAAAGCCCTAGTAGAGTATGACCTAGTTTTTTACTGAATCTTATTTTAAAATAAAAATTAATTTGTTTCTTTGATGAGTTTTCCTTCAGTGTTGTAAACGATTACTTTGAGATCTTATGCTTTTGGATTCACTCCCCCTCCCCCCCCCAAATGTAGATTGTCTACAGTCAGAACGTACTGTTAGCCGTAACAAGTTCTGAATCCTTTCTTACATTGCTTACATGAAAAAAATATTGCTAAATGTGTAGTGTCTTAAAAAAACTTTTCTCTAGTCAAATATGGGTCTTAATTTTATCACAACTTTTCCATAGTCTGTTATGTATAATGGTGCACTGTGATACTGAACATCTCACTACAGCTTTTGGAAAAATGAATTTCTTAATGATACCTGATATTCCATCCACTTCAACTTGATTCTGTCATTAATAAAAGAGGAGAAAAATACTACTACTCCCTTCTTGCTCTAGAGGATTTTGAAACTTTTTTTCCCACTACATTTATTGCCTGCTTCTAGGGGTCTAGGACTATGCCTTGAATGACTTAACTGAGTTTTAAAAAAAGAAAATCTCAAACCTGTAAAATACTTCAAGTTAAGAACTGTCTACTTTTTTTTCCCCTGCAACTAGGTGCAATAATAATCGTGTAATGTATGCCATAAATATCTTTTTTATAGGGTTTCCTCTGTAATTTAGCATGATTCTAATTAGACTATTATTTTAAAGCACCATTTTACTTTTCTAACAAACAGCCTGCAGCTTTGGCATCTATAAGCCATCCTGACACCCATGCTTTTGAAAGGTGTCTGCAAACAGATTTTTGGTGATTTCGTTCTAAAATGAAACTGAACCCATGCTTGCAATTTGAAATATTGCACCTCAGAGCAAAATAACTTTTGGTTGATGAGAGGTTGTTTTAAACTTTCTAGGCTTAAATCCATAGTGTCCTGGAGGTGGCAGCAAAGTACATTCAAGAGAAGTAAGGTGAATGCTAATGCATAAACAGCCAAGAGATTAATGATGCTCTGCAGTACTGATGATGACTGACTAAATGCATCAGCCTCTTTTAGCTTCAAATGACAGTGCAGGTAAATAGAGGGTTGATGTATTTATCTATTGTTTTTTAAATTGTATTTTATTTAGTCCAAATGCACTGAATTCATCCTTCTAAATCTTGATTTTTAGCAGAAGATGGAAGTTTGCATAGTCTTTCCATTTATTTTTCGGTATCAAGAAACTAGGGCAAAAAGCCCTTTTGATTAAAATTTTTCAGTT
>JAYRBT010000139.1:6747880-6778975 GCA_036023395.1 Myiotriccus ornatus
CAGTTCAGAACTGTATCTTCACTAGCCTGTCTTTTTAAATAGCTTTTCTTAATCTAGAAATAGATATATTAGAATCCCTCTTGGTTTTGATGCCTTCAGCATTCTTAATGGTATGACTAACTGGTATGGTGATTCATACTCTAATAGCAGATTGCAAAGGACATCATATTAGACATCCTAAGAGCCCTCTTTACTCTGAAGTATACTTACAATAATGCCCCAGAGACATGAGTTATGGCTGCTGTTTCTTGAATAACAAGAACAGTAAGATCTGGCAGAAACATTATTAAAATGAAAGAGAAAACTCCCGGCTGCCAAATTGCAGCTGTTGGTTTCAATGTTAAACTTGTTTGTCAAAGTACTATTGCTTGGAATCAATAAAAGCTGCAGCCAGAATCTTCTACATTAGGTTAGTAGCCTAATGCAGGAAAGTTCATTTTAGGTCGATCTAAATAGGAATTTCTTTTGTAAATACAGTGTAACTTTTTGCAAATACACAGCTGGCTTTTTTGGTTAAAAGAGGAGACCTGCAGCATGGAGCCAGTTTTTCACAGACACAATGTAGGTGGTAAGGGAGCAACTTCTCTGTTCCCACTTCACCCGTGTGCCTAAATCCCAGCTTCCATGAAAGGCTTCAGGCCATCAAAAGATGTCATGAACAGGAGAAACAGGTTCTCACTGTGTGTGGCAGCAACAGTGGCGGTGTGGTTCTTGATTGCCTCTTTTGTGGTAGGTATGACTGAAGTAGCATATCTGCTTCTTTTTCCCTATCTATGAGTTGATATTTTATCCTACCATTATTTATTCTACCATTATTTAATCTATGGCTTTTTGTCAGATAAAGGAATCATAAATGCTACTGATAGTTTTTACACATAGTAGTGTGATAGGACAACTACTATTATAACACCTAACTATGTTGTAGATAGTGTGCACAAGCAGCAGAACCCCTCCATATTTTAAAATACAGGGTTAAGCCATCAGAAAAAAAACAACTTAGATTTCTTTAGGAGGTTTTAATTTTTATCATTTTGGGTGAACTGCAAAAATGTCTTTTTCAGTTCAATGAGACCGAAGTGTTTTGCTAAGGAGGATGAGTTGCGAGGAAGACCAAGCTCCTCCCTCTAAGCAATTGTAAATCTGAAATTAAGAGGCTCCAGTTGAGGAAGTATTGAGAAAGAAAAGATAACAGTCCTTTATTAAAGGACATATGTGTACTGGCAGAACAACAGAAGAACACAAAAGCAACTAAACAACAATCCTGTGCCCAAAAGTCCCCTTCAAAAAAGAAACAGTTCAGTACTTCCCGTCCTTTGGCGCAATTCTAACCACGATCAGCAGGGGCGCTGTTGGATCCCAGGAGGAGCAGAGCCTGCAGGTGCTCTGTTGGCCGGCAGGGGGCGCTGTTGGGCTCTGGCGGTCGCCGTGTGCGGGAGAAGCCAAGAGTGGAGATCTACCCTCTCTGCCCTGAGGAGGGGAAAAGGGGGAAAAGGGGGCTCTTCCTACGAAACTCATGCTGTCTGTGGCCGGGAATTCCCCCCATCTGTCGATGGGCACGCTGCTGCCAACACAGGAGTGGAGGAGGGAACGGGCGACCTCCTCCCCAGAGAGTTCCTCTGCAGGCGGGTCCAGCCTCTCCGATGAAGTCTGAGCAGGTCCGGGCTGGGGCAGAACAGGGCACAGGAAAAAGGAGACAAGCCGGGGCCAGAAAACAGCCAGGTGACCAGGCCGAAAAAATAAAATGAACCTCAGACCCTCCCCACAGTCGTCAGAGGTCCATCAGCTTGGAATGTGCATCTGATGGTTAGTTCTTTGGTGTGGGTCAGTTACTTTAGGCAGACACATTTCCCCTCCCTTGTTCAACATCTTTCTTTAGAGTGATGCAGGGGAAAGAAAAATTCCCAAATGTGGGGTTGAATGGTAACATTCTGATTGATTTTAAATCTATAAAACCCATCTTTATTAGACGGTAGATTTCTACCTTCTTACTCATCAACTGTTAATCTGTGTTCTAAAAAACAAACGTTACACGAATTTATCCTGAAACATGTCTCAGATGTAAAGTGGTGCTGTGTAACATATTAATAAAAAGAACTTAGAAATGTGTTCAACGCAACAGAAACTTTGATGCAGGATTCTCTTTGTTACTAGAGGCCATTCATGTATCCTCTGCATGAATTCAGGGTTTTTTCCCATTTATTGAAAAGTGGAATTTATGGTAGATTTCAGCTTCAAATACTTTTAAGTACACTTTTAAGTCCACTGTGAGTTAACTGACATATCTTAATATTCAAAGCAGACTGCCTTCGTGTTTTGTCCCTTTTGAAATTTTTACTGGTAACAGTAAATTTCAGAATTATCTTAACCATTTCCAGGCTGGAATTTGAGATGCAACTCATTAGGTTACTTTGTTTCACATTGGTCTGCATACTGTCAAGAGCCTGTGACACTGTTCCCTGCTGATATAAACAGAGGTCTAGTCATGTCAGTGGAATATCTCTCCTTGATGCTGACACATAATCTAATATTTTTATTCAACTCTCAGAAAATTTCATCAACACAAAAAATACTTTCTCCGATTTAACTTAAAAAAAAGACAAAGACTTTCAGTACCAAGTCAAACAATTTTAAAGGTTTTCCTGTCACTTCACTCTCATATAAATAAACCATCTGTCTATCCTCAACTACAAGTGCCGAGGGTCTTTTATAACATCACTCTCTAGCCATTACTTTTCCTTTTAAATTAGCAGATGCTCCCGACTGTTGTCAAAGACACGCTGGCACTAGTTCAAAAATCAGAAATACTGCATCTCTTGTTAGTGCAAGAAGCAAAAGTGATATTAACCTGATCTGAAAAACAGTAATCAGGTTAAAAAAGATAGACAGTACAATAAAATGTTTATGTGAGCTTTAATAATACTGGAGATGAAATGAACCTAATCAGTGTGCTAAACTGGGATTTGCAGGATTCTCACAGGCCAAGCTGCATGGTCATCAGTTGCTTCTCTACCTCCTGTAACCAGCACTTTGGTATGTATACCAAAAGAATGTTTTGCAGTGCTGACCCACGAAGACTCTTTAACTGGTTTTGCCCTTTCATCATTGCTGCTGGTTTTTGTCTCATCATTATTTTGAAATCCGTGAGATTCACTTTCTCACCTAATTTCTCGGCAATGAAGAAATGTTTCACTGTAGTTTTATTGCTATCTATTTTCTGGTAATATGTCATATAAGTAAGGAGTTTAAATTAGTATTGAGAGGGTGAGATGCCCCAGGGCAAGTGAGGTGCCCAAGGAATTCAGATGGCTGCAG
Organism: Myiotriccus ornatus; assembly: GCA_036023395.1. Taxonomy (NCBI): domain Eukaryota; kingdom Metazoa; phylum Chordata; class Aves; order Passeriformes; family Tyrannidae; genus Myiotriccus; species Myiotriccus ornatus. The sequence goes on from JAYRBT010000139.1 coordinate 6,751,193, forward strand.
CAAATCTCTTATTGTGCCAAAATCTGGTGTTTCCATTGTCTTTCTAAGCAGCATGGCATGTGCTAAAAATATCTCTCAGTCACAGTTTGGAACATATTATCTACCCAGCTTTCCTTCAAGGAAGTTCACTCAGAGATTTTATCCTCCAGTTTCCATGATAGTGACTATCAATTAAAGTCACTGCCTGCTGATTATCTGTGTTCCCTTTGAATAGACTAGAGAAATCTTTAATTAGTATTAAATGCTTGCCAAGTGTGGACATAGGGGGAAAAAATCAGTCAATCAAGGTGCAGGTCTAGCATAGACACTGAATTGTAATGAGAGGACACTTGAGAAAAGTAAATGAAATAAAATAAAATTAATTAGTTGGAAAAGCAGAGGTAATACACAAGGGGGAAAGAAGATTTGACAGGAGAACAGAGGCTTTATTTTTATGGCCCTGTGTGCGAACTCCTTTCTGTCTTGTGATCTAATATCCGTGCCTGTAATTACACTGATTGCATGTTGGGAAGGAAGCCTACTGAAAAATATTTATTTCAGGTTACTTTATTTTGGGACATTATGATTACAAAGGCACACAATTCACAGTCTCTGGTTCTTCATTAGAATTCTTTCCCCCTTTGTCTTCTCAGTATCTTGGGTTGATTTTTCGTCATAAGCTTGCACAAGTGGGACCAGACGGAGGCAAAAGCTGGGCTTAAACTGAAGTACAGTTTTTGTGCACTGGAGCTTGTTCCTCCCTCCCCTTCCCCCCTTTATTTATTTAATAAAGAAACTACAGAAATATTTGGAAATAGGGAAAACAGAGAAAGTTCTGTATTTAAGGATCTCACTGCTTTTTCTTCTCCAAGGCGCACACTCATCAGTGAGCCACTGGCAGATAAGGTATGACCCAAAGATCCAATGAATAAATTCTGCTGATGTACTCTGGCCCAAGTTGTGGGGTCAGATCAGGTGACTCTGCCTTGTACTCATGGCTGGAAGCTGTTGGAGCCATGCTGCAGGGATACAGGGAGCTGTCCAGGAGAGGGGCAGACGAGCCTGTGGCTCTGTCAGGTAAGTGCCAACACCAGGCTTTATATTAATGTTGTCTTGCTTTACAACTGTAATAGCTTTGTTACAGCTTTTATCCATTGAATTGGTTGCTGCAACACATCCTTGCTTTGTGACAGAGTTGGATCTCAATCTTCTGCTTGAGAGAAGTTGATTTCCATCCTTTACCTCCTTCTCTGCCATGAGGAAAGTGTATGGATTAGATAGATAGGGATTTGGGGGGTGTGTGACATTTCAGCCACAGTTGCATTTCACGTGCAGGTGTTAAGATTTTTCACTTCTGTTTTCTATATGTGTCTTTAAACATTTAACTTAGAATGGATGGATAGATGCTCAAATGAAATGAAGGAACAAATTCTAAATAGGAAAACGGCAAAAATGCGCAACAAGACGTTTATTTAAAACACAAATATATCATCTGCCTATTCATAGTGTGCTACTGAGGTTACTACAGAATGCTACAATGAAATAAGTTATACTTCTTGGTCAGAATGAGAGTGAAATGTAGTTGAAAAGCAACTGAAAGGTATTTGAGACTTTGCTCTTTTGCAGTTTGGAGTGAAAACAGATTTTGAGTTGTGAAAGAAGTCCATAAGCATAATTCACTGACATGAAAGGGTGATAAAAGACCTTTTGCTTTCTTTTTTCAAGGATAAATTACACTCTAATATACAGGAATGTTCTTTTCTGGTTTGAGAGTAAGTGGGCCTGTATAATAAACATTTCTGTAACATTCAGCTACTTTAGCCCAGACAGCTCAATTAGGGCTGTGCAGTAAAATACAACTTCTGTGCACTTTGTGAGCACTTAATGTGACTGAAAGCCTGTTAGCAAGAAATCTCATAGAAAATAGGTCCTGTCAGGTGTTAAAGGAAATTGAATTGGCATATATTTAACTCATAGATCTGAAAATATAAGATTTCTGGATATTGAGTAATTCAATTATATTGTCTTATATTTGACTTCTCCCATTAGAGCCAGCTTTATTCATTATTTTTAATAAATTACGAGCTGTGAAAAAGGGGATGGAAGTTATTCATTCAAGCTGACAAAAGCAAAAAATAAAAATTAAGCTTGACAACATTTTTCTCATTTCATTCATCCATTAATCCAGTCTCTCAGGTAAATGATTGGCTAATGTTTTCAGCCAAATGTTTCAGCCAAGTTTTTGAGAAAGAACACATTTTCCTTCCTAAGTCTTTTAAAGGAGTGTTCTGATAACAGAGAAAAAAATACTCTGTTACAATTACACGACATTTTACCTTAAATATCTGTATCATAGTTTTACTTAATCACAACATAGTCTTTGTTTTTCTCTGAAACACTTAGCTGTTGTACAATTAGGCCAGGAATTACTGGTTTGCTGCAGCCATCACCCCATGAATGCAGGTTCAGGTTTGCTCTTACTGAGGTGTGTATTGCTTTGGACAAAGACAGTCTCTGAGATGACTTTCTCATCTCTAGCTATCTAAAAAAGCAGGTGTCTCATTTTCTTAGTGGTGAACAGAGTGTTGACTTCATTTCTGAATCATGGCATTTGTTTTAGGAGGGGATGGATTGCCCTCTGGAGATGCCTGTGTCTCAATATTAACTTCAAGGAGAACATAGAGGTCTTGCTTAGCCTGTTGGTATAACTTCTGGTAGTCAAAGCGCAAAGAATCAGTTCTCTCTGTTTACTTTTCATCATGAAAATCTCGAGGTTTGATGTGGAAAAGTAAAGTTAATAAAGAACTGCTTTCAGGCATAACTAAGGATTTGGCCCTTTATTTATAGAGTAAGTATTTCAAAATAAGAGTCAAATTGAATTTTTAAAATGAAATAAACCACATTATACTACCAATACGAGGAACAGTTCATTTATTTTGCCTGGCGAAGATGAAGATGAGGTTCATAAATTGGTACCAGTTGCATGCCTGCCAGTTGGGAGGCAGCAAACGAGGTGACTTTCTCTCTTGAGAGCTACACCTACTTGTGTTACATACACACTGAATTGTGAAGAAAGGTGTGGGCAGGCAGGCTATTGTTACTATTTTAGATGAGATTCATTCCAAATGTTTGGAATTATCAAAACTGAAGAGGCATTTTGGAGCATCCTTATCACTGTCTATAACTGATGGTTTACTCTCAAGAAACTACATACTTAATGACATAAGATACCTCTTATCTGTCTTCTACTGAGTCAGGATGGATTTCACACCAGTGGAAAAAAAAAAAGACTTTTCATATAGCCATCTGCAGGCAGCCAGTGTTACTCGTGTAATTGCCGTTGTAGCATAAACGTGTTAGAAACTGTATATAATGTGAGATAGATGCTCAGTAACATGATAGTTCATGCTGATATAGTTTGAGGATGCCAGATCCATCTTGTCGTAGTGAGAAATTGCTATTTGCTTCAAGGCAGAGAGCAGATGCAAAAATCAAAGTTTGGACTGTTTTTTTTTTTGAAACAGTAGCACTTCCTAATGTATTTGCAATTTACATTTTCTAATTCACAAACAATATGAATACAGACAATATTTTGGCAAATATTATTTTTTAGATGGAACATCAAGTGATTAGGGAGACACCTAATTTTCCTCTTTCATTGCTCAGCAGGGAAATCATCAACACTTCTGAGTGAAAGTAAATATTGAAATGCTGCAATTTCCTTTTGCAGAACCAGTCAAATATTTACTGTTGTATATGGTAGCCGGTTTTTCATTACTTGCCAGAACACCCCATTTATTGAGTGCTTCGATTATACACTGGGGAAGGGGATTTTCTCTTACAGTAAGCAGTTTACACATTGTACTTCTGAAAGTAGTAGTTGATGTCTAATGGAAATGGATTTTAAAAATGGATCAAATAGGCTAGCCTGCTGTCTGGTAGTGCTGCTCTGAGTCACAAATGCTGGTGTTTTCCTAATGAAGCTTGGCTGATTTATAATAATCATTCTGTTTCCTTACAAGGGAGTAGACACATCACTACTTTTTAATGAGTTCACATCACCATGAACATCAAGTGACATTATAACCTGTAATGATTTTATTACAGTTAACTACATTTCATCTTGTTCAGCATGTTTCTGAATAAACACTTGGGCAAGTCATTACAATTTTTACATGCAAATCCTACAGGCAAAGGTTTTAAGGGAAGACTAGGGAGCCATTTTACTGTTGAGCCTTTAAATCCAGATGCAGGTTTTTAAATGAATTAGGAACAATTGTACAACATGGGCAGTGCTATGAAGAGCTGTAGAAAGGCCATGGAAACTCTAAATGAGGTTAGCATAAACACTTGTCTCTTGTACAGTTTGTAGCTCTGTTACATGCAAAAGATGTCAATCAGCTGAGTAAGGTCCTCACATTGGGTCTCTTGATATGTTTGATACTGAGAGAGAAATGTGTATACCCATGTTATTTTTATCTATTTTAATGGTATTTGATAGTCAAAAAGAGCTTGAACCCTCCTGCTACTTAACTTTTAGCTCTATGCTGATATGCCTAAACTGAGAATGTTGTTTTCTCAGTCTCTCTCTGTAGTATCTCAAAGAAGGTCAGCACCCTTCAAACGCCATTCATTCCTTTGAAAATCTGAATTGCTTTCTGCAAGTGTCTGTGTCTAATGATTGTAGAGGGAGCTTATGATTATTGCACACCTACCTTTGGCACCTTGTTAAAGTGTGATGAATCTGAACCTCAGCACTATAGAATTCACACTGAATGAAAGTCTTCTCTCTAAATGTAACCTGAAAATCAATGGAAATCCATAATATTTGCCAGAGCTTCATGAAGATGTTAGAAGATTTTGCAATAATTCTAGTAAAGCATGTCAGGACTTAAAGAGCAGAATGAACTCTCTCAAAACACTATCAGAGAAGGAAATTCCCATAAGATAAGCCACCACAACAGATAAGCACAGATGGCAAACAGCAAGGCATTAATTCCAAGGCTTAAATGGAAGTGAAGGTTTGGAATTAGCACAATGGACAGAATTACACTGTGCGGACTGTGGGAAAGCACAGACTGGCAACAACAGGAAGCCAGGCCTGGTGAGGCAGATCTGGGTAACCTATCTGACAAAAGTTCCCACCTGCAGACAGTAGGCATACCAGACAAACATCCCACCATGGCAAACTCTGGGAAAAAAGCAAGTCCTTATACACATGCCAGTCCAAGCTGTGGGAATGGCATCTACCCCCCATGAATACCTGGGGCTTGGACTGTCTAAAAGGTACCCCCGAAGCATGACTTTGGGACCCCCACCACCGAGCAGACCAGGGAGAAGGAGGACTGATGGGACATGCAACCCATATGGGGTTGATATATATTTACATAATTTCTGTCTCTATTTCCCTCGCTCTGTCTGTCTACCCCAGCCTTCTTTTCTCTCTCTCGCTTTCTATTTCTCTCTCTCTCTATGTAATACTTACTATGAAATAAAATCCTTGCTATTGACTTTGGCATATGATCTCACTTGCACCTTAATTTGGGCAGAGGCGTCTTTTAATAATTGAATCCTAACGGGTTGCAGACCATTCCAGTAAAGATTCTATACCCTGAAGGCGCTTGCAGGAAGTCATTTTGGATCTTGTAGTTAAGCTGTGTACTTGCCTACTGCTGAGAGTAAAATACTACTTTAGATAGGTATGACATTCATTTTATGCAGGGAAAAGTAATAGGATAAGATGGAAGGCTGAAGGTATTGCTCTTGACACTAGCTGAGTCCGTAACGCATCCAAGTTGTCATGGTGCAGCTATAGCCACAAGAACTAAAAGAATGTTAAGTGATGCTGAAGAAGACACTAAAGAAATTGGCTTCCAAGATTCTCAGAGTAGGATGGAGGCAATGCTTCCTTTATTTATTTATTTGGAAATTTAAATTGATGTACCATTCACTGAAAGGGGATAATTTCTCTAATAGGACTCAGAGTGCGGGGAGCCGGTACCACGGTACTATATGAGAGCAATGATGAAATAAAATTTCACAAGAACAGAAGCAAATAATAATAATGTGGAACTGGAAAGATAGGGAATTGCTTGAGAAGGAAAATAAAGCACCGAGTCTCGTACAATTCCACCTCTTAGCAAGTAGGAGGACATACCTCTGACAGGTAAGTTTGGGTTCATTATTAGTGGAGTGAGAGGAATGTTCTGTATGGTGCAGACGACCCTAATCAGCACTTAAAATGTATTTCTTAAGGTATTCTAAAAGTTAAACAAATCTCACACTGCAATGAAGCTTAAAACTCAAGCACCAAGTATTGTGACTTTGTAACAACATTCCCTGTCAACCCTGCAAATTTCTTGGCTGGAAAACTGCTGGAGAACTAAAGCTGCTTTAGAAATAGCACTGACTGCCCTCCCTTGCTCTCCTGCACTGGAAAACCATGCCAGTGGTGGCTGAGGGTTAAGGGAGAGCAGTAGGAGACTGACATGCCTCTGTGTCACTAGGGCAGGGGTTCCTCTTCACAAGTTAAGCCCCTGCTAAGAGGGTTGCTAGAGCATAAGGCCTTCTGTGGTATTTACAAAGCCCGGTTAAGATGAGTTTGCATGTAACTGATTCCTCCGATGTTTTTCAAAAGGCAGGGTTCGAGTAAACATGCTCATTTTCTGAAATGAACAAACAAACAAAACCAGGCAGGGACAGAGTGTTTTCTGTAAATAAGAATGAAGATGATGCCAGTTGATAAACAATAATACTAGATAACATGACAATATGTTTGTCCAGACCCAGCCTGGCTTTTTTAGTGTAGATCGCTAATGATTGATTTTCTCTGCCTAAAGTAGTTAATTCTCAATTTTTTTGCAGCTTTTTGCAGTGCTTCCTCCCTGCCCTTTGCTCAGGGGACGTGCAGAGCCAAGAGACAGCCAGGTCACTTCTCATGACACAGGACAGTTCCTGAACCCCAGGCCTTTGGCACCAGGGATCACGAACCACATTTTACTTAAGTTACTGCAGCTTTCTGGGAGCCAAAAAATAATGATGCTGGAAAAGGACTCTGGGGATCTGCTGACAGAGGGAACTCTTGCTCGTAAATCTGATTTATTAGTACTGAGTTCTGGCTGAATTCTTCCGTGTCAATGGGCAGCAAGAAGTTCTCCACCATCTGAGCTGACTTCCAAGAGCAGGAAACAGACAGAGCTTCCAGCCCAACCAGCTCTGCCTGTTAATCTATGAGCAGCAAGGCAGACCTCCCTGTAACAATCAGGCCCCCACACTTGATTGAAATCTTGGCCGAGTCTGAGAGATGTTTTCAACTCGTTGTCAACCTCAAGTATGTTTTAATGAGTTTCAAGTGGTTGGAGCTCCCTGCTGCAGATGCCACTGTTACTGAAACCATGAAAAGAACTTTAAGGCAATGACAGCATGCAAAATTCTTTTGAGAAAGTGATGCGTCAGAAGAAATCCTTACTCCTTACTGGTAACACAAGTGCTGTGGTGAGGATAATCCTCACCTTTTCAATCGCTGAGCTTGTGCAAAATCAGCTGGGTTTATGTGAATACCCCGAACTATGGAAGCATTTGATTCTTGAAAATAAAGGTGAAATTTTGGTAGAGAGAATTATGTAAGGTTTTCTGCTAATTATTGTTTCTATATTACTCAGAAAAAAAACCTGTGGAACAATCAATTATTTTGCTTACTCTTCTGTGTCCAGGTAGGAGCTGGATGAGCAGAAGCATATTGGCATAGAAACAGCAAATTTATTATATTGGCCAAGCAGAAATTATGCTGGACCTTCCAGTTTCAGTAGTATGATAGACTCAAACTGGATCAAGTGCAAAGCTGCTGATCGTAGCTCTAGTTTGATCTAGTCTGACAGTGGTCATGCACTGCAGAGTTGATAAGTGGCGTGACTGAGAATACAAGGGATGGCTAAGGTGGCAGTCCCTTTGGTCCTTCACTCTGATAAGGTTTGTTAAGTCTTTGCTGGGCAACAGGCCAAACTGATGTAAAATGAGTTTTGGCCAAACCAAGTTTTGGTGGATTGCCGTGAGTAAAGTAGACCTACCTAAAAACTGGGGAAGGGACTGATTAAGCCTTTTTGTTACTATGTTCTCTTAACTTTCCATCTGCCCATGCGTCTGTTCTTCTTAGATCTTTCTTCTTTTTATGCACAATATTTGCAGTGTTAGAAGTCCAGTATGGAGTAGGATATATTTTGATATCTATGTATTTAGAACTGAATACAGTTGCAAGAAATGAGTTAGTATGGAGAATGGATAAGTTCTTTTCATCCTCCTTAAAATGTTAGACAACAGCAAGTTTATCCCTGAGGAGGTGACAAATTTTGAACACAAATCATTATTATATGTATCGGTCAGTTGGATGTGAGCAGCATTATGTCATTTAACTTATTTGTTAGCAGCAGAATGAAAAGCCATTAAATTTCCCAGTGAACATAAATCTCCATATTTCAAGCTTAATCATATTAAAAATCATACTGAACCAAAAACATGTCCTGGAAATTTGTCATTTAGAGGTCCATTAATTTATGTGTCAATTGTAGCAATACTTAAATTCAAACACAGCTCTGTGGAGGAAGCTATTTTTTTTTTTTTTTTTTTTTGTTAGTTTTGTTGTTTTCAAGTGTTTCCTTGTCACCTTAAAAACTACATTGGAGGATTAAAAAATATTCCTCATAGACAGAAGAAAATGTTTTGGAACTATGAAGATGCAGACTCTTTGTTAAAAGGTATTTTTGGGCATATTTGTCAATGTATTCTTTGCAGAAGCAGCACATCTAATGAAGTTCAGTATTGCTCAGTGTATGAACTTCCGTTTTATGTTTCCTTGGAATTGAGCATGTTCCAAAACATCCTTCTCAAATGTAAATCACCCACTAATTGTGCTGGCTGGAAGTTTTGCCTGCTTTAATGACTGTATAATGTCAGGGCAAGGAAGATGTAATTAGTAGCAAAGAGAAGCTGGTCAAAGCCTTTTTTTGGTTTTAGGGGTTGTTGCTTTAACAAATCATGCAATCTTTTATCTCTGATTTACAATAGTTCCCAAATAAAATACTTTTTCAGAATCTTTTTGCTGATACCAAAACCACACAAAAGCACTTTTTGTGAGCCAGTTTGAGTAAATGCCTGGGGTGTACATAAAGTGATAGTATACAGACATTGAGAAGGAAACAAACCATACAGAAGACATTTGGAATTGGATTCTAGGATATCAAGGATATCAAAGTGGACTCAAATTAATCAAAGGACATATAGTCAGAGATATGAATCCTTAAGAATTATGAAGCTCAGCACCTAGATATTAAGTAGAGCCTTTTATTTGTCTGCAAGTCAGTTTACCAAGAACACTGAAGCAATAGCTTAGCATCCCACCATGTCTGCAGTCTGGTTGCTGTATTGTGAAATACTTGAAGCCCTTGTCTAATCTCCCATTCCACTCCCAAGTGGTGTACATCCTGCAGCTGAAGCTGGAAGCTTTGAAAGTAAGAACACCTTACGATCAGGTGGCAAATCCCTGGATTCTCTCTAAAAGATGTTTCTGTAGTATTTTAAGGTCATCACAAAAAATCCTCTCTATAGCCCCACCCCTTCATTTAAAAAGTGCTGCTGCTTGAATTTTATAGTAGGGAGGTGGGAACTGGCCTGGTTTCCCTCTCTGCAAGTGGCCCTGTGCTCCCGCTGAATATTTTGAGTGATAAACAGGAAAAGAAATACACTAAGGATATTGGGTGAAAGAATTGCTACATCAACACCTATCAATCCAGGGTTACTTCTCTGAATAAAATGTGAACTGTAAATGGCAGCCCGTTGTCAGATGTTATTATAAATAACTGTGATGTGAACCCAAAGATCACAAAAAAATCTGTTATTGCTAGTATCTTATTTGTGAACAGCGAAGGTGGGATGTCTAGTTAGGTGGAACTAGATGATTGACGTGGGAAGATGAAGCATGCATGAGCAATGATGTTGTTTTGTGATACGTGAATGTCAGCAAGTCTTTTGTAAGATGGACAACCATGCAGTCAGCAGAACTGAATAACTACTCTCTTTGCTTTTGAGCAGCTTCCGTGTGCCTGCTTCTGTGCTTGGTAAGGATCCTTGTCATCTAATCAGATGAACACTTCCAGTTTAGTTTTATTTTGGTCCTTATTTTGAAGCTGTTTTTTAAGAAGCCATGAGCTGCCTCAGATGAAGATGCCTGTAGATATCTTATTAGAACCCCAGTTCATTTTTCTGTGGATGACTTTGTGCTCTATGAAAACAACACAGGTACCACTAACTATGGAATGAGTTTAACCTTCACTTGAAGACTTTGCTGGTCTAGAATTTAAATAGTATGTCAACAGAGGAAGCCGGGCCCTCAAACATTAAACACACTCAAAATATTGAGATGTAAGGAAATGCCTTCCTTTTTTGGCTCAAAGTATTAGGGTCTTTGGCATGAAGTTGAAGTAACTGAATACAGTTATGACATTTCTCACACTGCAACCTTTGTTTGAAGCAGGAAGCCGATGAGCATTTGAATATGTGACCCCCTGGCATATGTAGGTTTTGGAGCTAAGAGTTAATGATGTTTTATAACTTTAGTAAGCTGTGCTGAAAAACCCTTGTTTGATATCTGAAAGTGGAAGAGCCAAAGAAAGATAAAAAAAAATATTCCACAGGCTTCATCTTGCAGGCTTTCATAAAAAGGTGAGATGAAAGACAGCAGATGAATTTATCTTTTTACTTAGCAGCAAAAGTACAAATCAGCTGCATATAAACAGATATTTCAGCCAAATATGGCTTGACAGTAATTCTATAAGATTCATCAAGTCAAAGGAAGTGATTAGGTCTGAAGTCATGAAATAATATGAAAACAGGGTATCTCATGTGATTTCAATATTTCAGACCTGAGTCCATTAAATACAACTTTCTTTTGAAAATGCTACCCTGTGTTGCAAAAATTTTAATCTTCATATATACTCCACAGTGCTGCATAATTCTTACACCTTTCAAATTGTCATTTTCAGTAGTCTTAAATATGACTGAAACAATTTTCAGAGTGCAGATAATATTGTGACTTTGAATATTCGTTAAATTGTAAGGGTGAGTTTTTAAGATTTTTAAGACTGGTTTTTTTTGGATATTAGTCTAAGAGGTATGTTTTACACATTTAGGCCATGTCTTGAGATACAAAATCTTCAGACAAAGTGCATAGTGTAAGGTATTAAATGATGCATCACAGCCTTGCTTTCTTCTTTCTGAAACACCCAAAAGTAGGTCTGCACTGCCATAAAAAAAGTTCAGGCATTTTCTGTTGCATCAAGGCTCTCAGACATAAAATTTATTCTAATGAAGTCTGTTTAATCTTCTAAAATGGCAAATTTCTATTTATTTAGTTCTAAAAAACGTGTACTTTAGATGTGCTTAGGTTCCTATGCACTGTATCCTCCAGGCTTTGAACTCTCATTGACTCAGTAGGAATCAAATATCTGAAATGCTTTAGTAGGTTTGACTTAACTCCTCCTACAGGTTTCACTGCATACAGAGTCCAGGAATAGCAATTTACCTAAGTTCTGTTTTTCTGAGCGACTTAAAGCCAATTTTGAAAAAAAAAAGAGACAATAAGAAGCTTGTGTTGTGGGTTAGATTCTCTTGTTGAATTTTTCCATACAAGCCTGGACAGCCACCCGGGGATAGGGTTGGGGGGGCTGTGTTGAGGTGGGACATATACTGGGGTGCTTGCCACCACAGAGCAGGGGGGCAGGGGGTGAGGCAGGGGCGATGAGAGCGTGAGAACTGGAGATGGAGTCTCTAAGGCAGAGACCCCACGAGAAAAGGGGAAGAATAAAAGAGCCAGCAGTTTCGCGCTTGGTCTCTCTGGCTTGCAGACCGATCCTGTGCTCCCCCTACCCCCACTCTCTGCTTGTGGACCCTTGAGCTTCTTGCCACCTTGCTCGCTCCCTGCTAGGTAAATGTCCTCTTTGCCTTGGGACCACAGCCGCCACTGTATCTCTCGCCTTGCCGCAGAACCCAGCGCAGTATTAGTGTTGTGCAGTTAAAACTACAGTAACATTAATATTAGGACTTTGATCAGAAGTTCATCTATGTATTTTACTCCATTGACTGTTATTAAAAGCACACTGTAGTCAATGGCCATCATTCACAGTGAATACTGAATGAGCCATATAGATATGCTTCAAGTTTAAATCTTAGAAAATTTCCCAAAAAGTTTATTTCAGATAAAATACGGCAGCTGTGGGTGAGCTTTTGTTTTTCTAGAGCATATTACGGAATACTTACTCCTGTGGTGCATTGGTTAGGAGTGCTGTAATACTTCACTGACTGCATTAAGACTGCCTAAAATGAGTGCGGGGTATGCTTAGAGCTGTGCTGCATTCAGGGACCAAGATGTAAACTTTATTGACAATGGCAGCAGGAAAAGGGATATGTGCCTGGGTACTGTAATTCCTGAAAAGGAAAGAAGATAATATATATGAAAAAGGGAAAGATCTTGGAGGCTGTCATGTTGTCCTAGTTGCAGAGGCTGGGACCAGTTTATCCCTATGTGGGTATGACTAGAACTGTGCATTCTACTCTATGTAATTTCTGATGGACTCTTACTAAAGGGATCCTTTGCAGCAGCTGCCTAGGGCACAACTCAGGCTACAAGCTGGGTATTAAAGACACCTGTGAGGCAGGGGGGAGTGTTCTTTTGTTTTCACACCAATGACTCAGCTGTGATAACTCTCCTCTGGGGAGGCACCTTCACACCCAGCCTGAGGGTTCATCTCTGCTAATGGGCTATAATGGACTGGCATCATAGGCAGCTGCAATGACTTAGACCATCAGAGATTCCAAGAATATCCCATGACTCACAGAGTTAAATCACCCATTGTGAAACACCCCGCCCTGGGGGAGGTACTGGGCAGTCCCACCTGAATCTAAGCATATATAATCTTGGGGTTTGGAGACCTCTGGTACTGCCTGTGGGATCCAGAGGATGATCAGAACTTCAAAAGGACGGAGACTGCTACTCATGACAAGATTGCCATCATCACTTCAGAGGAACTATGACCACCATCTGGACCAAGAGGTATCCTTTCCTTTTCCTTTGCACTCAGAGGGGCCGTGTGGTGCTCAGCACAGAATGAATGAACACCATTCTGTTCTTGTCCCAGAGTGGTGGGTTATACATCTGTTTTTGGAGGTAAAAACCAGTTGTCTCTCTATCATTGCATTTATTGTAATCTTTTTAGTACGTTGTAACTCTGAGTTGTAATCTCTCTTGAGTTGGGTTCATTTCTCCTGCAGGTTTACTTTTAAACCAGCAAAATGTATATAAAATAAACTCGGGCAAAGCTCACTTAAGAAGTTTGTCTTTGAACCTACTGGGAGTTCAACTTTCTGGTGTTTCTCTGTATTCTCACAGAGCTTTGTGCCACTGAGCTTTTAACATGCTTAAATGTGTGCAGGCCCTCTGACTCTTCTGGGTTCTAGGAAAGACCCATTCACCTGTGAAGACTTTAATGTGGAGCCAGTCATGACTCTTATAGTGGCTGTTGGAGACTTTTGTGTCTGAATGAGACCTTTGGGCAAGGATGTTATTTAATCACTCAAAATATCTCATAGGAAACCTTAATGCTTTCCATACTTTATACTGAGGAGTGAGCTGATCCTGAGAACTCAGACACATGTGTGCAACTACTTGAAGATACTTGTTTTGCGTTGGTTTATGGTGTTTTGGAAAGACTAGGTTCAAACCATGATGTTAAGAGGTAATGATGTCAACAGTTAATGATATCTTGATTGAAGACAAGGTCTTTCAGCCAAGAGTGGGAAATACTTGAAACATGAACCCAAATTTACCAAGTCACTCAGTGAAGTAAACTTTTTGCTTTGCGTTGTATGTGTTAAATGTCTTAAACAGCTAATGTTGCTTTTTTTTTTTTTTAAATACCTTCAACAGTGCTTAAAAATATAGGAGAAAAGATTTGTCACTTTCACAAGGCTTGAGAGCTAAATGAGTGACAAATGATCTTAGTAGAGATTATAAAAGAATAATTAATGGTGCAATAAGATGAAGTGAATATTCATGTCAGGCTGCAAATGCATTCATGGAACTTTCTTTTATCTTCAGGAACATCTTTTGTGCTGTTCTGAATATGGATGATAATTACTTAGATCAATCTATTTTGTTGAAATTTAAGCAATGCTTTTTTTTCTTTTTTTTTTTAATATGCAGTATAATCACTAAATTAATTTCTCATTTAAGAGGGTGAGGATCCTTATGAATCTCACTTCTACACATGCCATAATAATATTCTGGAGACCAAAGATGATGATCATTATTTAAAAGCCTTTAAGAGTTTGTGAATTGCAGGTCATGCAAACAGTAAATGAAGAAGTGTTGGTAGTTGTTGGTGGATTCTTGGCACTATGACTTATATTGCTGTAGATATCTACTGAGTTGTAAATTATATATGTGATTTAATACTACTTAACAGTAGATTGAAAAGATGAACAGTTGAGCCAAAAGAAAGTTGTGCTCTACATATTAATCTCTTAGAAGCCCACATAGGAAACCTGCTAATATTTTTATTTTGTCTTTGCAATATAGAAACCAAATGTTGACGATCTGTTTTGCATCACGGTGACTTTGAAATACCAGCAAGTGGATTACCTACCTTTGCTGCTTTTTTTTTTTTGTGCTCGTGCTTTTCTTTCCAGTTGTCGTAGGAGAATGTGTTTCTGTTCTTATATGCTCTGCAGTAATCTGTTAATAAGAAAGCCAAAAAGTATGCCTGCTGTTGGTTTACTATGTTGTGTGAAAGTAATTGTTGACAGCATGCACATCTGCTGCATAAAATTACTGCAATCTGACAACTGGTGACTATTTGACTCCTTAAAAAATACTGAGGCCCTCAGTGCACTGCTGTATTCCTACAGTAATGCTAGAAATCACCCAAGTTTTGAGTACTGACACTATGGTTGTTAAACATGCCCATGTTGTTGTCTGTGAAGTATTTGTTTAATCTAGGAATGTTTAATATTGCTTAATAGTGTTTTCAAAACTCCTACTAGGAAAATCGTTATCCAGAGCTGGGTTAACATATATATCTTGCTATGGAAGGTATCATCAAAAATTAAATAAGAAGTTAAAGTGTTTCTGGTGAGAGTCAGAAACTAATTCATGTGAATGGGAAAATGTGGTGGTCTGCCAAGATGTTTTTTGTTGTCCAACTTTACTCAGAATAAAACTTTTTTTTTTAAATTAAAATTCCCCTTCTTTTTACTTTTCCAGTTAATTAACAGACACTGAAAGGAAGCTATAAACAAATAGGTTTTTTCCCAGTTACTTGCTTCCCCTTATTGTTCTGCTGACTGTTCATTTGTATAGGTTCATGAAACTCCATATCTTTGCAGTGTTTGCTTGAGAGAGATTAGTATCTTGATCTGTGGTACTCTTATAAAACTGACTTCTCTACAGTACTTTATTTTTTCACTTTAAAAACTCTAGGTCTTCAACTCTGTGCTAGGAGGATGTAAGCTGAGTAGGGTATAATGAAAGATGTATATGAAGATTGTAATGAAGATAATATTTGAGTGGATGCCATGTACTTAAGCCGTTGTCCTGATGCTGAGTGGGTGATAGGTAGTGAGTGTTGGAAGGACCAAAATTTTGAGAAAATGTATGAGTATGTAAGAGTTTTCATAGGCAGTTGTTAATATTAGGAAAATTCAACTGGTCATTGCAAGTCTAGTTGACAGGTGTGTTTCTCTAAGGCTACTTTTGGGTTTTCACTGGCTTATGAAGAAGAAAGGTCTAGTCTAATGGGTAAGACTCTTTTGGAAGAGAGTGACACTGATTTATTTAGCATAAAGGAAAACAAAGCCATGTAGAGAATTTTATGTATGACAATAGCTTGAATGTGTCTAGTTTTGCTGCTTTAGCATCTCTGTTGAAGTATAAGGTAAAAAAATTTTAAAAACAATTGATTTTTTGTCTCTGGGGAAATCAATATGTTGAAAGTAGATGACAACGAAATCCACAGATTGACAGATATTTTGGCTCAGCAAAGATCTTTAAAGTGAGGAGGTGCAAGAACTTAAAGAAGGAGCCAAAGTGTCTCCCTCCCCATGTGGTGTTATGAAAGTGGGATAATTCTGAAGTGTCCTATGGTGGTAATGGTATGATATA
The DNA here is from genome assembly GCA_036023395.1 of Myiotriccus ornatus. Classification (NCBI taxonomy): domain Eukaryota; kingdom Metazoa; phylum Chordata; class Aves; order Passeriformes; family Tyrannidae; genus Myiotriccus; species Myiotriccus ornatus. The sequence goes on from JAYRBT010000139.1 coordinate 6,767,376, forward strand.
TCTCAATAGATTGAGATGTCACACAGGGGCTCTTCTGAATATAAATTGTCAGTACTGCATGTAATTCTTTGCCTTTTCTTGGAGCGTGTAGTGTGAAAATGAGATGGCTAGGTGTCTAAATCACATAAATGACTATTTTGTCTGTCACTGTTACAGATAAAAGCCAATAACAGGAAATAAAATAAATGACCTGAAATAGAATTTTAAATCAAATAACCCTTCTTTTTGGTAAATTAAGAGAGCTATAATAACAATATGTAGCAACCTATTGAAGTGTGCTTTCACAGCAGTACAGTAGGGAATGCCTTGCCCTTGTCCCATTGCTGCTACTAGAACTTTATGCATTACTCTGCATCCATTTTTTGGGAATTTTATCCCGTGGAGCCTAAAACATTTGAGGAACAGAAGGATATCTGGCAACTGTAGCTTGGGAAATGAGAGCTGACAAAATGAAGTGTCCATCTGCAAGACTTTCTCTTTAAAAAAATGGATCTTCTGTATTGCTGCTTAAAGATATGATTCGATGTCCCATAAACAGGATTTCTTTGAGGAGATATTTTCTATCTCCTCATGTGTGTGCTAGCCAGAGAAATTAAGTTGTAATCACACTTCAGAGACTTTGTATCTCTTAGTTAACACGTGAAAGGTAAGTGAAAAGTTTTCACTTACTGCAAAGTTTGTAGAAGTTGGAAAACTAGTGAAGGGCAAATATTTTATTTTTTGGTGCTTAGTATATCCATTTTGACTAATGTCACTAATATGATAGAAACAGGAGTTAAATTTAATATGTTGGAATGTGTTTAACACCTAGAATTGCAAAGCAGCTCAACGGAGGCTTAGCTTTAAGTACCTGTGCAATTCTCTTGATCTCTGCTAATCCAGTGATATAATGAAGCAAGTAACTTTTAGTATCCTTTAGTGATGCAGGTCCAAAGTGTCTGCTCTTTATATTTATCACTGTTTTGGTCTCGGCTGTTGCTTTTAATTGTGACTTAAGACTTTGCAGCAAAGAGAATTGGAAATTTTTGACTAAATTTTCTCCATGTTATGTTTACAAGAAAAGGCCTGCTCAGAAAAGCTACATTTTGTGTTTTATCTCTGCATATGGCAGCACACCTCCACTCAAGCAAAAGTTATTAGGCTGTATTTTTTTTTATTTAGGTTGCCTATTTGGCAATGGCTCTGTCTGAGTAGCTGTCTTGAATTTGTGAGGCCAGTGTCAATTTATTGTTTGTCATGGGCATGATTTAATGAAGAATGTAATTTAACTGAAACTGCAATTAAATAACGTTTCAATTTTTGCCAACTTGGTTGCTTGGCAAAGTGTCTACACAAAATCAGCAGCTGTAGCACATAAAATAGCCTGTTTTAAGCCAGTGCTGTACAGTGGGTCATATTTAGCAATGGCTTAACTCTGATTCCCTGGAAGTGCACTCAGATTTAAGTTGCCTCATTATTTTAAGGTAAACCTGAGTTGTTTGCATAGAGAGCATGATTAGGGTCTGGGGGCATGTAACAACTGTAGCACAGTTAATGAATGACACAGAATCAGCCTCAGTTACCAAGATTTTTTTTTTTTTAACTTCCCCCCAGGGAATACTTACTAACTGTGTTGGAGGTTTAAAGCCCAGCTGTTTATTCCTAATAGAACACAACTGGAGTGCTATCAATATCCCTTTAGTTTTAGGCGACATCTCAGCCTCTGGTACCATCCCTAAAATTAAACTGTTCTGTGTGGGGAAAAGATAGAGAGGGATATGTTTGGAAAGTGATAACACGTGGCCTATATTTTATGGTTCCTCATCAAGAGCATGGTGTTAAAAGGTTTTAGCTACTATGTGACTGTTAGCAGTTTTATGTAAATATATTTAATTTAAAAGTAGTATCATTATATAAAATGAGAAAGATTAAGCTACTGTACTATATTTTTGGTGCTAATTCCCAGTATCATTCAGTATTATCAATTGGTTTATTTCAAATGACAATATAACTGTTGTAGTAGCTTTAAATAACCTGTTCTTTGAATAACTAATTTAAGGTATTGCTATTATTTTCATCAGAGCCACCAAAACCCTGTTGCAGATAGACAAGGTTTAGGAGACATTTTATTTTTTGTTTGTTTTTTTATTGTTTTCAAATTTGTTATAGTTTCATCAATAAATGAGTAATATACTTCTAGTATACCACTGTGATGATGGGTAAGGAAATATAACTGCCTGTCACTCTGCAAATGTTCTGCTGCCTTGTGCTGCCTCTATTGAACTAAATTATTTCTCTTGCTAGTGGTCCTTGTCTTATGCAAACAGAGCCAAAAAAATAAAGAAAAAATGAGGTAATTGTGTTTTAATGGCACTGCAAAGGTCTGAGAAGCCACTGCAAGTGTGTGTCATAGCTAAACATTCATAGGAAGATAGGGGTGCCTATACATAGTGCACTGAAGCCTGAGGAGTGATAGAAGTGTTTAATAGACTCCTAATTAACTTTCCCTTATTTATAGCCATTTCAGTATTTATGTGACTTGATAATACGAAGCCATATTTTGTAAAAGATGTTAGCTTAAATTTTTTTCTGGTAATTGTCCTCAATACTTTAATGAAAGGAACTCACAAGATGATAGCTTTAACCATTTCATTAGTATCTTTTGATTTAAGAGAGAAAAATTACCATATCCATGTTTACACAATTGATTCTATAAGGGGAGATGGTTCCATACAGTGTTTTGGATGATATAAGAAGTAAGAATGGCAGCCCAGGAATATGGTAGCAGGAGTTTTCAAAATTACTGAAATTACTTAAAACCCCAAAGCCAACTACCCAAAAGAAGAAAAAGCCCACAAAACATACCCAGCCCACTAAAAAACACCCCAAAACTGAAAGGAGCTCCCACCTTTAGAGGAATCCTTTGAACACACCAGACCCTGTGAAATCCTGACAAGTAGAACAATGACGATACCAAAAATAGAGATATCTTTTAATTTTGGTTAAAAACAAGTCCTCCCTGAGGGAAACTTTATTTTCAAGCTGTGTAGGTAGAACAATAAAACTTTCACTTGTGGTATATTTTCAGGTTAATTTCTTAATTCTGAAATTGTGCAATCCTACAGCAGATTTGAACACATTACAAAAGGGTAAAATGTTTGCATATTTGTTGATACCTGCTGGAAGGCTAAGAGAAATTCTGGAAAGCAGGGATACTGAGCTTGCATTTGGGCTTACCTGATTTTAAAGAATTCTTGCTTTAAAATTAAAATTGAAATCTCAGTGATTTTTGTTTAAAGGAGCCTCTAGAGGTTTATGCTCTAACGCACACACATTTGCCCCCTGTCATACTCCCAAGGTCAACCGAGATGAGGTTTATCAGGGCCTTGTCCTGTTGGGCTTTGAATATTTTGTAAGGCTCTCACAGCCTCTTTGGGCAACCTGTTCTAGTTTTTCCATTACTCTTCTACTAGATTTCTTTTTATAATGTCTGATCAGAATTTTCCTTGTTGCATCTTTTCCCATTACCCCTTTTCCTTTCACTGCATGCCTCTGAGAAAGTCTGCTTTCATCTTCTTCACACCTTGCCATAGATAACTGAAGCCAGCAATGAGATCTGCCATTCAGTTTCCTTTCCTAAAGTTGATCCTTAAGAAGATAAGAATCTGTACCTCTTGTTATGTTTTTTCATTCTGAATTTGTAGCACTACTCATAGAGAGCTGTTGGAAGTAGTAAATCACATTAACAGCTACAAATAACCCAGTTATTTTTAATTGTGGGTGTGGGAAACCCATGAAGTCAGTGATTCTGAATGGGGATTGAATATAGGTGAATACTGAGGTTTGGCAAGATTAAAAAATGCAATGAATGTCGGCTTCTTTAGGTATTTATATCTTGCTTTGAATGAAATATGTTGCAAACATATCTTTATTCTGAAGTACTAGCTATTTGTATTTACTTGTATCTTTAGACATCTAAATCACAGGTTGACAGCCGATGCTTGTTATTTGCATGTGGCCCCATTGGGCTGTTTCACAGATTGAGGAGCACTATATCCTTTAAGGATCACAACCTCATGGAGCACTTGGTTCAGCTTGCACAGATGCTAAGCATCAAAAAGCTGTGCAGGAATTCAGGTATGAAGTGGCCAGTGTGCCAGATATTTAACCTGTCATTCAAGCTCCAGGAAGGACAGATTGTAAACCTCTTTATTTTTGAAGAAGCACTTGGAATACATAACAGCAAGTCTTCTCCTTCTCTAAGGAGAACTGGCTCCACGAAACCCCCCTTAAAGTAGAATGGCCAAGTAGTAAGCTGGAACTCATAAACTTTAAGCAAAGGAAAATACTGTGTCTTTCGCCAGCTTCTGTCATTGGATACACTAATAAATATTCAGCAGTAGATGTTCATTATGGTTTTTGTATTTGCAAAAGGATTTTGGCAATTTATTTCTAAATGGTTGTTAAGAGAGCTCATCGTACCATGCAAGAAAAAGGTTTGTTCTGTACTGAAAACCAAGGAACACCATCAGAGGAGAAATGTGTAGTACATTTTTTCAGTATGAAAGCAGGAGGCATTTTTCCACGTTAAGTTCAAGGTTTTTCATATTGATTGCTTACTGAAGATCTGTGGAGAGAAAGAGAAGAACAAATTGTCTCAGTTGTAGCACAAATACTAAAGAAATCTGAAAAGCTTTAGTTATTTTATGTGTGCTTGAACAACATGTGGATAAAATAGTTGCAGTATCTACAAATGAAGAGCACAGGCAAAATACTGTGGAAGGGCTGTGAAAACCTGTAGTATTATTAATCTCTCACTAGAAGGGATTGTTAGGAGGTCTTAGAGATGTTTTTGTTTTTCCTGTTGCCAATATGACTGTCAAATGAAACTTCAGATTTGGTGAAATATTCTGAGTCTTCATGGGCAATTAACAGGATGCACGTGTTTTCTGGCGATCTGTGGGTAAGTGCTGGGTAACAGCAGATTTCTTACATATTTATGCACCCCCATCTGTTTCAGGTACCTTTCTTTTAATTACCCTCATATATATGAAAACAGCACACTTACTGTTTTATATATTTTGCATACTCACTTGATTTGGCTGGTGATGTGCTAGGATCTCATTCTTTCTTTGTCACTTCAGAACACTGTTCAAGAAGAGTATTTTTTAGTGGGGCTGTGCTCAGAATAAGGGCAGTTCTACTAGATTAGAATTTTTTCCACTGAATGCGTCTGGTGATGTTATGCTTCCCTCTATGGGTAGTTTCAGGTTTATGGCCTCTATAATTTGATACTGTAACTCTCGTGATTACGCTGCTGCTAGGACTCATGAAGACATTAAAATTATTATAGAAACTAATGTTTGGCTGTCAGCAACACCAGATGTGTTTATAAAGTTTTCTTAGTCTGACTTAAACCAAACCTTATAAATTTGGGGTTAAATAGATGTTGGAGAGAATGTAATTACAAGCACAGATCTGCTGCTGTAACCTGTTCTGCAGCCAGCTGGAATTGTCAGTATAGCCAGCCATTGGAATCACAGGTGGGGAACAGATGAAAACAAAGGCATTAAGTTGCATTAGGCTACCCAGTTACAGAAAATAAGGAAATACCCTTTAGTACGAGAGAGGGTGGGAAGAGGAAAGCCTAAAAATAAGAAAGGCCTAGGGAAGAAGAAAACAAAAAAAATGTTGTTTGAAATAACACCATTGTTTTATTAAAATTTTTGTTAATATTTATTTCTGGAAATTCTGATTTGAAAGAACATTAACTGGGGAACCTAGAGCAATAGGGGGAATTTATGAAAACAAAGATAGTAGCTTTGACAATGCGAACTTCTGCTTTAATTTTAGGGGGACATTGGGAGGATAATAAAACAAGAAGACACTTGCAAATCTTACGTGTATATGTAGAAGTGAAGAAAGTGAATGGGAAGAGCGGAGGTTCTAGTGATTATTTGTGCAGATTTTGATGTGTTACTTAAACCTATGATGTCACTTATAGAGCATTGATGGAATGCTAGAATGAACTTGGTATGCTCAGAAAAACTAACACTTTTTTTCTTGTCCAGCTGGAACTACAGCCTTGTTTGAGTGGTTATCCTAAAAAAAACCCAAACAAACAAAAACCAAAAACATCCAACCAAATAAACCCCTGCTAATAGTTGAAACAGTAGCTTCAGGGATTCATTAAAGCATATTGTGGTTGTACAAACTTTTACTGTTTAGTCTTGATGTTTTGGTTTTCACCTAATAGGTACTTATAGAGCTTAATCAAGGCTTAAATTCATGGCCTTACTTTAGTTTCTCATTCTCATTAAACAGTCTTTACTTTTTTAATATTTTATATCTTCACTAAGATTCAAGCAATTTCTGCTTTTATGTGATTGCTAGAAATACAGTAACTAATCGAATATCTGTGCTGAATCTTTAGACCAGTTAGATTTCATTAGGTCCAGTTTAGGCCAAAGAAATAGGAATCTGAGTAGGCTGAGTACTTGCCTAATATTAGTTTCCCCTCTCCACAATGTTAAATGAAATATATAATGAAAAAGGATATTTTATTATTACTTAGCTTGGTAGCTCAAGGTGCACAGTTTTTCAAGCAAGATTGTCCTATTTTGGGGGCTGGAGGAGACTTTTGCATGCCAGACCAGATGATTGATACTTTCAGCCTGTTCTCAGTTGGCAGTGATCATGGGATTTTTGGACAGGTGACTCTTGCCCAACACAAATCTGACATGAGTTGCAAATGTGTTTGTGGATTGGATCAGGTGAATGTAAATCCCTTGTAAGAGATGTGTGTTTGTGGGGAAAAATCTACAAGTGCTTATAGCTTTGATTTCTTAAAATAAACAGCACCTTGACTAGGCATTTACAAGATTCCAAGAATGGGGTGCAACTCAGGTGCAATTTTATTACCTGTATGTTGTCATTGTGTAATCCATGTGTGTACAAGGTGGCTCTGGGAAGCTATTTGCACTGTCCTAAATGTGCTGTGCTGAGATCCCTTTGTCATTCTCTTCTAAAATGAGTAAGTTCACAGGGAAAGAGAAGAGGGGTATTGATTTAGCATCTTTTTTAGGAAGGCTGTTGAGGCAGGAGCCTGATTGTCCACTGAATGGTCCGTTTGCCTGGGAATCTGCCAGAGTATAGTTTCTACAGTCTTGTTATAGAGTTGCCCTTGAACTGTGGAAGATGGTCCTCACCTCCCCTTCAGCTAAGCTGTATCTAATCTGGCAGAAAAACTCCTTCTTTGCTCTTTTGTGTTCTTTCAGCCTTCCCCCGCTCTTCCTTCCCAATAACTGATCTGCGTATCAGAATATCCAAACTCTTTCCTACGTACGTCAAGGAAAAAGAGAGCAGCTGTGCAAAATAGGCTGTGAACCAGTAGGTTTCTGCTTTTTTTTCCCCCCCTTACGATGCAAAAAGGTTAATTTTCTTTAGAGTGACTAAAAGACTACTTGGGAAATAATGCTTGAAGGCACCAAGTATCATCTTAGATAAATGGCCTGATAGACCTGAGGAAGCCATTTTGCTTTGAGGCAGGGTATACTACTAAGTGAAATTGGGAAGATTTTTGTCTTTTTTCTTCTCCTGAAACAACTTCTGGGATTTAAACTCCATTTTTGAGGGTCTGGTTTATCCTCTTGTCCTGTTACAATGTTTAAAGATTTTTTTCCTCTCCAGATGATGCAAAGTAATTTCCATATGCATGGAAAGGCCTCTTCGTGAGTGATTCTGGAATTACAGTATGTGCCTTTTATCTGCTATTCTAAAATTTCACTGTCACTGGACTCTTTCTCATGTATAGTTTCCATTGCTGCTTACAATGTTTGCTAATTTTACTTTTAGAATTTCTGAAAAATACAACATTGACACAGTCCTCCCTTTTTATTCTGTGACTCTTGTGAATGAATGCACAAACCAAATGCAGATAATGTGGCCTATGAGGGCCACTTTGGAGGAAGTGGCTGCCTCAAAATCCCCACTTGTATTTTATTTTTACTGTTCTTTTCTGAAAATAGGCACTCTTATGCAGAAGAGTCTGGTGCATAATACTGTACCTTACTGATACTTGCAAATCCCAAACTGTGTTGCATCAGATTCTCACAAGGATGCTTTACACTCTTCTCATTGCTGCTGCTTCAGATAAGGTCCTTATGACTAAGAATCAAGGTCTTAGTCTTTTTCTGTTTAAGAGTTGTTAGATGTGCCGTATTATTTTATTTGTTTGCAGAGAGTTTAGAATAGCAGTGTTGCTAGGATGGTCACAGTTTGGAAAGGAAAGAAAGCCAACTTCAGGTCTAACTTGTGGAGATCCTTTTTTTCCAGTTACGTATTTATCTGTCAGTGGCATTGTGGTAATTGTGTAGTGTCCTCCAAAGCAAAAAATCACGAAAATAAAACAGTGGCATCAATAGCGTAACAAATCACAAGACTGGAACTTCTAAAAACTCAGCAAATAATGCTCTTTCCCACAACCAGACAGTTCCAAATCTTTGTGCAGGTCATTAAAATTGTACTGGAGTTTGGAATCAGTGAAGAGAAGAATAATATCTGGTGCCATTGCAGTTGATAGTTAAACTTCACTAGACCAGGATACCTACAGACTTGCTGTTGCTCAGTGCTTACAGATCTCTTAAGAATCATCTATCTTCGGGCGTTTTTCCTACAGAACAACTGAACAAATTTTTAATTAAACATTCAGTGCTCAGAAACATTAACTGAAGGGCTTAAGCCTAATGCCTATGGCTAGTTTTTGTCTCTACTAGGATATAAATAATTCAAAATGTTGGCAATGGCAACAAATGTTGACTTTTTGAAACTTCAATTTGAAAATGTTGATTTGGGGGGGAGAAGTTCATCAGGTGTTCTGTGGATTCTGCTTATTGGGTTCAATGCGATCATTTATTTCCTTCTTTTCCTGTCTCCTCTCATTTGAGTTCTTATCCATCCATTGGCTCTAGACTTAAACTATGGACTTGTGATCTGTACTATCTCTTTGTTGCAGCTGTTCTATGTCTAGTAGAGTGGGAATTAGGCCACTTAGGGAATTGGGTGTTAGTGAAACACAACCAGAACAAGGATACTGGAGAGAAAAAAAACCTCATGTTTCATGCAGTAGCGCTTTGGAGTTGACACAGGGAAGTGAACTGCTCACATGTGTTCTGATTGAAAGATTGCCATATTATGTTTCAAAAAAAAAGAAAAGAATAAGCTTCAGGACAAGTTAAACATCCTTGTGTTACAATCCGGTCCAGAAGCTCTAAGCTTTACCGGGTGTACACTTTAATTTCAGGCTTCATGAGATTTCACCCACAAAAACTCTTTCAAAGCTTTTGATTATTTGATACCTTGAGTTCACATCTGGAGAAAAAGCTACACATTTTTCTCCAAGAGAGTTAATTTAATTTGGTGAGAAAATAGGCATTTTGGCAAAAAGGGTTTACAGGAGCACCATGCAACTTCACAAAAGCATTACAAGAGGCTACTAGAAACAGAAGGCTTTCCATACTTCCCTCCAAGCAGCTTTCTGAGTTCTGCTCTATACACCCCCCCAAGGGTTTCAAGCTAGCAGGCATTGCTGTAGAGTAGGGAACCTTTGCACCCAGCAAACACAAACCCCATACGACCTAAGTGAAATACCATTACTTAAATTAAATATTACTGGTTTTAAGTTACCCGCAAGAAGAAGAACAGAGCAAAGAAAATGAGATTAAGAGAAGAATAGAGAGAGAGAGAAAGAGAGGAGAGAGAAATATAATTACCACTAAGAAGTCACATGTTTGCTGGTCAGTAGGGCAGTCCAAGAAAAGATGAAGATGCCGTGCATGTCCTTTTATCTACTGAGACCGGTCCCCCCTGGCAGGACCTTTGGTTCACTGACCACTCAAGTGTCTTCCTAGCCAAAGTGAGGGGTGCTGCAGCCAACCAAAGACGCCAGGGGGTTGTGGTGGGCTGCCAGGCAGACCTTATTGATTGTGCTTTGTGCTTATTGAAGGTGCTTTGTGCGGCCTTCCATGCCATGTATCTGCTGACCCTGGTGGCCATCATGACTGCAGGCCTAAGCCTAGTCCTCCCCCCTCACCCCCAATTGATTTGACCCATCAATCAGTAAGACATAAATCCAGTCTCTGACACCTTGTAATGAAAAGAAAGGCAGTACAAAATCTTGGAGTGTCCTGTATAGCTTTGTGTCTAAACATTTAAAGGTCAATAAAGGTAAGACAAACAGCATCAAGTAATGGAATTTGTTTGTTTCAATCATGTTTAACCTTCACAGTTCTTTAAGTCTTTTATCCTACTGAAAATATATGATCTTTTGACTTCTGCCTTAGAAAACATGTAAAATTGTGAGAGCTTATTGTAATTTCTAATAATTTGTAGCTCATTTATCTATAGTATGATTAAAAATGGAGCTTAAATTCTGTTTCTTATGCTCTTGGTAAGGATGCAAATTTGGAGCAAAATTTGCAGAATAACACTTGCTTTTGTGGATGTTCAGAGCAGGAATATAATTAAAAAGGTGAAAGGCTTAAGAGATGATGGTTTGTAATGTACTTATTAAAACTGATAAAAATAAAATGCCTAAGAAAAAAGGATTAAGCAGCTTTAGTGTTTCATTTTTTATTTTTCTCATATGTATGGCAAGCAGATGACTCAACAGTGCTGTAAAAGAAACATCCTAAGCTACTGCTGCTTGGGCAATCCTATTCAACTGGAGTTTTTAACAGCTGTTCCCAAGCTTCATTAAGGCTCATTATGAGTTGTCATGTAGTAGAGAACTTATATTTTCAGATGATCTGTGCACAGTAAAGATAAAAGTCTATCTTAAGGCTGCACTGAAAAGAGCAGAAGATGGTACATATTAAAAATAGATTATTGAAATTCCCTAATTAGCTGGAATAGTTCTTTAAAGGCAAAGCATGGTCAGCTTGTTTTAAAGAGGGATGGGGAAGAATGACTCATCTATGGATGGACTTCCAGTGTGATGTACTCCTTTATAAGGATTACTTACCAATTATCCTCTGCTAATATATAAACACATGTTCATATGCTCTTATTTCCCCAAAATCTAATTGTTAGATGGTCTGTTAAGGAATTTCTTAAGATCTATGTAACAACAGAAAGGAAAAAAGTAATTCCAGTTTATTTTTTGATTGAAACTGGGCAAAATATTTGTTTCTGAATTGATACATTTCATGCTTTTAAGTGTGGAGTCTAAGTAGGGGTTCAAATATGAATACGTCTGACTTTTGGAGAGGTTAGAATGGGGAAGGACAATGTTAGTAACTCAGTTCTTAATTTTGCAGCACTACAAGTGGGTTCCCCTGACTCATTTGGCCTCTTAAAAAAACAATATTTATCCCTCTTCTATTTTTAATGGTGGGAGCTGTAGACATTTTGAAGATAGTGAATATGTGTTCCACAACAAAGCTAAGAGTGGAGATGTGATAACATCAATAAAATTATTCCTCTTGAAGAGAAATGATGTGAGTGGAGACTCAGGTATACTCATAGAAACATAGAATAATAGAATCAGGTTGGAAAGGACCTCTGAGATCATCAAGTCCAACCCTTGATCCACTACCACCACAGTTACTAGACCATGGCACTCA
>JAYRBT010000139.1:6779030-6792029 GCA_036023395.1 Myiotriccus ornatus
GCTGGCTCATGTTCAGCCTCCTGTCGATCAGCACCCCCAGATCCCTTTCTGCCTGGCTGCTCTCCAGCCACTCTGTGTCCAGCCTGTAGCGCTGCAGGGGGTTGTTGTGACCAAAGTGCAGGACCCGGCACTTGGCCTTGTTGAACCACATCCCGTTGGAATCAGCCCAACTCTCCAGTCTGTCCAGGTCCCTTTGCATTTACAACAGCCTAAAAATAAGTATTTCCAGTTCTGCTGCTATTCCGCCTGTAATGCAACAATACTTACATTCAGAGTTGGGTTCTAAAGGGAATAAAAGTCTGATTTTGTTAATCTTGATAAAACAGCTCTTCCTCTTGTTGCAGCTCTTTTGTTTTGAATTTGGGTGTTTTCTAATGCAGTGTTGTCAGTGCCCTTAATTTGTAATGGATATTATGTGATAAGTAATTTCATTATCTCTGTTGTATGTTCTTTTCATAAACCCAGTATGTTATCAGGGTTGTTCTCCCTAAGGAGAGGCCATGATGTCTTTCAGGCCAAGACTGAGATGTGTGGCAGAACAACATGCTGTGCTTTGGTAGTACCTGCTTACAATAAAGGCTACTAATATGTAGAGCTATCAGTTTCAGCTTCCTCTGCATAAAAACTTGCCCTAAATTGTAACATTCTGTGAGTTAAGTGGGGGTGGAGAAAAAACCTCCAGGAGTACTGTTTTCTTTCTGTGCAACTAGAACTGGAAGCAAGTAGGTTCTTTTCTATTTGGAAATGATGCATGGTGGAAAGTCTGTAAATGAGAAGTATACCTGAAGCAGGTGGACGTGGTGAAACAGCTGAGGAGAGCTTGTAGATACTCAAATACAAAACTGCCTTGCTATGCAAGGGTAGATACGGAAGTGCTCTATGTAGTGCCTGAGAAGAGAGCTTTTAACCAAAAGGCCTGGAGGAGAGGAGGAGAAATGTCCAGAAGGAAGCCACAAAGGACACAGAGGAAAAGAAACCACCAAGTCACAGGAAGAGCAATATATAAATACTATCAAGAACCCTTTTATCAGAGATTAGATGGGATGGAGAAGTCTAGAAGGGAGAGAATATGAGGGAGAAGAGAGAAAGACAAAATGATGTTTTGTTGGAAATACATTCAGGCAGAAGTTGCTTCATTTATAGAGGATCTTCTCCTGGCAGTTAATTAGCTTTGTCAGTCAGCTGTCGTAAACCAGATTATTGAACTGTTTCATATTTGAAACTCTTTAAACTAACATCTTGACGTTGCCAGTAGGTGTGTTAATAATCTGAAGACATGAGAAGAATTTATTAGCTTTAGTGTGCCTGTCTGTGAAATGTAGTAGAGAGTTAACTTCATATTATCCAAACATAGCTTGAGCTTTCTCCTAAAAGGTTCTAATTGCATTTTGAAAATGCTATTAGCTTACTTTGAGGTGACAAATAGCAATATCATCATGTGAGAAGCTCTTTGTACATAATAATGAATCCTAATGGAACAAATGGCAGCTTCAGGAGTGCCACACTGCTAGAGAAGTGTGAAAAGGGGAAAGAATTTGTATTATTATTTTCAACTAGCAGCTTCCACCATTCTCTGCAATGATTTGAGTGAAAACTTAAACTGTTTTGATTGCTGTCTAAATGCTGACTAAGTCCCCCATGCACCAGGGGCAAGATCCTGGGAGGGGGCACAAGTAGGCCAGCTGACCCAAGATAACCAAAGGCATATTCCCTACTGTGAGATGTCAGCTCAGATATAAAAGCTAAGGAAAGGAGGAGGAAGGGGGGTGTCATTTTTTACTTCCAAAATTTGCTTTCTGAGCAACCCCTATGTGTGCTGAAGTCCTGCTTCCCAGCAAGGAGATGGACATCACTTACTACTCTACTAGGGAAGTAGAGAATAAGCCTTATTATTTTCCTCTTTGCTTGTATGCATGCAAACTTTTGCTTTAGTAAACTGCGTTATCTCGAACTATGAGTCATTTTCCATCTTATTCTCTTTCCCCTGCCTGGCTGGGAATGGGAGTGATACAGTGGCTTAGTGGGTACTGGGCACCTGTCTCCTAAATCTCACTGATTCCTCTGTTCTGCTGATTTCTTCATGGGAAAAGACATCCCAAAGAGACCTTGTGGTCCAGAGGATGCCAAATACATGGAAACCCTGCTTCGAACCTGCAGCTGCTGGAGCATGCCTAGAATGGCTGCATTCTTCAGGGAATTTAATTCATAAAGAGACACAAACTCAGTTCATGCTGTACCATGTACAAAATAACATTTTTCTGAAACCTTATAACTTGCCCAAATTCACATTTCTTAACCTTCTGGCTATGCAGTGCTATGTGCACTATGACCCAGATTTTCTCAATTCCCATCTAACAGAATCCTGTCTTGTATTTTCAATCAAATATTTTGTCATACTTCTAACCAGTTTTATGGTGTCTGATTCTGAAGAATAACAAGTGTAAAAATGTTATGAAATTCTCTTATGTTCTCCAACTCTGCCTGGCAGATCGTAGTATTGCCTGTAGATCATTCTTTACAAAGCAAGCAGTGCACGGGTCTGCCAGCTTTATCACACTGTACTTCAGACTCATCTCTGGCCAGCTTGGCACATCCACTTATAACTAATAGTCTCCAAGGCTCAGCTGTGCATCTAACATTCCAGACTTAAATCTTTATCATCCGTCTTACCTCTACTTATCTTGCATGAGTAGCCTGTTCCTACGAGGCAATAATTAAGCTCTCAGTTTCTCTTTCTCATCCCCTTTTGACAAGCCACTTATCTTTTTTTTTTTTTTTTTGAGAATTGTTCCCTAGGCTCATCTACCTTGTGTTTTGCCTGCACTAGGACTGCACTCCTCATTTGCTTTTGGACTTTGATTGAAGATCTGCTCAGTACATTGTTATTATAATCACCATTATAATTTTTACAGTACCATATACCACTGATTTTATATTCACCTGATCAAAGTTTATAATTACCACATATGTCAGCATTTAACATTAGATGTGTGTGCAGTAACAAACAATCTTGAATATTTCATTTGGAGGGAAAAATAATAATAATCTTTGCTGTAAGAATACCTGTAAAAATAGCTGCAAAACTTACGTATTGATATTTTAGGAGACTGCCTTGCAAACTGAGAGTTTGTGATGACGGTGTTTGGAAATAAGGACCACTGATGCTACTTGGTCCAGTGAATGGTCATGCAAATTTTGTTTGTGTCATAGGTTTACTAGTTCTATAAAACCCAGTTTGAAAACTTTTTTTTTTTTTCCCCCTGCACCACGGTGAAAGAAAAGGTGTTGAACAAGAGAGGGGGATGGGGGATTCACACACATACAAAAGAACTAGCCAGCAGACCCACATTCCAAGCAAGTGGGGGAGGCTGGTCTTCCTCATAACTCATCCTCCTTAGCAAACACTTCAGTCTCATTAAATGGAGACAGTTAGAAATGTCAAGGAGTCCAGGACTTTATCCCATATCTTTTAAAGAAATTTTCGGTATCCTATGTCACTCTGCATATCTGCCTGGATGATAAATGATGGCATTGTTCCACAGAAAAGATACCCTGGAATTTCTTCCTCTGGCTAGAATTTTAAAGAAAGATTAAGATTAAAAGAATTTTTAGGCTTCACTTTGCAAAGCTTCCTAGAGCACTGATTGCTTAAGTTTAATGTAAATAATTTTGAAAAGCTGGTTTTCTCTCTTTATCTTTTTTGTCCCTGGGACTGTAGAAATACTGGTTACTGTTGTCACTGATTTATTTGTAGTTGCACCAGACCTCCCACTTGTTTTGTTTACAGACTGTGATGTAATGTCACCTCCTGTGTAAAAATTAAAATTGTGTTCCTTTCAGACTGGGTATATTTGAATAATCAGAGAATTCCATACCTCTGGAAAGCAAATAGAGGAGTCATGTCATTTGCTCTTTTTCCAAAAACTTTGCTTGCTAATAAGAAAGGAAGCTGTGCTGCCTATCCCTTGCAGGGTCTCAGCAGAGTCTGAAGGAAGGATAGGCATCAGTTGAGATTAAAGGAACAGAAAATCCCCAAACCCAAAAGAACCCCAGAAAGATGAGGGCTATCTTTTTATGATCCCAAAGTGGGGTTTTCCCCTGATATTTAACTCATAGGAGAGATAGTGTTAATTATTTTAGGAATGAATAATTATCCCCAATGAGCATAAATTCAGCAATGCATTAATTAATTACACTTTGTTGCCAAAGGTCAATCCTTTATGTGAATTAGTTTGATTTGTATGGATTCTTGGCCTTCAGTGGATAGCTTGGATTTCTGCCAGGAAGAACCACTTCAGAATGATTTTTTTTTAGCTACTTCAATAGTCTGATCCTAAGTATAGTTTATAATATGATAATAGCTAGTCCATATAATTTTTATAGTCAAAATGGGTAAGCTTTGCCAGCGTAGGCCAAAGTGCTCTATTCTTAAGCAGTAAACCCCAATAGCTGATAAATTTAAATATAAATCTCTTAAGTGAAAACTTTATTCTGCAGATAGGATCCAATGAATCTTAACCTGAACAGTAGAAAACATGAAGACTTGCAAATAATGGTATAAAAGGATCTTAATAACTTTCACAACCTACTGTGCTTTGACACTTAGATTTATCATTACCAAACTAGTCACTTTAGCATTGTATCCTAAATAGATGCAGGAACTGATAAAACTTTAGTTGCTTTGTTAGGTGCACAAGGTTCTTGGGCCATGGTGTGTTACATCTGCACCTGCTACAAGCCCAGCTTACACAAGCTGTGTGATAACAGAGTCCTTCATGGGCAGGGAGACTGGATTTATCCTATTGGTATAGTTTTAGTTGGAGAAAAGGATGCTTTGCTTGAGGACAAGTTTCTGTTTGTATTGTATTTTTTGATAACTGTTATGATATAAAACCATTGCTACAAAAATGTCAGTAGAGCATTCTTATTTTGTAATATGGTGGCATCTTTCTAACGAATATGCTTGCTAAAGGTTTAAGCATGTAAAATCCTTGAAGACCTAAAAACAGCTGAGAAGTTTGCTCTTTTTCTTATCTTGAAGGGTAAAAAAGAGTAGGAGAGGTTCCTCCTTACTCTAAAAGCTATTATCTTTTTGCCATTTGCTTCAAAATAATCACTTGACCTAACAAAACCAATAGATGTCTTCAATATTGATTCTGCAAATGCAGGAGACCGGAAGACTTGGAATATAAATAGTCTTGAAATGACACCAAACTGAATGCCTCCAGTTGTCATTACCATTTACAGAAATAAAAGGCTGCAAGTTGCAGTGAACTGGCAAGGAAGACTGCAGATTTAGGACTTGGTCCTCAGCTTTTTTTCACTTTCAGTGCTCTGTTGATTTGTGGAGCTACACCTGTATAAATCAGTGGTGTAACAGGCTTTGAGGGGTAGTCGTGCCCTTCATATGTGCACAGACAGATCTCTCACCATGCCATGAATGATGCATGTGGTTTTAAGATACTTCTTATCTTTGTGGTGTGAGAAAATGCAGTGTCTCTAGTGTAACAGTGCCAAGATGATAGTGCTTATTGAAGAACTTTTTTTCATAGGTTTGGTGATGGAAGCGCTGTCGTTCCATCAGGGTGGTCAGGTTACCAAATGTTTTATGCTATGTTTGAGTATTGTCTGTGTGCTTACTACAGAAATCAAGGCTTTCCTCACAATAGCTTTATGTGGGGGTCCAAAATGGGCTCAAGTAAACGTAGCACTTGATTAAAAAAATGGCTTTATTGCACCGTGATTATCAGTAAGTTTTTCAAGTGCATTTTCGATGTATATCTTCAATATCCATTGCTTTGTGCAGACTTGCGATAATATGAACTACCTCTACCCTAGTGAAAGCTTCAAAATCTATTTCAGAAGGCTTTGTGGAAATCTAACTTAATCTAGAAGCAATATTGTTATATACCTTCTTAATTACGTTTTTTTGTTTGTTTGTTTATTAATGAGGTTCCCCACCATTGTTAGAGTAACAAAATATCCACTTTTGGTCAAACTGTTTTACTTTTCTCTCTGCATGCTTCATTTTAAGGAGAAATACTTGCTGTTCTGAGAGCTAAACCTAAGCTAAGTGGACATGAAGACACTTATCCTTGCTCCTCTTCCTTCAAAATCTTATTCGGGAAAACTGTATTTCAAATTCAACATTCTTTTTGGAGATGCATGATGAGGGACTTGCTTGCATTCCTAAACAGGTAATGCAAGAAAACAAAACAAAGATGTTGATATGAAGTCCCTGGACTACCCTGGAAAATGTTTTGGACCTTTAAGCTTCTGACAAATCTAGTATTACTGATGCTGAACAAAATTCTTGTCATTAATGAAATTGAAGAAGCATCTTGTGACTCCAGCTCTAGTTGCTGGAATGTGTAAGAGAATCAGCGGAAATGAATCTGGGGTAAACCACAATAAAAATGCCACCAAAGTAATTTCTGCGTATGAAGAACTCTATAAAATGTAGTCGTAATACATATTAAGATTTACAGAATTTGAATATGCACACAAGTTTTTCTTGTATCTGGTTATTTTATTATAGTATTATCCCTGAAAGAAGGACAAAGTACTTTTCTTTCTCTATTTTGAGAAGACCATACATGTATTGGGGAAAACCTCCACAGTGCTAAGAAAAATATCCATGTCACGTTCCTGTAGCTTCTAGTCTGCAAAAGTCCTGCTTCCAGCATCCAAACCCAAATATTTATGTTCAGTGTTTACAAGGTGTTCAGCTGCCAATTCCTCTTAAACAGAGTCACTGTGTGTAAATCTACCCTCCTTAGCTAGACAAAACCAAACTGGAGGCTGATTGCAGTGTTTAAAGACTTACAGTGAGTCAAACCTCTATTGTATTTCCTTTCAAGATTCTCCAGTTAGAAAACTCACTCTAACATTTTTCAGATATTTGAACAGATCATTCGCAAAGCCACATATGTATAGATGAGTGTTTGAGGAAATCTGAATTGAGTTTTGAAACTTTTTTTTTTTGCAGTCACAGATCTGTAAATAGGTTTTTAAACAGGCAAACAAAACTACATCAGCTTGAATTTACGTAATCACGTGAGATTAGGACCTGATGATTTGAGAAAAACACTGCAGATTGAGGTGTTGGATTAGTGTTAACAACCTGCGTTTAGGTTTTTTTGGTATTGAGGGGAGTACTTGGGATAGTTACTATTCCAGGAGTCTCACAGACCTAAGCAAAGTGCGTGCTGAATTCCTGATATACTTGGAGAAATACTATGAGCATTTTAATATTAGTTAATAGCCAATTGTCAGAAGTTTTTAATGCAAATGTTAAGTTAAAATCCAGGAAGAAGTGAGTTTGGGATACTGAAGGAAAATACAGTGGTTAATATCAGCCTTGATGTTGCAGAACAAAACCTTTCCTGGTGGTCTAGATGAGTTGAGGGTAACAAAAAGTAAAATTTAAGGTAAAGGTTAATTTCATTTCAATTAAATGCAGCAGTAAAATAGGAAGTGAACGCTTGCACAGTGGTGATAGTAGCCGAATGGCAGTGAAAAACGCTTTGCAAGGGGAGGAAATTCAGAAGTGGCTTCAGCACTGAAGAGCTGGTCCTTGACCTGACTGAAGAATGCTGCTCTTCTCAGCTGTCACTTCTGCTCATCCAGTGATTACAGGCAAGGGAAATGCTCCTGCCGAAACCTGCACAGCTGGCAGGTCAGGGTGCAAGTACCTGCTAATTGCTCGGGTACGTGCATGTGCCTGGTCTTATGGAAAGTAATAGCCTCTGTGCTGAAATTCAGATTTTCTTTGCTAGGTGACTGGGCAGTGATGTGTGTGCGGTAGGGTGTGCTGCTTCAAAGTCTGTATGTCTTACAAAGATGCTGAAATACGACTTTTCAGAAACAAGGCTGGTGTAAGAACTTGCTTAAGTGCTTTCCTGAATCAAGACATAGAGGCAACTTTAAGTTCTAGCTGGTGTGTACTTTATATTAAAATTTTCCTGGCTGGTTAAAAATTTGGATCTCCGATCAACTTATCTTTGCGTGTGACACTTTTTGTCCTCTGTGATGATGGCATTTGGATGTCCCTTCTAGACCTAGAAATTCCAATGTTGCTTCTGGCTTCTATGTCGTAAAATTTAAATGAGATTCTGCCAAAAATATCTTATAAATAGTGTTTTGCAGTGGAGAGTCTGGGCTTCTGGGATTTTGAGAAGAGTTATTGCTAGACAGTAGTCTGTCTCTAAGTTAATCTATAAAAAGGATATAGTAAAATTGGAGGAAATATGAACTGCCTTCGAAATGAGTGATTTCTGCCATATTAAATAGAAAGTAGTAAAAGTGAGACCGAATGCCATGAAACAGATCTCGGACTTAGGCTGCAATGCATGGAATTGTCCATACTAAGTACATAGGAAACTGCGTGTTCAAATATACACAAGCCTTCAGTTTCAGGCTCATCAATTTGATGCATTTGTCAGTAAAATTGATTTTTTAATTCAGAAAAATTCCAGAAGTTTTTTACTGCCTTGCTCTTTTCTCACAAAGATTCATAGAATGGCCTGGGTTGGAAGGGATCTCAAAGATCATCTAGTTCTCTTTGTTATTTGTAACTGATTGCAAAGGCAGAAAGATCTCTTAAAAAATTCTTGCTGAGGTTTTAGGTTACTATCCTGATAAGCTCAGTTAGGAATCAGTCAAAATTAAACTAGACAAAAATCGTACTTTACGACTGTAACTCAAATAATGCCTGAAAAAATTAATAGAATTTTGATTTTTAGATAGAATATTAGAAAGGTTGCAGAGGATTGCAAATAAGATAATACTGTGCTGTATTTAATAGGGGTAAATTCAATGACCAGGATAATTATAGGCTTGTCAGACCAGTATTAATCCCTGTAAGATAAGAGCCTGATACAACACTCAATTAATACAAAATTAAAGAAGTTGTAAGATAATGAATGCCAATTGGCACACATTTATAGACAATAGATTTTCTTAAACTCACTTTATCTTTTATGGTGAGATAAAACATTTGATTTGTAACTGTAGAGCTATTAATGCTTACTACCACCTGGCATTTTGGTAATGAAAATAAGCATACATACAGTCAGCTTGTGCATATTAATTAGGTGGAAAATAGTAATTGATAGGAATTAAAATTTTCTTATCAGAAATCATGCCAATAAAGTGGAAGAAAAATGAATGCATTATAGGAAAACATCTGTAAACACAAATGACCAAGGTGATAGTTAATCTTTGGAAGGGGGAGGGAAAACAGAATTGTTTGATCGTGTTGATGATGGGTAAATTTATATATTTGGAAATAACGAATGTCATAGGACCTTGGGTGGACTTGGTAGTAACTCTAAGTTGTCTTGGTAATACTGGTGAGCTGTGTCTATCTGCTATGATATCTTTAGGTCATCTTCAAGGTGAAGCTCAAGTCTGTAGCCTTGCAAGTGGAAAGCTCAGAAAATACATCTGAGGTTCTAGTTTGTTCTAGGTTGGCTTGCATGTCATCTTTGGTTTTGTTGTTTATTTAGCAATCATGACTGTAACCCTTTTGGCACATCCTTAGGTTTTAATCGATATTCCAAACAAACTGGTTAGATCTTGCTGGTTTTGAGTGTGTCTGAAGATGTAATGTGAGGTATCTCGGGTATTTAAAAGTCAAATTAGGAAACAAGGTGTCCAGGGTTTTGTGCAGCCAATGTCTAGTATGCAATTCTGGCAGGACATGCTTCATGTTTGCTGGCTCTGCTTTTAGGCCGGGGAGGTAAACTTAGACTAGGAGAGCCAACTTCTAGGTTATAGCACTGGGCATGAAAACACTGATCTAGTTCTATGGCTTTTGCTTTGCTGTGCTTGTTACCAGGTAGCAGAGCAGTCGGGTGGAAAAACAGGCATGCAGGAGCAAATAGCCCACCTATGTAACTTCCAGAAGGATCCTCACTGACATCACCACAATCTAAGCCTGTTTGTGCTGTCAAATTAGTTGTTTTCTTAGCAAAAGATTATTCAGTCTCATTTCAAAGTTGTTAAGACTTCAAATAGCTCTGTTACTCTTGACCTCAAATAGTGTGGAGAGGTATATTTCTGTTTTAAAGCTTGTGGCTCAGTAATGTGTGGTTTTATTCTACGTAGTTCATATAAAGTTCACTACAGGCTGAACACTCTGTCCTCTCTGGGAAGTAGAGAACTCCCAGTGGAAAAGGAAGATTGATTGCATATGCAAACTGGGGGAAAAATGAGGCATCCAGGAAAAGAGGGAAAAAAAATAAAAAGGAAAGAAAATCAAATTGAAGGGAAATGAAGATAATCACTTTCAACTGAAAAACTGTTAAAATGCAAAAAAAAGATGAATAATTTTCTAATACATTATAGTGAGATGTTGAAGTGGAGCATGCTCCTCTGAAGAGAGGACAAGATGTGTTCAAAATCAAACAGTTGAATAGGTGTAAATGAAGTCTAGTTTCTCTTGTTTTAAAAATTCAGCCTCCAGCTTCACTGCTCTATTCTCTGGATTCCATTTTGTAATAGAATGGCTTCTGTCCAGTGATTGATCTCTGCTTTAAAGATGCTTAAAGAAATTATTATCCCGGGGGAAAAGAAATCTATGCATAGTATGTTTATGGAATGAATGTTAAATAAAATAATCTTTTACATTCAGTGCCCACTGTAAATTATAATTGTGTGGTAAACAAAATGCTCCCTTGTAAGAAAATACCCTGCTTTCACCTCAGTAACCTTATTAGTGATGGTAAATCTATAACCACTTAATCCAGTGTGTGTTTATATATGTACGTGTGGTAAAAAATATTTGTGAAGGCATTACATTTAAGAACCTTCTTTATCATGCTTGGGCTTCTTAACTGAAAACTGAGTATTGAAATTTTTCTTCTCCACATATGGCTTAAAAAGTAGATCAGAGACAGAAAGAAAAGTTAAAATGAAACAGGAAGAAGGTTTCAGAAACTTTCCTCCAAAAGAGAGAAGAAACTTTCTTTCCTGTACTCATGAACTGACAAGGTTGACCTCAGTAGTCACTGGTTGGTTCCTGCTTGTCACTACTCCTGACTGATTACAAAAATTAGCTTTGAGCATTTGTGTATTTAACTGTTGCCATTTGAGTCGTAACCTTGTCGCAATGAATTTCAGACTTATTGCTGTATGCAGGGAAGAAGAGAAGATAAATAGAAGTTTTGAATTTTCTTTTTAAACTTGTCTGAGTGGGCCTCTTTTTTCAAGAAAAGATGAGTAGGAGTTATTAATGAATTATATTTTCAGTCTGTTTATTATATTTCTTTCAGAATCTATTCCTTGCCCAGTGCTCTGGTATGGAGACTGAGCACTTCTAATCACATTTAATGCCTGTCTCTGAATTAATCAGCTATCATCTCTTCCTTTCGGAATGAAGAATCTTGAAGTGAATACAACATGCCACTTGAGCATAAATTTGATTTCTATGACAACTTTATTCAATCTTTCACCTTATCCTACTCCCTTTCTTATGTAAAATAACTTTTTGACTGTTACAGTACACTGAACAGTATTACCATAGTTTCAGAGGTGTTTCATTTGGGATTCAGACATTTCCAGACCTCAGTGTGTGTCTTTAATATGCTGATGATTCATGTGTAAATGCTCCTTTACTACAATTGATTTTCTTTTATTTCTTCCCCAGTGTTGTTTTCAATACCCTTTTCAGTATCTGGAGGATGCGTGAAGTATCAGACACTAGTTTTATTTCATACGGTAAACGTGATTTCATGGATGGGGTTTTCTCCTAGTCTAGTCCAAGTCCTCTGAGAAATCCTACAGGGCAAAATTTTGGGATCCACGCTGTTCTATTTGTGTATTACTTTAAAGTTGCTATTGTGCAGAAATATAACTCCAGCTAGTTATTTGGGGTGATGATACACAGGTTCCCTTTTCCATCTGAGCTGACACCAGGGAAGCAATTTCTGTCTCGATGAGGTGCCTACCATGAGTTTCAAGCTGGTTCCTTGAGGATGACCTGTACTTAAACTACGAGGAAACAGAGTTGATTTTCAGCTGGCCCCTACTTTTTCTATCTTTATAGTTCAAGTATCAGACTTTTTTTGTTTAATATTGGAATTTTTAACTCTTAAATTGTGCTCGAGGCTATTTAGTGATTTTTATTTGTTTGTTTTGTTTGGTTGGGTTTTTGGGTTGGTTGGTTTGGTTTTCTTTTGTGTTTTTTTTTAAGGATGGTAAATGGTTGCTACCATAATGTTACGTAAAATGTGTAAGAAGATACAACATGATATGAAAAGAATGTACATAAAAAAGGTGTCTAACAACTGCAATAAAATAATCTGTTAGACAAGAGAGACTGAAATTATCATATTGATTGAAAAGGGAAAGGAAAAAGAAAAACTGATCTCTTGAGAATTCAGCCAGCTGGGGCTAGCTTTGAAGTACATCTAGAAAATAGGTCCTATCCTTCTTTCACTTTGAACTTCACCAGAAGTGTTACAAGAATAGCTTTGGATCAAAGAGCTGAGGAACAAACTTTAAATTTTAGGAGATTAATGGCTAGATGAAAGATTCTGACTGTGTTCCATTTCTGGTAGTGATCAGTATCTTGATTACTCCTTTGCATATGATGTGATAGTATAGCTTCACTGATGTGAGTGCTGTTATGTTAAAGAAAACTTATGCAGAAAGAGTGGAGTGGGAAATCTTTCTTCCCTGCACTTTCTTGTGTCTTCAGACAAGGTCGGATGTCTATCGAAACTTGGTGTTGTAGTAGACATCTAAAATATTAATAGCTGTGTAAATAAATACTTCTCAGTTTGGTTTTTATGTGGAATCACAGAGTATTCTGAGTTGGAAGGGACCCACACGGATCATCAAGTCCAACTCTTCAGTGAATGACCCGTTTTACAAGTACCATACGAAGCACAGTACCCTTAAACTACCCTTAAACTTCACATTCAGTTAGCCATTTGATCATTTAACGTTATAATTATGTTAATCTCTGTTACTTAGTAACTAGAAAGTACTGAA
>JAYRBT010000139.1:6810489-6824702 GCA_036023395.1 Myiotriccus ornatus
TTATGCTTCGGAAAGGATCATTCAAGTGCCACTTTCACATCCTGGGTGCATGGCTTAAGTTAGTGCCTGCTTAAATTCAATCTAAATATGGGTAAGGAGATTGGGGAAGGATAAAGATTTTAAACCAAAACACCCTACATGCCCTTTCTGAAACCAAACCCTCAAACAAACCAAAAAACAACAGAAAAGGCAGCAGACCATCTTTCTGGTGTGCCTAAAAATTAAAATTTCCTGACCATATTTGATGGTAGGATTGATAGTAGTGCTTGTTAATGTGTGAGGATTTTGTTTGTGGATTGTTCTAGCAACAATTTTGGAGTTTGTGGACATATTTGGGTTCTAAATGCCTTAGTGGAGAGCCAGTTACATAGACTACATTTATTAGATACGTTCTTTCTTTGTGTTTGGCATCAGTCTTGTATGGAGACACTAAACAGGAGTAAAATGTTCAATCTAGGCCTTTTTGCAATGAAAATTCTAAAGAGAAGACTAGTTCCCTAACTTATTTACACTTTTAACTTGTGTATTATCTTGTATTTCCAGTAAACAGTCTAAATCAAAGTAACTGAATTTAAAACAAAAGGCAAGATAGTTAG
The DNA here is from genome assembly GCA_036023395.1 of Myiotriccus ornatus. Lineage (NCBI taxonomy): Eukaryota > Metazoa > Chordata > Aves > Passeriformes > Tyrannidae > Myiotriccus > Myiotriccus ornatus. The sequence goes on from JAYRBT010000139.1 coordinate 6,811,086, forward strand.
TGGATGTAAATATATATTTTTTAAAATTAGTATTGCTCTACATTGGCTAATAATTTCACTGTAATTTATGATTGAAAGAAACAAGGTAAGGGTTCAGAATGGAGTGTGTACAGCGTGGAAGATTTTTCATCCTATGCAGAGGACTGTTTGAGCAGATGGTCACATGGGATTACTTTTGGTTTTACTAAAAATATATCTTGTTTTCACATTGTGTATATTTCCAAAAAGTATGTTTTATCTTTAATATATAGAAAACTCTTGGAATTTCCCTGTGTGTTTGTATTCTTTAGTGGAAAGGATAGTAAATGCTCTTTGGTTTAGCAACCCAGGTCAGATTGCTGCTGGTGATACATGTTTGTAAAGCTAAACCATTTGAACATCTAGTTAGGGAATGGAAGGGTTTCTGCTGCTTTTTTAATCATTTTACAGTATTACTTTAATTTCGAAGTTGTTCTCTGGAAAGATAAAAATGTGTGTCTTCCTTCTGTGGTCAGATTGATTGAAATGCAATGTTACTCTTTGACTATTGCCACTACTGGCCCTATGATTTTTTAAGATATTAGACAGAAGGGCATGAAAAATACCAAGTCAAAACTTACTTGTTAAATTGTAAAATATTCACAAATAATATTCCTCTTTTTTTACTCCTGATCCTCCTCATTGCATCACTATTACCATTTCAAAGGAGAAAAGAACATAGAGAACTTGCAATATGCATTTCTCTTTCACTTTCTCCGTAATAAAGTGCAAACAAATATGAGTATGAGAATGTAGTACTGCAAAAGTTCGCATTTAATATGAAAGGACTCATGATGGGCCATTTGCATTAAGTAATGATGACCTGAAATCAAATTCAGAGTGCCCTGAAACTCAAGGTTCCAAGGTAGTCTGATCCTGAGATGTCTACTGAAATCTTTCAGAAATTAAATATAACCTACTGTAATGGGCTATCAAAACTGTCAAGGTGGTTCAGCAGAACGAGTGATGTTTTTTAAGTGTGATTGCTTTCAAAAGCTCCATGAAACCAGAATAGTATCATCCAAATGGCCACAAGCAACTTCTGTATCCAATTATCAAAACCAAGCTGAACAAAAGCTGTCTAGTGCTGAATTGTGTTTTGGAATTGTTCTGTGAAGGGATAAAATCAATACCCTTAAAGAGATTAATAAACATTTGTCCTACTTAAGAAATCTAAAGCAATAATTATCAAGAGGACGCAATTCTGTTTTTAGCTCATGCATATTCTAGAAGTTTAAATGTTACTTCTGTCAACATGTTTCCAACAATACTGAAAGTGTGCAAGCAAAAAGGTGAGGATTTCACATTTAGCAAAGCCCGACAGACAGTAAGTGCTCACAGAGCTGCCCTTTTAGAAAATCATTAAGTAAAATTGGTTAGTATGATTCTGATCATTGATTCTCAGTAATAGTTTAACTGCAATTGAGAATCAGCTACTCTTTGTATTTTTTAATATATGCTTCTGACTTTACTGTGTGCATTAAAAATAGAGCTGATAGGGTTTTTTAGGAAGTCTTGCTACAAGCTCTCATCTCTTTAATTATATTTCTTCTCATAAGCTTGTCTTGCCTTTATTTTATTTTTAAAGTCATAGATGAAATTGAAGAGGGTGGGAGAAATGAGGACACTAAAGATTTCTCTTTTTCCTTTAGAATCCAAAGCACTGGGGGTAATGAAACTGGGAAGTTGAGGGGAAGAAAACTCAAACCACTTTCTTTTTAGTTCATAGAAAACTAACTTTAAAATGTTCAAATCAATTGAAATTTCCAGGTCTTTTCAAGCTTTGCTGAGACCAGGTCTCTCTCATCTCTAGTTTTAGCAATGAGCAGCTTAGACATGGGAATATGAAGTGAAAAAAATGTGGTAAACATAGATTTCTGTTATAGGTACATTAGCTCTATGTTGTCAGCATGTTTAGACTATTAATGAGTTTTGTGGAAGACAACTCATAGACAATGAGTTTTGTGGAAGCTTGCTGTTGAAGTCAATAATGGTAGAAGAAATTTTCTTCACCTTGGGAGAAAAAAGATATCTTCTAGAAATTTTTTTTAAATCTTTTAAGAATAACGATAAAAGTTGAAAATGTTAATGAGTGTGTCCTGTTAAAAACCAGGTGTTGAATGAAGAAGTCTAAAGGATATAGTTTTAAAATGCTCTTGTGGAGAGTTGTAACTCTTCAAGAGGGAGCTGACTTTTTCTAGTTTAATGTTTAGAGTGCTTCAAGAAAATTAACGATAAAAAATGACCAGTAGATTTTGGGGCACTGTGAAAGAGATGGTACTTGCTATTAAGAAGAATTTAGAGAAGGTATTTTTGGTTTTTTGGTGACAGAATGAGAAGCATTAAAAGAAATTAATTCTATATTTCTATAGAACAAGATACTTTGTTTTAATTTTCACTCAAAATTTGATCTTTTGAAAGACAGAATAAATTATTTCCCATATTTAAAAGCTAAGGGAAGCCATTCAAAATTATTCATTGGCTTTTTTTCTTACTTCATTGAGACTTGAGTGTTTACTGGGACTAGCAGGTGAAGGTGAGCAAATTTCTCATCCTTCAAGTTCTGCTTTTCTGTTTTCTCAGCTAAGACAGAAAATAGTCCCAATAGTACACACAAAATAGTACAGATTGGAACAGCAAAAGCCTTTCTATAAATATATTTATATGCCATGCACTCATTTTTCATAGTCTTAAGTGTTTGGAATCCTTTAACATTTGGACTTCAGAGAATAACTTCCTAATCTTTCGCCCTTCAGATGCTTCACTTAAATGACTCTAATCTAGTCTTCTTGTTAAATTTTTCTTTCCAGGATCATCTATGGTGAGAAAATTGACGGTATTTTTAATAAGTACATTTTCTGAAGTAGTAGATGTTTAGTTCTTCTGCAGAAAGAAGTAGTCAGAAGGCAAACTTGTGTCAGGAGAAAGATTTATTTTTTTAATGGTTCCTGGTCTTGAAACAGTTGATGGTGTTGGGTTGTAAGTTGTTACAGTTTATAGTGTTGGCAAACATTATGAAACATCAAGCCTTTTAAATGCTATCAAAACCAGAGGGCAAAGCATTCATAAGTACTTAGAAGTGAATTTCTCAGTCACATGGCAGTACCCTGAAGGAACGTCATGCCTTGGACTTTGTGGGGAAATCTGCTGGTGTTGATGAAGCTTGATATGGTTTTGAGATAACCCCACAGTATATGAGACTGAAGTGTCCTTAAAGTGTTATGGATCAAATTCTGGCCAGTGTGCATTTAGGATACATCACCGGGCAAAGGTATTGGTGCTTTATGTTGTAGAATCAGAGATCAGAGTAAGTAGTAAATATTTAATATAAATTCTAACAAGGGATTTGGCTGTGATGTTTGGGAAGTACCTAAGGGTCTGGTTGGAATAAAGGCTTTTATTCACATTATGCTTACACCTTTTCATGTTTTCTTTTCAACTGTTAAAGCCTTGCTCAGACTTCTGGAGCAGAATTGGTGTCAGACTGGATTTGCTGAAATTTCTATATGCCTAAAGAATATATCCAATTTGGTATTTTAGAACTTGGCTGTACTGTATGTCTTATATTTACTAGTTGCAATAATTTTGCCTTTAGGAGCCTTGCTGCTTCTCCAATGAAATTCAGGGGATAACAATGTTTTATGGGGCAACCTACATCTTGTGGGTAAATCACACCTTTAGACTTCATTGGCTTTCCAGTCATTGATTAAGCCAGGCTAAAGGATGGTTAACCTTTTTAAAACTCTGTACTTTCCCTTTTGTCATTTAGATAAACCATCATTTCACTTTTTAGAAAAAATCAGAACTAGAACATTTTATGGAGAAAATTTCTTAGGATATCTGTCTTGAGTTGTGTATATAAATTCTGAGTTATACAGCTAAGAACTCTTCCCTTGGAAAATCTGTCATCAAGAGAAGGTATTTTGATCAAAATTTTTTTAGTAGATCATATGCAGAAAATTTTTGTTTTTGTAAGGAAGTTTGATTTGTTGAAGCAAATAAATATAAACAGAAAATGTTTTGACTGAAAAAGAGAATTCCAGCAGTTTTATATGGCAACAGCTGTTACTTACTGAAATAGCAGAAATTAGATGAAAGAAGTGGAATGTATTAAATTACCATCCTCTACTGAGATGTCATGAAGAAATATACTGGTAGGAAAAATAAAGCAGATAAAACTCGAAATTGAAGCCTAAAATTAGATTTTTTTAAAGTATCTGTAGTAGAAAAACCGTGAGACCGGAAAATATCTATTCTTAAGTCCCAAACCAAATTCTCAGGGGAATTTAGATTGTTTTAGAACGAAATCAGATGCTAGACACAAAAATGTTTCCTGTGACCAATATATGATGGGTTTTTTCTTCTTCCATGAAACACTTTGTTCTCATTAAACTGAGACACTGGGGTCGAGCGTAAACTTAGTAAAGATCTGTATGATGCAGGTACCTGTCTTAGTGCTTCATGCTGTATCATATCAGTAGATACTTGCGTATCCAGAATGCTGAAGAATATGGGAAAGCAGTCAATAAGATGATCTAGCAGCTTATTTTTGCTGTCTTCTTCCTTAATGAGTTTCTTCTAGGTGTGAGCTTGTCTTATATGATATCCTGGAAGTGATTTTTTTTTTTCCCCCACTATATTCTGAGTAATTGCCCTTGAACAAAAATTCATGTCATAAAAGCTCAAATGTCCTGATCAATGTGTAGAGCACTTTTAGAGAACAAATAGAGTTTTTTAACTGTTCAGCTGCTGTTTGTCTGTCACTTTTTAACCTAAACTTCAAAGCAATGGTGGTTGAGATGGTACTTTCAATGAAACAGCTTTGCTTATATGATCAGAAATTGTAGGTATAATCACTAATCACTTCCACGTCTGGCAAATGATTTCAGCATGAAAACACAAGACAGGTACTTTGAAACTAATGCCCTGATTGCTTTGTACTCCCTATGCTCGGTGTTTAAAATAAGCCTTTCCCCTTTGGATACATCCTGGCAAATATGGATTTTTTTTTTTGCTTAATTTACATTTTGAGGGGAATCTCCCTAGAGAGTGTTTTTTTTGGGTTTTTCTTGGTGTGGGCAGGTTTTTTTGTGTGGTTTTTTTTTAATTGTAGCTGTACAACAGGGAAGAATCCTGTTACTTGGTCAGAGCTTCTGTGTGTAACTCAGGCAATGACAATCACTGTTATACAGTTCTTGAACATTTTTGACCTACCACAGAACATGCTTCATCTTTGTTCTCCTTTTACCTCTGCATCTCCTGTAAAGGCACCTGCTATATTGAAAAATTTAAAAACAAAAAAAAGAGAAGTTGCCAGTAGCACTGAGAGGAATACTCGTATGAACTTTTGCAAACTTTATTCAAAAATGCCATTCTGAGCAGACGTACCTCTGTGAACAGTAACCTGACATTTATAACTATACTAAATAATGCAACAAAAGAATTTTCAAGGTTCGTGTGAACCTTTCTACATGCAGACTTTGCGGTTTCTTCAATTATTTACTGTGTTTAGAAAGCATCTCAGTGAATCAGATTTTGGAAACAGAAAGCAAATGTTAGCTGTTGAGTTATATGGGAATTTAGTTTGTTTTAGAAGGAAGATTATGTTAATCTTGTGTGATTTGTGGTTTTTCAAAACAGTGAGGCAAACTACTTTTTCATTTCCAGCAGTACAAACACATGCACTTGATCTAATTTTGCTAGGTGAGTTATGCCTCTTTAAATATTTTTACACTGAATTGGCATATCATGGTAATATTTCTATAACAGGAGAGAAATGAGTGACTGATTCTCTAAGTCTTATACTGGTGACCATATATTTGATACGATCAGGAAAAAAAATTTCCTACTTATTTTGGGTAGGGTCTGTAAATTTTAATGAAAGGGTTTATTATTTGTATTGTAATAAATAGCTATGTTATCAAGAATGTTACCATTAATAAGCTGGTTATATTGTCTTGCATTGGAGGCAGTTACCAACTTGCTTCAGACTGACCAGAGTTAACGAGATACTTACAGTGATCGGTGTCATTACGGGTAATCTCTGCATAATTTTAATTTTTTACCTCTGTTTTGAAAAATTTTGTGAGCATCTGTCCATGCATACAGGGGCATGGATATAGGTTATGGGAATTTTTGTGATACATGAGACATTCAGCTATGGCTAATTATACTGTAAATATTCCAGAAATTGCCAAGACTTGGTAAATTTATTTATTTATTTTTATTTATTTTTCATCAGGGAGCTGGGAGGAACACAAAGCTCTCACTTAAAAGAAAGTATATGATTATGGTGCCATAAACTATGAATTTGACATTCATGGAAACAAGTCCTTTTCAAGGTAAATTAGTTCATGCCAAATTTTCCATTGCCATGACCAGAGTGCAGAGAACACTAAGCAACCGATGGTGCTAAAAATGAGTAGGTTTATGACAGTCATGTTGTTCAGAAAAAGCATTTTTCCTTCCAGAAAACTCATACCTAACCAATGTCTAGAGCAAGGTAATAATTTCAAGTGTGCAAGTTTTGGTATTATACATCTACTTTAAAAGTATTACTTGTCACTGATCTAGTAGTATTGCTCCTAAATTAATTAAATTTTGACTGTGTCTTTAGTTCTTGAGATGGTCTCAAGTGTCTTGATAGGTGTGCTAGTGCTGTGTATCTTCCAACAAACTTGAGATGTTCTGTGATTCCATGAACTTTTATCAATATAAACATTTGGGAAGAATTTTTTGAATAATCTGGTCTATTGTGTTTTTTTTTTTTCCTACGTAGTGAAGTATGTGAGAAAAAACCCAGGAAAATGTCCTTTTTAGCATAAACCCCAGCGTGGCTACTAATAACCATATGTCTCAGATATTGGAAAGGTTCTTTATAATTCTGTAAGTCTGTCAGTATCCCCAGGGAAGATATAATTTGTAAAAGAAAAACCAGTAATACTTGTAAAAGAAAAACAGTAATATTTGTCTCAGACCCTTTTTGCCTTAATAGTTAGCCTTTATAATGGAAGTATTAATGCATGTATGCTAAGGCTTAGTGTCAAGGATTAAAATTTAGTTGTGCAAACACTTCCTTCTTCATATTTCAGGGATTTGTAGGAGAAGATTGGCTTGCTTACCCAGATTTGTTCATGAAATGAACTGTTCTGGAAATTAAACTAACCTAAGCCCTAGTCAGATCTTCAGTTGTTGCAATAGTGTAACCTGAAGTAATTTATTTAAATCTGAAACAGGGGTCAAAGCTTTTGGAGCTGACTGCTGAATTTGGGTCTCTGTGTAAACCAAGCTACTGTACGACAAATTTGCTTTGGGAGCGAATATTTAAAACACTCAAATTATCTTGTTGCTGTGCTGCTGGGTCAATAAAAAACATACTGTTCAGTTTGGGACCATTTTGTTTAAGAGGAGGGTGTGGAAATCCTATTTTGCAGTAATGAAAAATTGCAAAATAATTCTGTTGGTAAATGAAAGTTAAGACAGGAAAACAAAACCCATCCACCAAAACCCAAGCAACTATGTTTCTTTCCCTAAACCAATCTGCTATTTCGAAACAAGATAAAGTTGAAGTTTCTTTAAGTGATGAATGTATTTTTTTTGAATGAACTGTGGGTGGCTGAAATTGTTTATATTGGCATTTAAAGTATTTAGCTCACTATAGAAGATGTAGGACAGCCCAATGACATCCTGAGATTTCTTGGTTTATTTTTGGGGGGAATTAGTTTTCTTCGGGATTAGTTCAGATACTGCTGTGAAGGCTGTGTCAGGTTCTTGGTGTATTTGCTTGATAGCCATAGGCACTCTAAATAGGCAAACAAACAAACCAGAATACCGACATGACAATCAATTTTAATGGAATGTCAGTTTTAATTTCTTGATTGGCTCGCCAAACTCTGCTCTCTCAAGAAAGGATAGGAAGGGAAAAGCAACAGTTATTTCTGACATGGCCCTAGGTAATTATATTCTTCTTCATCAGACAAGAATGTGTATGCTTGACTGCACAATTCAGAAATTAAAGGCTGCTGCACTCATTTGAAAGGCATGTTTTCTTTTGGGGTTTGTGCCACCGTTTAGAATAATCTTTGTCTCATTTTAGCTGTGATCCTCTCCTGGGGAATCAAGGGGAGTGTGTTTCTTAGCTGCACTGATGAAGATACAGCTGATCAAAAATACAGTAGTGCACTTTTTTTTAGTGCGAAACTGAAAGGAGATTTCAGTGGGCTTTTGATTAAAATTTCCTTGTAATGTAATAATAGAGAGAGAAGCAGCACACATGGCAAAAGATCCTACTGGAGCAATTTGCTTGTTTAGAGCACACTGGGCCAAAAAAGTGACATCATGTTTCACCAATGAACACAATGTTAAATGGAAGGTAGATGTCAGACCTTTTCCCTCCTGCGTGATATCAACTTGAGTGTGCCCTGGGGAGCTAAACTGAGGCAGGAACACTGAGACTGGTGACCTCGGTCGCCATCCCATGGGAAGGTGGAATAAGAGCCTGTTCTTAAAGGAAGAGGAGGAAGGACTTCAGCCTCCCCTCCTCTTCCATCCTCAAGTTTGAACGCCTTGTCTCTACCTGCAAAACACTGGGAGTGTGCACGGGAGGCAGTTCTCTGCTTGTAAATCATCTTTATGGTGTGAAGCTTTCCTGTGCATGGCAGAGGACATAATTTACTGGCTCTTACGGGATGTAGAGGTGGCCCAGTGCCTTTCACTGGAAGATGAATGAGGACCAAATTTATCAAACACAGATACTTAACACTGAACTCAAAATCAGGAATTTAAATCAAAATGGCTTGGTTTTTTGGGCACGGAATTCGTACCTTCTGCAGCAGCAGTACTTTTTGTGGGTGCTTACCTGACTGTTGTGGCTCAACCCCAGCTGGTATATACTGGACATGACGTTCTGTGTATGGAGTAGCACTTTGGCCAGGTAGGATCAACTCTTCTGGCCATTTTCCTTCCTGCCTGGCTTCTTGGGCCTTTCCTCACTGTCAGAGTGGGGGAAACTGAGAAGCCCTTGGTTTTGGGTGATAACTACTAAGGAACAGCTGGAACAGCAGCGTGCTATCAATGTTCCCATACTAAATCCAAAACACCTCACTGTACCAGCTACTAGAAAGAAAATGAACTCTGTCCCATCCAGAAGTAGGACACTGACTTTGAAATGGGACTGCTGTGTTTAAAGTGCTAAATATGCATCTTTACAACCAATTCCTTAGTACAAAAAATTGGAAAATTCTGGCTGAGGCTGTCTATACGGTAAATTTTTCTGTTCTTCATTTTGTATTTGTACAGCTCTGCTAATTAAGCAATTAACAAAAGAAACCCTGATAATAAACTTCTCCAACTCAGACATGCAGTACCTACTTCCTGCTTTTCAACTGACTCATTTATTTCTGCTTCATTATACTGACAAAATTCACATCAGATAATGTTTCTGAATAGTTTTTCCATCCTAAACTTGGTAGAGAGGGTTAAGTTTTATGCCTATTTGTTGAAGATTTTTATTTTTTTTCACGTACGAAAAATTAATTTGATCTTCCTTGTAGCTCAATAGTTTCCTAATCTCTAAAGCCATATTATCACCAGCTTAGAATAAAATATGCTCTGATTGATTGACTGACAGGGAGAAGTTTTTCTCATTTGGCTGGAAATGCATTTGCCAGAAATCAGCCCTTTTTTTGCCAGCTGTTTTGTTCCTGAACATTTTATTCCACTTGAATGTTAAAATGTTCGTTTCTGTACTATTATACAGGGAAATAGCTTAGTACTACTTCCCCCATATTAAAATGCTTCATGGGCAGAACTACTTGGAGTGAATGCTTATGAATACATGTTCGAAGCTGCATATTCAGTATCAAATTTGAAGTCAGACCCAGGTATGTGTAGAATAAAGCTTTTTCTGCCTTCTACCAGGTCATGGTGTTATCATTTATCTGCCTCGCCACATAGCAAGCTTTGCAAATAAGATAATTTTGCAGCAGTCTACAGCCAAATTTAAACGGCTGTTGTGCTCAGATTCAGATCTGAGCTTTTAATGCAGCTTGTCTTCTAAAATGCCTTTTTATCATCAGGATTAAGGTGGAGACAACTGCTTTGCATTTTTCAGATGTAATGGGGTTTGGGGTTTTACCAAGACTAAAGTCTCTTGATAACAGCAGAGCATACAAGAGTGAAGAGAAAAAAGTGGATAAATACGGTGGATAAAACTACAGATAACCTTTGGAAAGGAACACCTGAGTCACATGTAAAATAATGTGTTTAAAGAGGTTACCTTTTATTTTTGCTTTTGGTGAAATGCACCAGTTTATGATTTTAAGCTTTATGAGATATGACTGCTCAGCAAACATGAGAAATAGTTTCATCACCTACAGGTAGAAAATTGATTTTTACTCAGTGTAAGGAGATGTGTAGTATTTCTTTAAATCTATAGTCAGAAGCAGAACACATCCTCTCACACTGTACAAAAATCAAATTAACAGAGCAGAAGGATGTGTGTTCTAAATTGCAAAATAGAGTGGAAAAAAAGCATCACTTGAAGTTAAGTGATCTTTTTACTGAGATTTCGAGCCTCTGTGATGAGTATTGCACACAGGCACCTGAGTGGTAATAAATAGCAGCAATGTGACCTTTGCTACTTGCTCTCTGATCGAAGCATATCATGAAGGCAGCTGGTGGGAAGTTAGTGCTGTGATGGTCAAGGAACCAAAAGGTGTAGCCTGGATGCGAGGCAGAGCTACAATTGCAGCTTTTGTAGACATAATCACCACTGTTTGGCTAGTGTAGAAATGAGGGCAATTGCAGCAGTGAGACCCTCAGCTGCAACTTATACGCCTTCCACTTCAAATAGATCCACGTGGAAGCTGAGTTTGGTATGCAACCCAGGCAACGAAACCTTGCTCAGATATGGCAACAAGGGTTGTATGTATGCCTTTGGATTCTGGTTTAGACAACTTCATGTTGTATTGATATTAGTGCAAGCAGAGCAAGTGTGCCCTTAACTACTTGTACAGATGTGGTAAACCAGTACTGAGCCTTGTGTCACAACAGCTTCACCACTGTCGAATTGCAGTCTCTTGGGATCAAAGCTAGATTTTTGTTTTACCTGCTGGACTGCTATGAAGGTGTGCAGTGTCTCAAAGTTGTGTAATGGTTTGGTGAGCCTGGAGAGGCATTAGCCAAGGGTATCAAGGGCTGGTAAGCCAGTTTTCTGAAAGTGATAACAAAAATGTCTCTGCTATAGAATATGTAACTTGAAGGTCTCAATCAAGTCCTAGTAGACACAGGATTCTTCCAGAGCATAGTCTTGTGTAGTACAGAGCCACAGAGGGCCTATGTAAGAGGTCGTGCTACTGGGTGTTGAACACAATTTGTAGATGGGGTCTGATATATTTACATTTTAAGAAAAGAAAACCAGTTGAATTCTCTAGGGCTGGCTTTTTCGCTAATGGTATGCAAGTAATTAAAAAAATTACAAAATATTAAAAGAGGAAAATGTGCAGAGAAGAATAATGTGAGGGGGAAGAATAACATCCTGAGTAAGAAGTATAAAGGACTGGGAAAAGAAAATTCAGAGAGAAGGAGGAAACAGTAATGTCCGCACCTCCACAAATATGTGTTTTCATGCACTTTGGAATCTGCAGAGCATCTGTCAAAATTACTAAGAAAGCTGCATGAAGGCATACTGGAGCACTGGCACTCATTTCTCTGCACTTTGACCCAGTTCCCACCTGTTTTCTAGACTTCTGGCTGCAAACACCAGATAATCTTTCTCACCAGAATTTCAGAGAACAGTTATGGAAACAAATTTCTGTACTTGTTGGTGCTGTCCATGTAAATGCTCCCTTCTGCTACAATATGAGGAAAAAAATTATTTTCTATCCAAAATAGTAACTGAGCATACCTCTACCAAAATGAATAACATAATTAATTTTGTATGTGCTGGTAAATTTGGCTTAAGAGACTCTGTAAATGGCTGAACAGCATGAGAGACCAGTAAGATGCTTGCACTTCAGCCGTTTGTATTTCAGTTGATTATGCATTTCTATGTGAGTGTTGTCTGAACAATGCTTAATGATATCTGGATTTTAACCTCTTAAGAAATCCACATTGCAAACCTTATTCCCACAGTAGATGGTAGGATCTGGGGAATATCTAGACTGGGTAACTTGAATACAGGATGTAATAGCTTTTCCTTGAATCTGGGAGCTTTTTCTTGTTAAAGAAATCCATCAGATCAATCCTAATCATATCATAGGATGTGGTATCACTGCACATCACGCAAATGGACTTCATGCAAGCCTTCTTGGAACAATTTGGCTGGTTTTCTGTGCGTGTGTCTCTGTACAAATAGCCTTCCACGTTGTGATCTGTTCATGTTCAGCTTGAGCTGCAGAGTGTGCTTTTTTTGACAGTTTGGTCAGGTACATTGGTACATCTCTGAATTCAAAGAAGAATTGTCTTGAGAGAGATTGAAAACTGTTACATTTAATCTTTTCAACAAGGAGTCATTGTGTATTGCCTTTGAGGAGACACCAGGAAAACTTCAGAGTAACAAAATGTTATTTGAATTTGATAGCCTGAAACGATCAGCAGGATAAAAATGCCATTTTGGTCATGAAAGTAACACTCCACAGCTATTTGATCTACCAAAAAAAAGGCATTTTAAATGCATGTTTGATAAGGAAAGAATCTGTGGCTTCACTTTTCAGCCACTTCTTATTGCAAATTAAAGCTTATATATAAAATTTCAATCTGCCTTTTTACTATATCCACGCCTAGAGATATACCTATTCCATATACCATCAAAAACCTAAGTCATAGCACCAGGACTAAAGAATGGTGTCTTCTTGGTCAGGGATTTGTTCACAATTGTTAAGTTTTACTGTGCTGAGATTTCATATATTAAACACATTTTACATCAGAAAGTACGTGCTCTCTGTATTGAGTATCTTTATACATACAAGTATTTGTAAAACAAGGTCAGTAAATTAAACTTACTGTGTCTCTGGATTTTTGCCCTTCTGATACTGTATTCAAAGTGGTTTTTTTTATTTCTGAGTATGAGAGTGATTTCATTGCCTAATTTTATTTAAAACCTGCACGAATTCTAAATTTATATACTGATTTCTATGTGGAGCTTTCCTGCTGAAAGTGGAATCCAGCCTGTAAACCTATGATACAGGACTTAAATCAATTGTTGTGAGTTTATATTAGAATGACAAAATTATAGAAAAACACGACCGCCTGAAGCCCTGATAGTAAATACTATAAAAATGGTAATAAAATGAAGGATGTTGAAATTAACAGCTTGGTATTGAACTGTTCTTTATACTTGCCTAGGACAACAATAGTTGTGTGTTACATGGGTGCAAATACCGATACTTTCCACGTGGGCATACAGTATTGTGTCTGTAAACTCCTCTTAGCATCAGTGCCTCCTTGTGATTTTGTCACTCTCCTTCTCTCTCTCTCTCCTAGCCAGTGGATCCCCCCGTGTGTGATTTTGCAGGATCACCATCATGTTGCAGTTTGGTCAAGGCTTGGAGCATAGGTCTGAAAAGCCCCTGCCAGAAACAAGTCAGGGCTTGTCAGAGC
>JAYRBT010000139.1:6848215-6870368 GCA_036023395.1 Myiotriccus ornatus
TAGAAATTATTTGTTTTCTAAGTCAGGAGTTTGGAAATCTTGTTTCTTCTCTGTACTGCAGGGTAGACACATGTATTTTTGGGTCACTTTGACATAAAATTATGCATAGAGACACTCCAGTCTGAATCTTGAAATCATAAAGGAAACAAATAGAAGAATCAAACACACCCCACCTCCTCCCCCCCCAAAAAAAAGTAACACAACCAAAAAGAGCTTATCCCAATGCTAATCTTGAACCTGTACTTTTCAAGTACCTCACTATATCTAATACTAGCTATTCATTCAAATTTGTGAAAGTCTCTTAGTCACTGCACATTCAAAGGGAACTTAAGATATTTCTAGCACTTAGGATCTGATGCTCAGCTAGAATAAACAAGTCTAAACAAGCCACCGGAGGTCACTGCTTATATTTTATAGTAGTTGCTTTTGGAGGGAAGGGTATAGGTTAATAGGAAGAAAATAAAGAGCTGTTCCTCTGTGTAGCACTACTGTCTACCTGACAGCAGGCCAAAAAATCTCCCTGAGTTTCCAAACCCTAAAGAAAGAGCAAAAGTCTAAACTAGAGGTTTATTTAATATTGCAGAACTGTTGTTTTATATTTTGTTCTATGATTTTTTTTTTACTTTTTAATATTTATCATCATCATTTCAGTCTTTCTAACAATGCTTTCTCGTAATGGGCAGTGCCACTTACTGATCATTCTTGAATGACCTAAAGAGCTCTCCACTGACGCAGTGTGCCACTTCTTACTATTCATCTCCCAATCAATAAAAGTAATGCACTCAGAAAAAAATGTTTCTAGAGATGGTGTTGCTGAAAGTCTGACAAATGCCTTTTATAAAAACATGGTTATTTTCATCTGTTTAGCCTGTGAGCAAGTGGCACTTAGCCTGGTGCAGTTCAGTATTCAGATCAGTCTCACGTTGCCTGTTGATCTCACTGCAAATGGCAGTAAGATGTGCTTTGACTTTTGCTCTCTGCTGTGTAAGTTAAGTGTTCGCTAAAGGAAAGTATCATTTGCTGGACCCTTTCAGATCAGGTTGACTGCTCTTCACCTCCTGTCAGAACAGTGTGAAGGAAATATGTCAGTGGAACAGGCAACTTTTTTGAACTTTGGTTTAGTTCTGATGGGCAGAGGCTGTGCTGCATGCGTATCTTGCTCCTAGATAATAGTTCCTATTTGTAGAGCAACATCAGTCTGTGACTCATGGATGTTTCCTTGATGTGTTTCGACTCTGTCTTTAACACTTGATTTTTTTTTGACAGATTCTTATAACACCAAGTTTTCTGAGTTCAGACAAGATTTCCTGTCAGCTGAGAAGTTCAATAATGCACCAGTAAGTTGTGTTTCTCTTTAAAATGCCACTGTCTGAAAGAAAACTAATTAAAAGAAATGATGTCCCTTCACAGCCAGACATACAATACCAGCAAGATAACTTGATGTATGGGAAAAAACACCTGAAAATTCCAACATCTATGTAAAGAACCCTACTCTGACTGAGAATTGTTACTGTATGCTTGTTTTCTTTACCTGTATGTTAATAGCCAGAAGCTGAGGGCTGACTTTAAAGTAGATCTTGTCATCTAATGGTCATTGCTTCTGCATTTTTCCGTCTGCATGTGGGTTTGGGTAGCGAAAATATTTGGTGGTATTCTCCTGTCATATGAATTCTTTTTCTATATTTTAACACCCACCGAGTGTGCATGTCCAAGGATATTCAGTTGTTTCCTTTGCAGTTGTACTATCATTTGCTCAGACAAGGAGCATGCAGGAATGTGCTTGTTTATAATTGCGCTAAAACCAGAAAGCTGTCAGACTCTATTTCACACAGGTTTATTGAAACATTGAGTTCAGCATGGTTTGTGTTTCAATAGCTTCCAAAAGATGGCCTTACAGACTGCTTTTTTCTCCCAGCCCATTTTTTTTATTTTCTGGTACTACTTTGACATCTAAAATTGCCTTGCTGTGACAAGTTTCTTTTTCAGTGTGTCAGTAGCATCTAGTTGAGTCATTTTCTCTCTGTTCTCACCTTCTAATAGAAAAGCTTAATACAGTATTTAAAGTGTGAGTACTGAATTACCTGTATGAAGGAATCTACTTTTTAAAAATGTTTTTTGTTTTCAGGGAAGGAAGTCTTGGCATGCAGTGCTCTTACCTGTTTATGCTTTTATGTGTAAATAAAAACGTAAGAGCAATTTAACTAAATAAGCTTAATGTATTTTTGACAGGATGCATGGCAGAGCTTTGGGTTGTGCCTGTTTATTTCTGTTCTTTATGTAGTGAGCACTCTAAAGAACGTAACAAGGCTTTTAAGCTGAGAGCTGTGTTTTATAAAGAGATAAACTGGAATAACTAACACTCTAAACATGTAAATGTGGAATAGAGACATATGAATCAAACACCGTAGGTGTAAATGCTCATATAGAAGAATACCAGGGTGATAATGATACTGATAACCCGGAAGCACAGTGGCAGAGTGGACCAGGGCTCTTGGGCTTGGCCAGAGGATCTTGTCCCACCCTTGCACTGAGGTGCACTGAAAGGGGGTGGTGAAGCTCTGGTACAGGCTGCCCAAGTGTTGGTACCATGCAACCCTGTTTGTGCTTGCCACAGAGTTTTTCTCTTTCATCTCATCAGAAGTTTGCAGTCTGGGCTCCGGGCCACACATGGTGTCCTTTTTTTTTCAGTTGTGTGACTAGACAAGAGTGATGTAAAAGGGCTTCAAAGATAATGCAGATGCCCTGCTTGCCATTAGCTTCGAAGTGCATCCCTCTTCCCATTGCTGCCACCACTTTCCAGCTCTAACCTGGCAATGAAGGTTATTTCTCACTGGGAGCTGCTGTCAGAAAGGGAAAACTGGAATCTTAGCAATTTGGTTTTATTTTCCATTTCCTTAGTTCGATAAGGTGTGTTTGAACTCAGCCTCTCAGTAAAAGTTTGCAGATAACCAACCTTTTCATTCAAAGGAAAGTTCTGGAGACAGCTGAAAATACACACAGATGGTTTTTTTTACGTTTTTGCAGCACTTAGTGGTTTTGCAGGACTTTATAGGTTTTATAATGGAGCAGACACAAGGAAGATCTTACAAGAAGGAGGACCCCAATCTGTAGTGTCAGGGAGGCTGTGGCTGAACCGGAAAGTTGCAGGAACTGCTCTTTCAATTATGCTTTCCAGGACAGTAAAAGCAAATTGCTTTTAAGACAGCTTTTGGAAAACAAACACAAGTTGAAAAAACTTAATGCATGGAAGGTCAAAATGTCGAATGCTTAGTGGAAAGACAACTTTTGGAGGTTTTTTTTGTCATGTAAGATTGGTTTCAAAATTGTATGGTTTTGTCTCTTATTCATGCTTTCAAAGACACAATATTTGAACTTTCCGTTGCTCTTTTCATCCATATTTCTTTTTGTGTGCTGCCTTCTATCCTTGAAAATCCTTATGTGAACTCTATACCTGAGTTCTGTTTTTTAATTCAAGCCCTACCTCAGAAGGTGCTGGAGCTGGACATGATTTAACTTGATTTAAAATAAATATGTTTAAAACTATTAGAAAACCACCAGTCTGTGAAAAACTGTGTGATCATATTGTCCTCATACTCAGTGTGTTCCATTTGGTGTTTCCTGTTTATTTGTGCTGGATCTGCATTGTACATGACAGATATGGGATTTTTGCTATTGCTGGTAAGTGGTATAGTGATCTGACAAATGTAGGTTTTCAGGATTTGACTGTGTCATTCTTGGCTGAGTGAGTGTCAAAACTTATTTTTAGCCTTTGGTGATCTCATACAGAAATTTGGTCCTGTTTTAATGAATACTTTGGAAGCTAAATGTTTTAGAAAGTTTACAGGATGTAAAGAAGGAATTAATCTTTCTCATGGACCATTTTCAAATCTATTCAGATGGCAGAATAGGACAGAAAGGTAAATGTCTTGGCACAGTCAGGTTAGCAATGAACTCTTTAGCACAAGAAAATCTAGTTCTTAGGCAAAAACAACAAAGGCAGGACTTCCATGTTCTCAGTGGTACAGGATTAGAATCATCCAAAATGAATGGATGAGAGAAAACACATGAGCTTCACAAACTTGACTTCTTTTGGAAAGAATCAGCTGAGCCCGTGGTACTCAGGCAGTGCCCATCATGTTCAATTTAAATAATCTTGCAGTCTTTTGGCTCTGTTAGTTAATGATATATTACTTTTAAAATACTCATAGCCAAGTCATTTCAAAGAATATTTTACAGGCTCCTTCACTGCTTAGAAAGCTACTTAATTAATTTGTTTATTTATTTATTTATTGCAGGAATGGGAATATTGGCCAATTAGACTAATATAAAATGTGCTGAAAACATTACTTTTACCACAATGCATAAACTACCTCTTTAGTTAAACATAATAGTATAGATTAGATTCACCTAGTAGACACAGTTGGAGTTAATTATCGTCCTATATTTTATGGTAGCTATGAGGCAGCTAAATGTATTTTCCTCCTAAATAAAAGCAGTGAGTTAGAAATCCAGATGTTCCATGTGAAGAAAGTTTGGCTGATTATTAATACACAAAGGGGTATGTTTGTGTGGCCTAACTATCTCACCCAGGAAGCAGGGGAAGAACTTGAAAATGGTGAAGGAATATTTTATGCCACCTGAGCAGATGTAAGCAGTGTTCTTCCAAGGCAAATCTTTGGAATGGGATGAATGAAGAGTTCTGATGTTGTGAGAGGTAACTGCTTTAGTTCACTTCCACTGTGTACAAAGAAGCAGAATTTGATACCTTCTTGTAAACAAGTATTTTTTACCAGAACTCCGAAATCAAATATCAGTCTCTACTTCTGACTAATACAAACACAAGGTCCTGGTTTTGGGATTTGAGTATATAGGAGTTATCCCTGTACATAAGATGGACTTTCTAGAAGTTTTTTTTTTGTGTGTTTTTTTCAGTGCTTTACTCTGTAATTACTATGAGATTTTATGAAGTCCCATCTTGTCATATTGGTACAACTCTACCTCCTCTTCAGTCTTCTGAAATTTTGTCAGTGTGACAGAACTCACTGACAGCCTAGAAAAATGTTTGGCTGGTTCTTTCAAAACCCTTCAGTTATTTGAATCTGATTTTTAACTTGCCAGACTTCAAAAGCTGCCAGCTAACATTTTCCTGAGTTAACACAGGGAAGTGTTTCTTCAGTCCTGAGACATATATCTTTGTCTCTGAAGTGTACAGCAGAAATATTTACTCAACACTTCTGTCTTCTGAATTGCAATTAATCATAATATTGCTACCATGTTTTAAGAGGCCACTGTTGTCATTAGGGTTCTATTTACATTGAACACTTATAAGCATTGAGTTTGGCTGAATTTTTGATTGGAAATAGCCTGTAAGTAATTCTGAAACATGCCTCCCAAAGGCAGTACTGTTCCTCCACCACAAAAGCACAACATGGAAAGTAAGTGGACTTTTCAAAAGTTAGGGGTAGGATTTTGAAAGAGGAGAAGGTTTGGCACATGAAATTGAGACATCTGGAAACATAAGAGGCAAAGGGTAAACCTGTCACTTGCTCACATTTGTTGTGCATCGTGTTTCTTGGCATGGTTTGAGATGGAGTGCACATCAAAACTGTTTGTGATTTTGTAGGAGAAAATAAGGAGTAAAGACTTTCACTTCAAGGTGAAATTCATGGGAAATCATTTAAAATATTTTGATACTGAACTTATTCAGACCCCAATGTTTTTAATTCCTTTGGGCATAAAATTGGTGCTGGTCATACCAACTGGCTCCAACAAGAAAAAATGAAGCACATTATGCTGCCTGTCTTTTACACCTCTCCACCTCCAGTTCTGGGATGCAGTATTCTGCAGGATGATTCTGCATGTGTCAGTATTCTTCTTCAGCTCCGCTGACAAGCACAGTGTTATTTCATTAAAAACATGTCATAAGGACTATCAGTTCTTCCAAGCACTCAGGCTGTAAGATACATGATTTCTGTGTTGGCAGATGGGTTACACGTTACAGATTTGCTCTGGGTACGCGGTGCAGCTGAGAAGGTGCTGTAATCAGCCTGTAACAGCCAATACTTGTCTGTGCTAATGAACCCTTAATATAATGCAAATATCTTGACCTTGCAGACAAACAAAACAAAGTTTGATTTACTCAATGACAACGTATAAACCAGTCAATACCCTTTGATTTTCCTGTCTCTTCTGAAATTGTCTTGTCACCCACTGCAGCCTTCAAAGATGTGTCGCTGTGGCCACTGTGTTATAAGACATTAAGGATGACAGTTACACTCCACATTGTCTCCTGTGCCTTCAGTTCACTTCCAAATGCATTTCAAACTGTAGTATGGATGAACCCAAAAGCCAAGTAGCTTCTGTGTGTCTATGAATATCTTAAAAATATAATTATTTACCTCTTTTGGATTCTTTCTTCTAAATATTCATATTCAAGTGCTAAAGGCACACAATTAAGCTTTTGTTTATTTTTAAAACTTTCATAATGTTTTTGGAGAATTATTCTTAAAGGCTTAAATTTGTAATTTTTTTTCCAAATTTTTTATTGAAAGCATGGGCAATGATCAAGTGATTTTTTTCGAAAGAAGGAACACAAGCCCCCAGGGCTCTACCATTCTCAAGTACTCTCCCAGCTTCTAAGTTCTGCTGGTGGTGGCTTTGAAACTCGAGACTTTCAAAATAGTTTTTAATGAGTTATAGGTACTAAAAGACCAAGCACTTAATTCAGAGGCTCTCCCAGGATGCTATACTGAATGACATGACCTTCTGCACTCCAGTAGTGACACTTCCGACCCCATGGAATTGACTGTTTTTTAAACTATACAGAAATTATTCTAAAATTAAAAAGCTGAGGGATGTTCTTTCATATCAGTCACAGAAGTGGGTTTCATCATTATCTGTTTTCTTCCCTCATTTACATGCTTTGCATGTAAATATATTTTTGTGTTTATCTGTGGCAAACAGTAACAGTGGAAACCCCCAAAATATCAAATATATCAGCTTGCAGTTCTTCCTACGATGGACTTTTTCCTCCTTATTCTACCTTTTAGTTGCTGAGGCAAAATAAAGCAAACTCCCCTGTCTCCCTTCCCTTCCCCTCAAAAAAATGATTTTTTTTAGAGTATTATTGTTACAGATTCTCCAAAGTTGGTGAGAGTCCTATAGGTTATCTGGATTACGTTGTTTTTTTTCAGTGTGAGTGATGTAGATCGAAGGCCAGATCTCAGCCCCACAGGCTGTGTGCAGCAGATGCTGTTACAATATTAAAGCAATAATTTATCACTGCTGTGTGTTTTCTGCATTACAAACAAAGTAATTCCACTTCTGAATGGCATTAATTGATTGTTTGGATTTGTTGTGTAGTGCTCGGCCATTTCAGCTCATCAGCCTCTCTATCAGAGAGAGAGCAAAGCCTGAGCATGATGAGTAGCAAAGTTTGAGTTGATTCTGTTGAGGAAATTCATACAAACACTACAATGAGTAGTCTTTGGCTGGGCACTTTCCGCTACTTTTATTGATAAAGCTCTGCAAGAGCGTTATCAAAGCACTGTTTAAAAACCAACCAAGCAACCAAACCAAACCCTACCAAAACCTCTGTAGTATCGGTTGCAAAATCCATATTTGAGCTCTTTAAAGGGAAGAAATACTACAGTGTTGAATGTTTTTATAATTTATCTCGTTGTGCTTCTCAGTCACAATTGTAGTGAAATAAATTATTCTAGTTTTCCTTCTAGGATTGTATGGTTGTTGCTCAACAATATATTTGCATTTAAATTTGAAAGTTTTTGTCTGTTTTGTTGTTACCTCAGTAGTAAAAGTGCTTATCCTCATTCTTTAAGAATAAAAATCTAGAGGATGGTTACATCTAGGAAAACTTGTGAAATTTGATGCTGACCTTGAGTTTTAGGGTAGCAGATATCTTATTCTGGAAACAAGTGCCAGCTTTGATTTTTGTTTTGTTGTTTGGGGAAATTATTTTGTTCCCTAAAGAATTGATCTCCATTCAGGCTTCATTAAAGCTGTCTTGAAGTGATTGCAATGGAAAATTTTATAAATTTTCTCCAGTATATTTCTATTCACTCTGTTTGTGCAGGAGTTTTTTAGAAAAACTGCTGCATTTATAAGGGGAGACAAGTGTGACTTTCATAGTTTATTCTGTGCTCATTGAATTGCAAGAGCTTCATTTCAGGGTGCTTTCAGGGTGATGTTGTTGCCAGCAACCACTGGATGAGAGGACAAAATGGAAAGTTGCAGAGTGCTAAATCTTGGTTTATTTATCTGTAAACAAAACGAATTTCAGCCAAACATGGTATTACCTTGCAGCAACCTGCCTTGCTCTTCATGCTGTGTGCATGCTAATCATTCTGTCTTGAAATTTAGTTATTTTAGTTATTACAGATTTACCAGTGAGTGAGTGATAAAAAGATTTAAGTGGTTGTGTAACTCTGGAAAAGGAGACAAAATAAAATTCTTAGATATGCTTAGGATTTAGGCAATAGACACATACTAGTCCCATAAAAAGGCCTCCAGAAAGAATTTCAAGGTACTGTGAGGTCTGATGACAGCTTTCCTGTGATGAAACAGGACAAAAGCATACAACAGAGCTCCTGTTGGATCTGTCTGCAAATGCTTTTAGACTACTTAAATTTCAGAGGCTGAGCACACAAGGAGTTAATGGTCAGTAGCTGCGTTTCTGTAAATTCTCATTTTAGCTTATTGTATGCTTTTGTTTGCTATCAGTCTCCTCATACTTTGAAAGTAACTTGGATATATGTGAAGTACTCTTCTTTTTCAGCTGATACTACTTCCAGTTGTCTTAAAAACGTTGCTTTTGTTGACTGATTAGTTCAGTCAACAGCTCAAGGACTGTGCATATGCAACCATGAGTGGCACTTGGGTTAACTCCCTGATCCTGAGCTACTTGGCAACATGGAGATAGGTTTCTCTGCTACCTTGATTTGGCCAAGGAGCAAGCCCTTAGAAGGTACTTGAAGATAACTGCTTAAAGTTTCTCAACAGGGCATTACAATGCCCTGTGTTCCTTGGGGTGCCACCTTCTCTGTGTTGTTCTCTATACCAAGATGCTCAAATGGGTCTAGGAAATTACAGTAAATGAAGTCTTAAACAAAATGTAGAGTTTTAGAAACTCTTTTTATGAATGGCACAAATACTTTAGGTTATACAAGACCTGACAGATTACTTTGTTGTTATTGCTTTATTTTCTTCTCTCAAACTTGAATGTTGCAATTAAGAGGCAAGAGTGAAACGAAGTCAGACCAGAGAGCATGCAGAAATACTTAACAGGGAATAAATCACTGAGAAGCTGAGGATGGCCTTCATTTTGTGCAGAGGATTAATATGCTGGTTGGGTTACAGTGATGAAATCCCAGCTTGGTATATTTGCTTCCGTGAAAGAGTGCTGCATCACTTCATTTACAAGTAATTTTTAGGATCCACTGGCCCATGTTGCAGTAAGGTAGAGCTGACATGAGGCCTACATTAAGTTTTAAATTGCAATTATGTGTTGCTGTTTTAATAACATTACAGGGCATTAAGGCTGAGGCCAAAATACATTTTAGTATAAAGATGAGATAAAAGATTTTTAATATGCAGGTGCACAAATGACACTGTTGTTATATGTGATGTGTGATGTGTCCTTAACGTGAAATCCTATTTTTCACATAATACAATAACAATACTGTAGTTGCCAGTGATTGGTATTATAAAATGTGCAGTGAGATAAATACTGTTATTATGGAAATCCTATTAGTAAGTTCCTATGTACTGTGCACATAGCCCAGAATTATTAACATACCTTTCTGTAGTTACTTCCTTGAAAACAGTTTTACCTCCTATGAAATACTGTGCAATAATGTCATTAATAAACGTATCTAATTGAAGTATATAACTGTGAAAACCTGAATGAATTGGGATGGATTTGAAGAGAAGCGGGATTATTGCAGTGGGATGTATTGAGCAACATATATTGTACATCCCTAATTTTTGTGCTACTGTGTGTCGAGAGAGAGTATTAAGTATATAGTTGGGCTGCTAATAAAAACCATAAGCCTTTTATAAAGAGCTGTCAGTAGATGGCAATGTGACTATTTTAAACAGACTTTTTATTCCATACGAGGCTTAAGGCTCATAATCATCTGCTGTTGCTGCTTAAATTACTCTAATTTTTTTTAAAAAGCTCTAAGAACCCTTTAAAACTATTCTTTGAATAATTGATAGTTACAAATGGAAATCTTAGCCCAGAATCTGCAAAAGTGATCAAAGTTGGTTTAATTTCCCAATAGCTGGGGTTGAATAAAAATAATGTTGCATAACGTACCATCAGTACACAGGAGATTACCACACTTAAGTCTCATGTTGCTGCAGATTCAGTAAACCCATGTTTTATTGATATCTAGACACTTTAGCCATAACTCATCCAAAAGTGTGGTGCTTATAATGAGCACCAGAAGGAGTAACAAAAATAAACATGTTCTTGTGCTGTCAACGATAAATCCAGGATAAAGCTTACCAGTGTCTCTTCTTTCCTCTCCTTCTCTGTAGTGAATTTAGCCAGGGAGAAATGAAGCTTTGGAACATTAAGATCATCATCTGGTGTTAGATTAAATATTATGGTCATGTCAAGTATGAACAAGTACAGCAGAAATGTGTATGCTTAGAGTTTAACTGGTAGTTGCTGTTGTTAATATTTGATGCGACAGCAGTACAGTGAAAAATAATATGTTAGATGCATGGGAAACAACTTTGAAAAACTGTAGTAATGTATTCTTATTTAGGCCCCATTGGTTTTCAATGGCAGCATGGATTTGAAGGTCCTGATTTGCCGCAGCTTATTTATGTTCTGAAGTATTCAGCCCATGTTTGCATTAATAAGGTACCTCAGAAGTTTGATGTCCACTTTCTTTTGAAATTTTTCTTTCTATAAATCTGTCTGCAAATACCTAAATCATAAGCAGCAAATTTTACCTTTGGTCACTGCCCTCAGTAGGACTTGATTTATGAACAATCTACATTACAAAGGTCTCATTTATAAATTGTATTGTGGTGTGAGGCAACGTCCTGTCTGTGCATCCCCCTACATGAGTCAAGAGGCTGCTTGTTGAGTTAATCAGTCTGTTGTGTATCTGCATTCTCAAGCACTTCTGTTGCACAGAGAAGTTGTGGATGTCATGTCCCTGGAAGTGTCCAAGGCCAGGTTGGATGTGACTCTGAAAAGCCTGGTCTTATGGATGGTGTCCCTGTTCATGGCAGGAAACAAGATGATCTTTAAGGCCTCTTCCAACCCAAGCCATTGTATGGTTCTCTGTTTTGGAGGTTTGGAAAGAAGAGCTAGCTGTACCTACTATACATTTCACCTTCAAGTAGATTGCTATTACAGTGACTCCGGTGAATGTTCCTCCCAGTTCCTGGTACCAGGGATGTGACTTATGGTGAACTGGGTGCAGGTACCCACCCTGAAGTGCCTCTGTGGCATAGACACTTGTCAGGTGAAGAGGGCTGATGTCCCATGGGTGTGTAGGAAGCTCCTGGGCCTCATTCTAGCCCCTGTAGTTGTGAAAACAGTCTGCTCCAAGCAGAAGCAACTGTAGAGAAGAAAGTGGTTTTGGCTTTTGAAGCAAGAGGGTACGGCTGGTGCTCTCAATGGCAAATTGAACCAGCCTTAGAACTTCTGAAGAAATAAATCCTTTCATTATGGGCTGAACACGGTGTTTTCAGCTCCTTGCAACTATTAGCTGGGCTTTAATGTTTATTTTCTGGAGGAGAAGAAGGTGCTCATATTTGTAAGGCATTTCTTTGGAGCATCACTAGTCATTTGGAGTGAATGTATTCTCTTTTCCTAAACAGAGCAGAAATGGACAATAATGAACAGTTTTATGAATTCTAACTTTTAAAACTATCTTTTCCTTTCACTCCTTCACCCATGAAGGTTTATTTTTGTTCTCAAGGCCAAGCCTACGACTGTTTTTCTGGCTTCCTGGTGGTATTCTGCCTACATGTACCAACTGATCTACCTCCTATTAATATAATCAATCCCCTGGGCTTTCCCACATGGCTTTCTGTTGTTTCAGCTCTTTTACTCTAGTAAAGATCCTAATTCCTCTGAACAAAGTGTTGCTAGCTTATACATCTGCTTGCAAAAGCTATGATTTCCCATGGATCAGAGCATACTTGCTGGCAACCATTAGCACCTGACAGTATGACAATGCTTTGCAGTACTGTGGGACAAGGAAAGAGCCCTTCTGTATTGAAAGCCTCTGCTCAGCCTCCCTGTTCTGGATGACCAAATCCCTATAACGTGGAATGGAAGATTTTCTTTTTTTTTCCTATGGCTTTCTGGACATAGGTTTGAACACGTAAAATCTTCTTGCTTATATTTATATATAACACGCTTATATATACGGCTGTGTCCCTTAAATCTGTCTTCTATCCAGAATAGATGTCTGCCAAAGTCATTTAGCATGAGAAATTGTATCTTTAAATGTGGAGTTTGGAAAGAGTTACAGGTTACCAGCCTTTACAAGACAAATACCACTTACTGACTAAATCACAGAAAAAAAGTCCAATACTGTACCCTACCTTTATATACATTTGTGTAGAAAGGAAATACAGTCCTCTTTTTTTGGAGTGCATAATAAATTTGGAACAAGGACATTTAAGTGTGGTACTTCATTAGTTCCCATTACGTTTCTTCACATTCAGACACACCAACTATTTCATTTTGCTACGGATGTCCCTACTGTAACATTAGAAAAGAGACCAAATGACCCTGCTTCCTTACCAGTCTCCTGAGAGCAATCCTTGAGAGATTCATGAGAAGGATGAAGTTTAGCAGATTCATATAAAATTTGGGCTTTCTAAATGGTTGTTAAGAGCGGAAGGCTGTGTCTTATGTGATTCCACAGCTAATTTTTCCTAGGTATATAATAGGATTCTTTATTTAACTTGCATGCTTAGTGTCATACAGCATTAGTTATTATCTTTACCTTTGGAAAGGCAGGGAGATTAAAAAAAAATACAGTTTTTAAAGACAAACTTTTGCTTGAACTTTCCCTGATCTGCCATTGAAGATAGATAAACGTAGTATATTTTTGTTCTTATTTCCATAGAAATTCCATCGATAAATTTAGCCTGGAAATTTTAATTTTTGTTATCGCTCAGTGTAGCTCAGTGCATTGATTTCAGTGATGGCTGTGGTATGCTCAACAAATTCAAGAGGTAGGAAATTTCTTAATTTCATTTTTGGTTTTGAACTGACAAGTATTGATCCTTAATCTTCTTGGAAGACATCTTCGAATTATTAACTCCTTACATTGAGTGTATTCTCAGTAAGAAAGATGTGCAATATTACAATTAAAAAAAAGGAAAAAGTGACTGGATTTTCTGTCATGAGAATTTTTCTTTATGTTTGATCTGGTCTACTTTTCAAAAGCAGAAAGCAAGAAATTCAATATTGTGCATGGTCTTGCTGAGGGTCTTCAGTAAGGAGAAACAGGCATTACATTCAGTAGTATGAATCATCATTCTGACAGGCAAAAAGTAGCTGAGGAAATGAAAAGCTTGACTGTTCTCTAAGAGATTTAAATTATAAAATTTTATTTTAATCCTGTAGCCTACATTTTGCAAGATTTTCAAACTTAAACTCAGAAATTAGTAACCTGTGTGGACCAAACCAGACTATTTTTGGACTACTGCTTCCTTTGAGCAATCACAGTGATGTTCCAGGGTGCGTGACTCTCTGTGTTATCTTTTCAGTACTTCTACATGACTTGAGATGTTGGTTTGTTAGATATACAAAACCTTGCTGAGTGAGTCTGTGAGGGTTTTTTTTTTCCTGCATAAGAAACAGACTGGGCAGAGAAGTGAGGTTGCCATCGTGTGCTAGTGCAGCCTCACTAAGGGCTTGATCTCAAGTGGGTTGCTGTGTACTTAGACTGGGGCAGATGCCTTTGTTCTGTAATGCAGAGGTAGACAACTGAAGTCACACACACAAAGCCGCTTGCACTCCTAAATGGTTGCAAGACACATCCCAGCTTTGTTTCACCCTGAACCAATAGAAAAGCGTAAACATCATCTCAGTAAAAGGTGTGGGTTCATTTCGGGTTTGAGATATCGTAAAGAGTAACCCCATCTCAGATGTTAAAAAGCATCTTATAATGAAACAGCTTAAACTTTGAACATCATTTATGCAGACAAAATAACTTGTGTGTTTTGTGTTTGTTATGTTGAGGTTTTAAAAACTGGATGCATTTGACACACTGAATTCAATATCCTCATTAATTCCTTGCACTGATTGCTGTAATGCCAATCATGCAGAAAATATTTAAATATGACAAGTTCTTTTTAATTATCACAAAATTGTATTACAGTAAAAGCAAAATGCTTGGTGAAGAAATTCAAATAACACAAGCCAAACAAACACTGCAAAAATTGCATGCAGAAAAATGTGAGAATAATAAAAAGACTCTCATTAGGAAATCACACTTCTCTACTCTTATGTTTCACCTGGCAGATTAAAGATGCTTCTTCTCCAGAAAATGTCTGATTTTTATTTTGTCACAGGAAGGAATCAAATGATTCCCATTAATTTCAATATGCATTTTAGTTATCTGAAGTGGAAGTTTTTTTGTTTCTTTTACACTAAAGATTTCAGTATTATACAGCGTTTGAAGTTAAGGAGTGAGGGAGATGCTAATAGAAGGGGGAAAATATACAGCAAACCATATGCAAATATTAATATATTTTCTTTGATCTTAAATGAAAAATATTGTAGACTTCTGAGGGCTAGAAATGTCACAGATAAAATCAGCATCCTTTCTAATGGTGAATGCTGCTTTCATCACTTTCTTGATTTACCAGTAGTCTGACTTAAGGTCTCCCAGTTCTGAGACTTGATTTTATATTTTACGTATTTAGTCCAACAGGCATTAGATCTTGCCACTTCTTCGGTTCCTTTTTAGCCTTTAGATCTATCACTTAATGAGTGGGAGGGGTGGGGGGGAGGGAATCTAAAGATGTGCTTGAGAGAAGACTGGGAAAGTTTTCCTTTTTATTATCAACTTGCCTCCTGTCAAGAGCCATTTCTGTAAAACAGACCAAAGAGTAAATAGATCATATAGACCTCTTGTTGCTTTTGTAGTCTTGGAGGAGCCTGCAGTATTTTCCATAGTGTCATGATTTCAAAGGATGCAGCTTGTATATTCTCTTAAATGACAATTCTCAAACTGCAATTTGGGGATCACTGTCTCATTCAACCTGGATCCACGGGTTGGATGGTTTCTGTCTGTCCACTGTCCTGGTTTCTTCTTTCATCCATTTTCTAGCATTGCTTACAGCTGAAAGGTTGTTCCCATAGTACTCTCCCCAGAAGCAACATTGGCAGATGCAAACAAATATTTTATGGCAAGGAGTAGGAATCAAAGATCAGTCAGTTAATAAAAAGGTTAGTTCTTTAAAGTGTTCCAATTTCTCAAAGGATCTCGTTCACTGTATTTAATGAAAAATATCTTGACTGAAATTTGCTAAATTGCCCAAATTGTAACATATTAAGGAAAAGGACTGAATTTCATATTGTTCAAAATTTGTCTTGGATGGCTTGACTTGAATTTATTTTTTTGATAGATGACTGATGTCCTGTTGAGGTTTTGTTTGGAACACTCGTTAGTCCACTAAATAGGCAGAAACTGGTGAACTGGAGAAGCAGTGTGTGAGAGAATAGGGATGCACAGATAAGGCATCAGTGATTTGGGCCTCTTGTCAAAGACACAGAAACTTTAGGTTCAGATTCCACTTGTGTTTAATCCAAGTTTACAGTAGTGTAGGAAATGGTTTGGAAACTTTGGCCAGAAATTTCCCCTCGGATCTTTTATCAGTGGCGCCTTTGCAGAAAAAGGAACACATTTCAGTAAGTAGTGGCATTTTTGCTCTTTGCCAGGAAAAGAGTCTCTTAAAAATATTCTCAGTGTTCTCAAATGTTACAGTGCAGAAACACACATCAGTGCTGCCTCTGAAGGAAGACAAGACACGTCTGGGGGTGAACCCAGCACAAGCCAGTGGACAGAAGTCCTGTGGTGCCCCAGCTGTGCTGGTGACAGACCACAGACCAGAAACTACATGTCCTGCATGTCCTATAAAGCAAAGGTTGATGGATCAGGTCCCTCATTGGTCTAGGAAGTCCCACCAGGATCAGGAGGAGCTGGGGCTGGGCATGAGCACTGAACTAGGAAATGGGACCTCAGGGAGATGGGCGGGATTGTTAGAACCTATTAGTGCCCTCAGGACCTGAAAAACTGAGTGCAGTTTTAAAACACGTTTCTCATCCCCCTCCTCTTCTGCCTGGTCAGTCAGGAAGCTCTGCACTGATTTACTTACAATTTTAAAGAACAAAAGAGGTACTTTGAAAAATGTGGTGTGTAAACCAGACATCTTTGAAGATGTCTCTCTTAAATAAGGCTGACAGGGGCTGTGGGAAGCGGTGAGCAGAGCATGGTAGATGCATGATTTCCTGTACAAGCCCATGCATGATATTCATCACAAATTTATTCAGTGTGTGAGCTGGTCTTCTGCATACTTTCCTTTACAGGCTTTTTCTACACAAAGAGATGCCATTGCTGTGGAAAAAGTCTGTGATTGTCATAGCAGCCTACTTCCAGCTCAGATGAGTTGTAACCTAATGTAGGGGAGGACATGAATTTTAATGGCAAATATTTTAGATGACCAGGAAAATAACAAAACCAGTAAAACAAATGTAAGAAAGTGTTAGAAAGTGAGCAGTAAGGTGTATCTCTTACAAGATTTGTTATGTTTTTTGTTAATAAGGAGCGTAAAATTAGAAATCTCAGGTTTTAAAGAAGTCCATCTTTTTGCTGTGTTTGGTTCCCAACATTAATATAACGGAGATAGCAGGGAAATATCTAACTCTCTTTGTTTGCAATAGACAAAAGTTATAGACAGCAAGCTTGCTCTAAAGCTGACATATTATACTGGTTGGCCAGAGCTGAGAAAACAAAACCACTGTGTTTTCATAAAAGATATCTGTGGAGCTTTATGCTATGCATATTGTTACACAGGTTATTGCCTGGTGATTTCTCTAGTGCATTGTAAAGGAATATACATGTTTGCTCCTTGAAGGAGTTGTATTGTAGAATCCCTGTAAGAGGGTATTTCATACTCTGTGCAGTTGTAAAGAAACCTTGATGTCTAAACTCACAGAGTTTAATCTGTGAGTAACATTGATTTAAAGTTGTAATATAAATGTTTAGTGGCCAGAGGCTCAGAGGGATTTTGCTTTGTATGAAGGCAGTTTATCTTCCAAAATTACAAGGAAATAGATCTCTTTTCTGATCCTACATTGCTTCATTGAAGATCACAGGAGATCTTTTTGTGAAGACAGTGTAGGACTCCTGTGTATGTGGTATTTTTCAACATAAAAGTGTGTTTTTGAAATAAAATTTTAAGTAATGTTTGAAAGAAATACAATGGAGGTGGTATGAACGGCATAGATAAAATACAATATGAAACCTTTGTACCATCCAGTTTCACAATGGAAATAGTAGATGCAATGGTGATTAGCAAAACATAAAAATTCTTTTGGCTTTTTTCAGACCCCTGCAGTCAAATGGCATTATACATTATGACATTCTTCTAAAGGGAGTTACCTCTGTTTCTAAGTATGAAGTTTAATGCTCAGAAAATTTAACAAATCATCAACAGAGATGTTTCTTGAAGGCTTTCTATTTTGAAAATGTTGTGTGGGGTAATTTGAATAAGCCTTATACTTGGACTTTCAAGTTTTTCATTTTCTTTAGGCTTTTTTTTTTTAATACTGATTGTGTTGTGATGGTCCAGCTGGATCACATATCATTGCAATGACTCCCTAATACAAAAGTTGGGATTATTTTTTCCTTAAGTCGGAAAATAATCAGCAACAAATAACAGATGGTTTATTTTGGATTATGAAAAAGATTGCATTAAAAACTGCAGCATTTGTGAAACATTCTTTAAAAATCATGAACGTTTTCATAACCAATAGGTATTCTCCTGTCTTGCCAGTACTAATGCAACCAAACCTAACAATTTAGTTGTTGGCTCACCAAGAATTTCTCAGGCTAGGTGCGGTTATGCTGTATGCAAATTTTAGCCTCTTGGAAGTATAATCTGTTTAGTTCTCTTAGACAGAAGAGTAGTGGGTCATAGCTGAAAAACATTTTTTCAAGTAGGAAAAAAACCCCCAAAAATGTTAATTTAGGCTTTTAGGGGTTTTTTGCATGCTAAGAGCTGTTCATCTTGGTCACACAGATGCACAAAAATGAAAAATGCTCTTGGCCATATCCTGTGACTGCACTCATCCTCTGAATTCTGCCACTAATGGCACTGAGTGCAGTTACCAGAATTTGGCCCATTTCTCTTCAC
Source organism: Myiotriccus ornatus (assembly GCA_036023395.1). Taxonomy (NCBI): domain Eukaryota; kingdom Metazoa; phylum Chordata; class Aves; order Passeriformes; family Tyrannidae; genus Myiotriccus; species Myiotriccus ornatus. Next base: position 6,866,642 of record JAYRBT010000139.1, read on the forward strand.
TTGTATTTGTGAGACTCTTGAATTTCTGCCAAGCAAAAGCAAAACCTGTTATGTTGTTTCTGTAACACCACAGGACAGTGATCTGTCTATGACAGATTTGTCTGAGAAAGCTCCAAAGATGTTAACGGCACTAAAAAAGCTACCTCCCCCGACCCCCAACATTTCCACCCTAAAGACGTTGGAAAATACTAATTAGAAATATGATTTATTTTTTAATGGGAGTCTGTGTTCAGTATTAGTCATCAATGTCAGGTGCCTTGTAGAACCTGCACAGAAAAAGACATGTTATTCTGCTCAGTTATTTCAGCTGTGAATTGCCTTGTGCTAAGAGCTTAAATCATACAATTTTGTCACTTTAATGCAAAGTGGATTTTTTTGTAATAAGAAATGTAGACAAAGATGTGATTTTAGATGAATCCTGTCAAGGTGCAACTATGCTAAATTCTTGGAGAACTCAGCTGAAGACCAACATTAATGTGAAAAATATTTATAGTAGAAAGCGGTATGTCAGTAATGCAGACTTTGTGGGTTCTTCCAGCCTCCAGAAGTACACTTTCTTTTTGTCACTTCTCCCACGGCTAAGGCATTTGTCAGGTTGTAACTGCTTAAGAAACACCTCTTTGCTTAATATTGTGGTATACGGAATTTCTAATTTTCTCAGGGAAGTCATGAAAATAGAGATTTTTAGCCTGGAGGGCTAAGATAGAAGTAGTCTGACTATCAAAGGAATCCTCTTCTAAGAGAAGAAACCATCAGAAAGTCTAGCAATTTGAATATAAAACTGTACAAACCTTCAAACTCTTAAGTATAAAGGAGTGTCAAATTGCTGGTAGCTTTTCTTTTTCTTTTTTTTTTTCTCCCAGTTTCAATAGAATGATCCTTCTGCTGATCAAATGTAAAGAGATGACAAGAAGTAATTTATATGGGATCATATTCTCTATGTAAATGACTGCAAGGAGGAAATGAAAGCTCGTTTCTGCTGTGTGCTTGCATATACAGTAGTTACTCATCACATAATACTTATGGATGGATTGTGGGATTCTGACAGCACATTAGGTACTGAGGTGAAAGCACGAGGGAAATGAATGAAAGAAATATCATGTGCCTGAGATGTTGGTGCAGCCAAGGTATAAGAGATTTGTCACTGGAGATAAAAGAGCGTAATTCAAATGCGTCCAAATGTAAGAAGGATCGATTGAGAAGAAAAAAATCTGAGGATTTTCTTTCTCTATTTTTTGACTGTTGATTTGAATGAATAATGTGAAATTGGCTATTGTGGCTGTGTTGGGTGCAGTCTGTGATTAAAAATCAGTGGGGCTGAGGCTGCTCTGCAGGATTACTTTTGAAACTTGAGATTTCATGCTGTTGCTTTTTCAAAGGCAAACCAGCATGAATTCATTGTAGAAATGGCCCAAAGAACTCTTTTGAAAATATTTTCTTTAATAAAATTATTTTCTGTGTGAGAAATGTGAGCTTTTTACATACAGTTCTGACTTTTTTTTTTTCTGAATGAAAAAATGAAACTCCTGAAAACAGAAACTTTCAGCTTTTCAGAAAGCTGGAAACCTTTGATTTGAAAATGCTGCTGTGCTGGTTCACAAATGTATTGTACTAAAGAAAATGATTCTCAGAAGCAAATGTAATTGAATTCTAGCTCTCAAGAGGCTAAATTTATAACCTATTTTGGGGATTTTTGTCTGCTACTTTGATATATGGTAACTGAAATTTTTGTGGGATGGAATGAGTAAGGCTCATTCATGGGCAACTTTTAATTTTGGTAGACCAATTTATGGGAACATATGCATACATTTTACAATGAACACTTTTTTTTGAAAGTACGGAGACCTAATTCTTTTCACTTAAATCACACTTAACTGTCTTCCTTCTCCTACACTGCTAGAGAAACACTTACTGTATAAGGGACAGGTTTTCAGCAGATTACCTCCTTTTCATCGTCACAAATGACTGTAGGCATGAAATATTACTCAATTTCCTTGAACCAGGAAAGGAGCTTTATTTTAAGGGAAGGCTTAAAATATTGTTTCAACATTTCAGTCTTCTGTCAGAATATACTGTGCTTTTACAGATCTTAACTCCAGTGTTTTGAATGCTATGTTGAAGTTTAACATGCTCCCTCCTTGCAATAATTTATTTTTAGGTGGGACACACTTGGTAGCTTATCACGAGATACTGAGGCATTTATGAGACTTCAAGGCTATGTCTAAGCTGTGAGCTAGGAACACTTGGGACTGTTGAGGGCTGCAGGGGTCAGAGCCCCTAATCCAGGATGGCTGCACACATGCTGCATATGTGGGGAGGATCCAGAGTGCTCTCACTCTGCATCTGTGCCCAGAAATTACTTGGGAGATGAAGGGATAAACTGTCCTGGGATTCTGCTACAGCTTAAACTTGTAGGTAACAATCTCATGGTATCCAGAATCATTACTGCTGATTCTTAAATTTCCTGAAATCATACAATGGCTTGGGTTGGAAGGGACCTTGAAGATCATCTAGTTCCTACCTCCCTGCCATGGGTGTGGACACCTTCGACTAGACCATGTTGCTCAGAGTTCCATCCTACCTGGCCTTGAACACTTCCAGGGATGGGGCATCCACGGCTTCTCTGGGCAACCTATGCTAGTGCCTCACCACCCTCACAGCAAAGAATTTTTTCCTAATATCTAACCAAACCCTACTCTATTTCAATCTGAACCTATCCCCCCTTGTCCTGTCACTGCACACTCTTGTAAGTAGACTTGCCCCATCTTTACTCAGGTACTGGAAGGCTGAAATTAGGTCACACCAGAGTCTTCTCTTCTCCAGGCTGAACAAACGCTGCAATTCTCTCAGCCTTTCCTCATAGGAGATGTACTCCATCCCTCTGAGCATCTTGGTGGCCTCCTCTGGACTCTCTCCAACAGGTCCATGTCCTCCCTGTGCTGGGGACCATGGGGCTGGATGCAGCACTGCAGATGCAGTCTCACTAGAGCAGAGTAGAGGGGCAAAATCTCCTCCCTCCAGTGCTGCTTGCACTGCTTTTGATCCAGCCCAGGACATGTTTGGTTTCGGGGCTGCGAGCACACGTTGCTGGTTCATGTCCAGCCCCTCATCCACCAGCACCTCCAAGCCCTTCTTGGCAGAGCTGCTCTTGACCTGTTCATCCCCCACCCTGGATTGACACCGGGTATTGCCCTGACCCAGGTGCAGCACCTTGCACTTGATTTATTTACAGGGATAGACACGGACTGCATTCCTGGCAATGGCATAATGTAAGTAAAAGGAAATAATCTTAAACCTAGTGTCCTGATCAAATGTCACCTTAGGTAATTGAACTATATCCTGCAGTCCCAGCTGGATGGGCAATTTGGTTGTCAATCTCAGCTGAGCTAGTGTAAATCTAGCCCAACTGTACTGAAATAAACAGTTACAGCTGTGTGAAATTGGTATAAGTGAAGGGCAAAAGAAGTCTGTACTTTTTTGTTGTTGTTTTTCTTATTGGCACAAAGTGAGGTTCTTCAAAACTTAGCAAAAAGTTCTCTAAGGTTTGGTCTAAATATGAGGACAAACCATGATCCCCAAATCTAAGGTTAGAAAGAAAGAGCAGAAAATATTTACTAAGTGTCATGCATTTCAGAACAGGTTTTGCTAAAGTGTGAAACAGAGCTGTTCTTTTAGCACGTGTAACCTTGCCACAGCAAGATTGTCAAAGGTGATGTGAGGCTAGGGC
>JAYRBT010000139.1:6870747-6944400 GCA_036023395.1 Myiotriccus ornatus
GTGTGAAACAGAGCTGTTCTTTTAGCACGTGTAACCTTGCCACAGCAAGATTGTCAAAGGTGATGTGAGGCTAGGGCAGATATTGAACAATGGATGGGGAGTCTAAGATTAATCCTGGAGAGTGTGGGTATATTCTTGAGATTTATACCTTTGTGAGAACCTGGACCTTTTTTTTTTTTTTAATAGAGCTGTACTAAATGTTTAGATTTTGGTGAAAATTTTTTACACTATTATACTTCATGCACTGTGAACAGTGACTTAGTTTCTTAGGCAATGAGGAAAGAATGAAAGTGAGATATCAGAGCAGCAGTCCAGTATGTGAAGGGGACCTAAAAAAAAGGGTGGAGAGGGACTTTTTACAAGGGTATATCACAAGAGTGATAGAACAAGGGCTAATGACTTTAGGCTGAAGGAGGATAGATTTACATTCAGTATTAGGAAGAAACTCTTTGCTATGAGGGTGGCAAGACCCTGGCACAGGTTGCCCGGAGAAGCTGTGCATGCCCCATCCCTGCAAGTGTCCAAGGCCAGGTTGGATGGGGCCCTGAGCAACCTGGTCTAGTGGAAGGTGTCCCTACTCATGGCAGGGGGGTTGGAACTGGATGATCTTCAAGGTCCCCTTCCAAAGCAAACCATTCTGTGATTCTATGATTTATACTCAGGCAACCACATCAGTGCTTCTTTTACTCTCCACTGCTTAAATTATTTGTTTTGTATTACACTGTTGGCTGAAATTTAGACACAGAAAAATCAGACAGTTGTACAAATGCAATTCTTGACTTGTTAATGTCTACTATAACTCCTGTGACATTAACTAGCAGAACAAAGGTTTGCTTTCATAGTGGGTAGTCACCCACTTGAACCATCCAAAACTGTCACTTTATTTCTCTGAAATAAGACATGCTTTAACATGCTCAGCTGCTTCATACCTTATATTTGCTTGCTGCAGTAATATTTTGTTCAGATTTTTAATTAAGTTACAAGTATGCAAGTCATACACACTGTTCATACTGAAGGCTTGTTTCTTGCACTTAGCTTAGAGCAATGCTGGTAGGTCACAGTGGTATTAATCCATAACAAAGAAAAGGAAGTTTAAAGCAATGATTAACTGTAGGGTTTTTAGGTGACTACTTTATTTTTCAGTACTGGATATGATTACCAGAAGAGGTAATCATCTCCATACCGGAGCAGCAGGAACAGCTCTGCTAGGATGGTTCACCACAGCTTCACTCTGAGTGACTCATGGCAGAAAACAACACCTGAGAGAGCTGTCTGAGCAGTTCGGAAGAATCATTAATTTAGCTGAGGATTCTTTCCTATTTGTGAATAATCCATGTGTGAATTCTATGTGTGGTTTTTACGGTTATTTTAAATCGTCCCTTAAATTTTAATGAAGGAATTTCAGCTGTTGAAGTCATTGTAAAATGGCTGCTAATAGTATTGCTTGGAAATATCCAGGGTTACTTGGGGGTCCCTATACGTGGTTCAGTTGCAGGATTTTGTCCTGTGCTTTTCCAAGGAACCTAGAATGCGAATTCCCAACTTTGAGGTGATGGATCTAATTTATGGCAGTGATTTTAATTAGACTTCGTTCTGGAAGTGAAACTTAAGAGTGCCTCAGTTGAGAATAACGAAAATTGCTAAACATGAGTTTTAGAATTATACCAGATTTCCTGTTTTGCAATCAGAATCAAGAGCAGTTGATTCTAACAGCCTTGCAGAATCTAGAACCCTACTTATTGCTTTTTGGTTGTAGCTAATGCAGTTGCACAGCATCTTCATATTGCATTGTGGTAGTTTGAACTTTCATTTCCAATGCATGTATGCCATTTACTTATGGAAAAAAAGCAAAAAATATTATTTAGCATTACAATTAGCCTTAAGTCATTCACTTTTTTTTTTATTTTTTTTTTTATTTAGCAATAACAAAGCTGTGGCTGACCTTTTGCTCAGGGCTGTGGTCCTCGTGTTATATCAAAAGGAATATTTAAAATAATGGCTGCTAAATTCCAGTTTTGAAACAGAATGTGGACATTTTAGTTTTTTCCAGATCAAAGAAAGGTGTGTCTGACAGCCTGCATGCAAGCAAATGTTCCCTAGCCAAGGTTTTTCTGTCCAAGTTTGGTTTTTATCATCTTATAAAAATTTTCAATGAGACAAAAGCAGGCAAGGGATGACATAATAAAAAACTTAATTTGTTCGAGTAATTAAGTATTCCTTTGAAGTCTAAGTGGAATAGGCAGGTCCGGATTGCGGATCATTAAAAGAGGAAGGTGTTCCAGTTGTAAAAAAACCCAACAGAACAACATTTTTCAGGCGTGTTTGTCTCTGGCACTTCTGTTCATGGATCTGAAACACCTTTATCATGAATGATGCCTCTTGGGAGTCCCATTCTAAGATGACCAAGCTTCACAGTGTTGGAAATCTTCATCCATAACTCAAATTGATAAAACATCAACATGTGGTAGAGTTGTAGTTTTGAGTACTCTAAGTCTGGTTTGTAAGTCTAGTCTGTAAGCATAGATAAGGTTTTTCTGCCTTAATTAAAAGACTTGGAAATAGTTGACATTAAAAAAAAATCCATTATTTTTCCTTCTTATATTTTATAGTGCTGCACATTTCTTAGTCGCTCCAGTAGGCTTTTTTTTTTTTTTTTTGTGATCACAACGGTCCCGTGCATGTCGTTCTGAATTCACAGACATGATATTACAAAGTCAGATGAAATGCTCCTCCAAGTCTTTAGAGATCTTCGTGATGCAAACCCATCATGGTTACATCATGTCAAGTTGCTGGTGAATGTCACTGGGAATCTTTGGAGTGAATTTCACAGTAAAGAATCAAAACAAAAAGATGTCAGAACAGTTCCAAATTTGAAGCCTTGTGATTATTTAAGGCAAACTGTAAGTAATTGTAAAGTGGTACATGTTACCAGATGCTCTGTCTTCTGAACAATGGCTTAATCTTTTTCATGTTAGCCTATAAAAAAAGTAAAGATGCCTCTGACTGTGAAATTTGATGTGGGGCATGTTTCTAGGAGTGTGGTAGCAAATGACAAACACTGTGATATTATTTAATCGACAAGGACAGAAGGAAGTTCAGGTTGGAATTCTAAAAGCTAGTTGTGTCAGAGGTTTATAGGTAAGGTAGAATTCTTAGTTTGATTACTAAAATATACACTAAGGAAGAGACAATCCTTGATAACAATTCTTTTCTGAAAAGAAGGGAGAATACGGAAAGGGAGATTGAGAGTTAGTTTTACCTCCTCATAACTAAATGTGTTTTCAGCTCTCCGTGAGTTCTGAGCCTATATATATATCAAAGTACAAATTAACGGAGACATTTCTCCTGCAGATGAAAGGAAAAGGTTGCTGCTGACATTCAAGATCATGCTGATGATGCAGATTCCTTTTGAACCCAGATGAAAGTCTGCAGAATGTATGTGTTTTTCATGATAGTCCCCAGTTTTTTACTAAATTTCTTCTTAATTTGTGATCAGTCCATGTTTGCAGGTTTGATTTGCTGTGACCATTTTTCTATCCAGATACTTTACTGCTTAGAGCACTGTAGTTCAAATACAGAAAGATAACAAGTCTATTATACATTTCTTGAAGCAAAGCTGCTGTTTGATTTAATGTCAGGTCTAGTGTCTTTTAAATGCTGATATTCGGTTTCAGAAGAGGGGTGTTCTCATATCATTGATCTTGGTAGGCTGGAGATAAGATTTGGAAAATGTGATAGTCGGATGCACTGGGCTGCCAAGGGACTTGATCCAGAAATACTGGAGGTCACTAGACAAGGTACTACATTAGATAAATAAATTATAATGTTGATATAGATAAAAGGAGTACAAACAAAATTTGAAATCCTCTCTCCCTTCACTTTTTTTTTTGTAGGTGGAACTTGTTTCATTGTGAGTTTCTTTGCTGTGAATCTTGTCCAACTTAACAATTCTCAGCCTTTTTACTATATATTGAGATACACAAAATGGAAAGGGAGGGTTTTGTAATATTAACTTCTTACTGAAATTTCATTTGTCAAAATAAACATTATTAAGACATTATTAATATAATTTCTTATTTATAATAAGGATCAAAGGAATAGTTGAGCAAAAGTATGGAATTATTCATTCATGATTTGTGATTACTTGTTTGTAATTTTAATTACCTTTGTCAAGGTACAAACTCTTATTTAGTCTATTCTAGCAAGGATTTTTTTTTATATATGATCATCTTGGTCAGTAAACTCCAAATTTTAATTTGATTTTCAGAGTTCTGTTTCAGTGTTCATGAAAAGAAACCCTGAGATTAGCTGGTTAGAGCGTGGTGCTAATAACACTGAGGTTGTGGGTTTGATCTCTTTATGGGCCATTCACTTAAGAGTTGGACTCAATGATCCTCCAAAAAGCTTTTTCCTCTAACAGTTTCTCAGGCTCTGCCTCAAACATGATTCTTTCTTTTTTATAAATATAGTTAAATTTCCAAATAGAAAACATTCTGTGTAAAAGAAAGAGTTTTCTTGGTTGAAAGGTATATAGAAAAACACTAACATTTTTTCATAAGTAAATTAATCGTGTCTAAACATAAAATGAAAATTAAATGGTTAAATATAGTTCCAAAGACCAATTTTAGCCTTGTGGACACAGAGTTGATAGGCTTTTTAAACTAGAAAGAAAAGTATCATCAATGTGATTCAAGATGATTTGAAATCTGAATACTGCATATCTTCAGTACCTGCTGTTCATTACAGCATTGGTACTTTAAGACTCCATCCCACTTCTTTCAACATAATTTCCAAAATATAATTTATTCCATTGAGAGAATAAGTGCTTTTCAAGTGTTTGTGTCGGTTTGTTGTTGTTATTGTTATTTCTGCAAGATAGTGCAGAAAAAAACTCCAGAAATATTTGAAATATTTTTGATGCAGATAGTTTTCGGAGGTGTTGACCATGTTGATCAGGTTTTAAAAATATTTTCTGAGAAGCATGGTGCTCTTGGGCTAGTGAATCTTATAAAAATTAAGTCATCTCACATGACACCCTTGAAAAAAAAAAAGTTGAAAAATCTTACAAGTTAGATAAATTTTCTTGCTATGCTCAGGAGAGTGATATATCAGAAAATCCAAACCTTCCAACTTTCTATTCCTTGCTTTATTTGAAAGACCAAGCTCATCCTAATAAATCCTAAATGTCTACTGATGACTTGACAAAGCATTTTTGATTGCAAAATAACTATTATTGCAAATATGATGTTTGAAAAATTTCCTTTAGATTCCATCACCCCCCCAAGATTTAATTTTTGCATACATCTATACTTTTTAGAAAAACCTATATCTTTCTTAGCTGTTGTTATCAATGGTGGAAATTAACCCTAAGAGGTTGTTCTAACTTGTTAAACCAGGCCTGTAACCAGCTTGACTGTCTTTACAATCTGTTGTTTAATCCTGAAGTTGAACTCCTGAAAATCCGGGCTTTTTCCTCTTTTTGTGCTATCAGGTGACACATAGATATCCAACGTGATAAAAGGGAGCCTTGCAAAGAGTGCTGGTAGGAAATGGAATTTATAGGAGTCCCAGATGAGCTCCTTAACTCTGAGCTGCCTTAATTAGCAACTTGGAAGTCTCTAACTGGGATTTGGGTGATGTTACCCCTATATGGGAAATGACCCAAGGTTACTAATGGGATGGTTCAAGTTACTGCTCATGGAAAAACAACTGATTTTTTTTAAATTTTTTTTACTGGATGCAGCTTTTAAATCCAAGAGAGCCTTAAAAAGTCATATTTGGACTTCTTTTAATTTATTCACTTCAAATATATTAACTCAAACACAAGGGTTGTGAGCAAACCTCTTAAGAGATTATTTGCATTTTGCCTGAAAGAAAATAAATCAACAACTGACTGCTACAGACATTAAAATATACCACTTGAATTGTAACACTGCTGTGAAATTAAATATAAATGCTTCAGAGATCCAAACAACATTAAAGCTTTGAAGAAGATAGAATTTTAAATCTTGATTTCTGGAGAGAGAATACATATATAATAAACAATTAGGAAATAATCCAACTCCTTAGGAAATTAATTTCCTTGCATTAGTTTCTGTCTGTCCAGGGTCTACATTCTGAACAACATGATTAAAAGATTGTGTGAAATATTTTTCTTAAATGTGATGCTTTAACAGCTAAAAAGTAAAAAAGCAATATGAGTTTGATTATAAAATTATGCTATTTTTTGGAAACACAGTATAATGGACAAGTTGAGTAACCACTTTGAAACAAAGTTAAACTACATTGTTTTTAGTGATAGATTTGAGTATTAGCACAAGGCTCTATTTATGAGATATGGCACTCTTTTTCATGTTTTACATTAACATACAGGAAATAGCACTGATTTATGGCTGTATTGTTAAACAACAGTCCAACACAGAAATCAGAGTATGAAGGAACTAGAAAATCATCTCTCCAAATGCACTTCTGTGCCAGAGTTTAAGGTCATTGATAATTTGTCTTATATATAGAGTTGTCTTTAAAAATAAGGTAATATAGCAACTTCACCCAGGAATGAGGTTTGGCTGTTTATTGTTTCTTTGTATAATTTTAGGTTGATAAGGTATGCCTTTTAATATAAAACAAACAAAAACAAATAAACACACCCCAAAATATTTATTTTTTTCACTCCATCTGCAATTAGAAAATTAGATTTGTGGTCTCAATTCAGCTTATACTGCAGAGTGGGAAGATACTTGACCTAAAAACCTTTGTGAAGCAGAAGACCCTGAAGACCTCTAGAAAGTTCAGGCTATCTTAAGGAATTCAAACATCTTGTTCTGCATAACATTTGCTAATTAATTTATAAATGTCATCAACTGTAACTTTTGTCATCATGATTCAGTATTTAGATTCTGGAGTATCCTCAACATCTTTCACAGGAGTGACCTCCCCCAGTTACAACTCCTTTATGTAAAAAAATTTTCAGAGAGGAAGAAGCAGCTGTCTTCTGAAAATTTCAAATGAGAGGTGATTAGGTATTTATACACTACACCCCTCCTCAATCCCTCTGGCCACTAAGGAGGTTAAGGACACTGAAAGAATTAAAGACAAATTGGAGCAGATGAAGAGAGGAAAAGCTAAAGAGACAGGAGGCTTACTAGCTAATATCCCTCAATATCTGTAATGATTTTAGGTCCATATGGAATATCACTTAAGATATAACTCAGCATATTTTTATCCATAATGATTTAGGATCTCTTCAGGTAAAATAAGGCAAGCAAGCAATAAATTTCCATAACAAATTCAAGTAAAAATGTAGCAGTGATTTACAAAGTAGGTCAAATGTTGATCACTACACCAAAGATGTAGTTAAATTAGAGGATCAGCAAATTCCTAATGCTGAGCAGGACTTGTATGTAAACTACTCTAAAACTAAGCAGTTTTACTGACTCAGTTTATGATTCTTTCAAACTTTGAATGTCAAAGTAAATTCTCTAGCATGTCATGTATTCTCCCACTCAACCAAGTTTTAAAATTTTCATCTTATACACTGATGAACCCTCCCTTTTACACTGCTTGCTGAACTAATGACTTAGTTAAAAGATGAATTTTTGCTATTCTTGTTTGCCAGAAGTCACAAACGACAGGTTTCTTGTCTTTGTAGGTCTTAGACTGTGGAACAGGGCATGTCTTTGAGACAATTTGTAAGCTTTCTAAGCATGGGGTGATCTCGTCCTGATGTCTTTATTGTGGGGATTTTGAGTCCTTGCCTATGCAAATGCTTTCACGCTCACAATGAACAATTTGGAAAACCTTATTTTTATGTGGAGTCTAAAGAAACAGCCAGATAGCTGAAATGAAAAGTAATTAGAAATGTACCTCATATCTCAAAATGTTCTGAAATTCAGCAGTGGAGAAAGCTGGACCTTCACCAATAATCTCAGAGTGATGTTTTAAACACAGTGCTTTTTGTTGCTGGGTGACTTTTATTGGACAGTGGCTGGTCTTTTCCTCCTTGCATGATTAGACTCAGGTGTTCTGGAGCATGAATCTTCTCCTAATTATCTTTTGACTAAGGTGGCAAATATTTTGTTGCTGCTGGCTTATGGTGTTGCAATTGGAAAGTGATTTTATCTTGTTGGGTCTTCCTGTGTCATCTTCTCACAGAGCATGCTGGTGGTCTGCCTTGTAGTGCGATTCAAATTCAATCACCCTTAGCCAACATAAATTCAGTCCTTTTTGCTTCAGTAGTCAGTGCTCTATGTACAACAAAGAGTGCATGGTATGGCCTGTGCATCTTGTGTAATGCAAACAGTGTATACAGTTCCAAGAGTTAGCACTTCAGCTTTGGCAATGGAAACGGTCTGAATCTGTCAGTTTAACTTAAAACCTTAGTCTGGATTGGCAGAGTCAGTTAGCCAGGGGCGCTGTTGTTTTAATATTGCTGCCCTGAATCTAACACCTTCTAAAAGTGCTACCCTCTGCTGCTCAGACACCCAGGTGGGTCAGAGGCACTCAAGCCTTGTTTTAAATACATCCTGCTAACATGCCCTTAGCGCCCTACCCCTGCTCACTCCCCACAGTTCAAGATGTCTGTGTGGAAGGTTGCATTTGAAGAAGAAAGTACACTCCAGTTTAGGTGGAAGATCTGATACGTGATACAACTATTTTCTATAAGAGTTCAATCTTGAAACAAAAAATCCTTTAAAATGAGTGAAAAAACCCCAACAACACTAAGCGAGAAAATCACTCAGACTCTTACATGCCAAGTGACAACATTAAAAATAAAGTTGCTCTCAAAGAAGAGAATTTGCAATGGTAATGGAACTACATAAAGGTCAAATGTCTATCTTCACATTTTCAACTTGATTGAAAAAGTTACTTTTAAGCTTCTTGAGATGTCTCATTTAAAATACATTTTTTTTATGGTGTATGCATTCTTGTGCAGCCTGTTTTGCTCACAGTTTTGTGCAGTGGCTCCCAGTAATGCAACGTTATTCACTGTTCTGATTCTTTTCATTATTCTCATCCTGGAGTTGAAATATATTTCATTGGTAAATTCAGTTCAGTATTCATTTAGGCCACTTTTTAGTGTGGATATGCAGTTTAGGTGTCTTTACTACCTTCTCTTTAACTGTAAAATTTTGCCCAGGTTGAAAGTTGTTTTGAGAAAAACCTAAACTACTTGAAGACAATGATACCCAATGTGCCCTCCAAATGAGGACTGGTATCATGAGAATAATTACCCTTTGTGCAGTGGTTTGTCCTTTATGCACACTTCTTTCCATCTACTTTCTACAGGGGATGTTAGGAAAAAGGATATGGTTGCTGCTAATACCAGATTCCAAACTCTAATATCTACTGAGGTACAGAAAAATTTGTAATTGCAATAGAGTGGAACAGCAAGGGGAGAAAAATACTTATTTAGCTGAGACACAAAGCAAAGCTATGAAATGCAAAAGGGTAACGGCAGTTTCACTAGGAATGAAATATTCATGTTGCTAACTTACATAAAACAAAAGATGGAGTGTTTTCTGCAGGGAAATTACTTTTGTTGATGAGCTCCATTTATGCATGATAGAGTTTTAAATTTTTGAAAACCCCCTTGGTTATTATTTTCTTTTTTCAGTTCTAGCAGTTTTAATTTTAGGTTTATAAACAGATAGATGTAAAATTTCTTGCTGAAAGGGCCTCATTCTGTTTAGTCATATTTATTATATTCAGCAAAAGTAGAATTGCTTCTGTTAATGACAATGAATACAAAATCTATATTTAAGATTGCAGTCTCAGAGACTTCATGTAACAAAGTGGGTACTTTAGTTTTAAACTGCCCTATGATGAAATATATATTCATTTAATTCCAGTACATTTTTAGCACGTTTTTTATAACCTCTCCAGAGGTTCTAGTTTTGCACCAGGTAGTGGGAAATCAGACAGTAGCAGAGGGAGTTGAGAAATGCAGCTTTGGTCAAAATTAACAAATGTACCCAGAATTATGAGATCTGATGTGTTTTCTTCATGCTCTTGGTGGAGGATCAACATATAGGGCTTCCAGGTCTCAAAGGCAAATCCTGATGATATCAGTGTAGGAAGATTTTTATATGCTTGTGCAGGCTTGATATGAAGTTGGAGTGAGGAAACTGGAGCAGTGGTATCAAGCTAGGCCTGAGTTATCTAAAACATTAATGAATCCACCTTGTTTCTGTATCACTACAAACAGGTTTTTAAAGGCCAGGTGATTACTGACGTTACTGGATTTCGGCCAAAATATCAGTCTTAAAACCTGCTAAATGGTTGCTTCTGCCAAGCTTTGGACAGCACAGAACTTCACAGTGAGTTGTTGGCTTATGTGCAGTGTCCCAGAAGAAAAAAAGCACTAAGAGAATATCATTTCACCAAAGTCTATGAAAAATATGTTCTTGGACGATGTTAGATGGTGCTAGGGCGTACAGAATGTATAAAACAACAGTAAATAAAACCTTTCTGTTTAAAATTAATACCATAACCTTATTTTCTTGCTCTTTTGACTGTAAAAAATGCAATATTTTTAGTATGTCTATTTAGATACCAAAATACGGCCTAGTTTGTCTCATAGAACAGAAATTTTGTAAATAAGCAGCAAATTTATGGTTCTAATTTGTTTGAAATTATAATATTTTGCCTACTAAATAGGTAAATAATGAAACAGATTGGATTGATTGCACACAAAAGACAAAAAGTATAGAAGAAATATGCATCCTAGGGAATGTGTAGGTGCACAATTTTTTTTATTTTTTAAAGCTACTGTAGTTTAGTGTCTCTTGTACAAGTGTTTGCTGGAATAGATTTGCTAACAGTATCCTTGCCATTGACTCTTCAAAGTGACAGATGTTGTCAGGAAAACTCCACCTTCCCTAAGGGAATCTTTCATTAACAGATCATAATGGTGACAGAAGCACAGCTCTTGGGAGATTCAAGCTGATGAGACAGGACAGGTTTGGACCGTGTATCAACAAATTATGAGAAAACAATCATGCTTTCCTTACTTTATGAACTGAGAGTAGAGCATGATTTTCATGTAGAGCTTTTCTAATGTAGATATTACCAGGGAGATAGATGCTGGTGCTGGTTATTTATGGGAAGTGGATTAGGACCACCTGGTAGTGCTGTGGGTGACATGGAGCAGGGTTGGTTCTGTGACAGCTGCCGGGAGTGCAACACAGGGGGCTCAGCTACTCAGGCCATGAGGCACCGCAGCTGAAAGAGTTACCCAGCTTCCAGACCCTCTGGCAGTCCGTGCTGTGGGACCCAGGTTGCTGGAGTAGAGTGAGCTGAATATGAGTTTGTGCAGGAAACCCACAGTACAGTGGGAAGTCTTAAGACTCTCAGTTTATTGGCAAATTAATCATTGGAACTTCTTCCCCTTCACCTGCTCATATTTGGATTATAGTTCACAGAGTCACAGATTATGCGGAGTTGGAAGGGACCCGCAAGGATCATCAAGTTCAGCTCCTGACCCTGCACAAGACCATCCCCAAGAGTCACACCATGTGCCTGAGAGTATCATCCAAATGCTTCTTGAACTCTGTCAGGCTTGGTGCTGTGACCGCTTTCCTGGGGAGCCTGTTCCAGTGCCCAGCCACTCTTTGGAGCCACAACTAAATTCAATTCTTCTCTAGGTATATAAATCTATCATGCTATTAATACCTAAAATGCCCTTCTTTCTTTTCTCAAAGCCTTCAGAGGAAAGGCCGATAGGGTTGAATAGCAATAACAGTTCTAGTGTTTGTTTTTCTTCTCTAACTCCCTAAAGGTCTTTGCAAAGCTAGTAAGTATAATCAGACCTGATCAGAAACTTCCAGGCAGGACAGAGCTGATGCAATAGGACTGACTGGTTTGACTCCAGCTTTTGTTTGTCTAACAGGTTTTGATAAATCAAAAGATGTGTTTATATTGTGTAGTATGCAAGTGGTGTTATAAATGAGTTATATCTATAGGGAAATATTTTTCTATTGATTTACATGATGGTTGGGAGAAGCCCTTAACATACTGAGGTCGAGTCTGTGCTTAACAACTGGCCAATAGCCTTATGAAGAATTGTTTTTTTTACATGTTTTGTGGAGTGTAATATGTAATCCTTTTTTGTAACAGTTAACCATTCACCACCTCATTCACCACCCTGGCAAGGTGCAAGTCAGTGTGCTGATTCCTTTGGCTCTGCATTACAGATGAAAGTCTGTTTTCTTTAGAATTATCATGGTTGCTATCATGTAGTGAGGCAGAAAATGGCCTTTAGTAGCTGATACTTTCCTCTCTAAGCACATAGATTATGTGGTAAATTTTTTAGAACTTCTTATAAGAACTCCTATTTACATATCAAGTTTAGTAATATTGACTTTGGTACAACCAAAACAGGATATTTGATCTCAGTATAGTGGTGATAATTATATTTTGCTCGTCTGCTGTCAACTGCAGATGAAAAAACACGATGATAAATGCAAATCTGTACAGTCCTAGGGAGACATCCGTTGCAATATAAAGCTCAAGGTAACACGTCCTTTCTCCAGACATGTTCATCAGAACACGTGAGCCAGTAGCATCTTTTTCTCTGATGTGGAGAGGCTTCTCTAGCCTGCTGGGTGCACAAATTGGAGAGAGTAGGTGGGAATTCACATTACATATTTGGCAAAAGGTTGACTTTCCTGCTCTGTCTTGGATCTGTTGAAGGTAACAGTTCATCTAAGAATGGTTGAAAATATGTCATTCTTTGGGTCCGTGTTCCATACTGACATCATATAGTAAATTCTGACATTTTTTAATCTCATAATGGAATATTCCAATAACATCCTAGAGGTTATTCTGAAATGTTACACATTGGTGCCACAAATTGGTGATTTATAACATGTTTGATTATTTACAGGGTTTTTTTATGAATGAAGTATGATAATGTGTAAAGAAAAAAAAAGGGGTGAAAAAAAGTTTTTCTTCAAATAGATTCAAAAACAGATCCAAAGAATATTTTTAATCATTAGCATAAAGACGTTGTCACTTTTCAGAGGGGAAGATATTTTGTAGGAGATGTTTAGCCTTGAGGCAGTTTGTTCTTTACACAGAGGCATAAGAAATACACCTCCTGGAAGTTTTTATCATTACTAATAAATGAATAAGCACAGTTTCTGGAAAAAACATGTTTTATCAGAAGGCCATGTTACACTGTTCTTATAAAAAATTCTGCACAAGTAGAATTCAAGCCTGTGGGATTGTGTTATTGCCAGGTTTTTTATACAATTGCTTTTCATAAAAGAAAAACCAGACTGAGATGATGATGAATGATGGATGAAATTTTTAATTGTAATTAAAAGGAAAAAAAAAAAGGTTGTATTCCCAAGTTCCTTTAGCAAAGGGAATAAAAAATTACTGTACAGCTATGGTTTGATAGATAATATTCCATTAAAGTGAGATTCATGCAGGAAAATTAGGCAGGATTATATGAGAGAGATTGACAAACTTTAAATAGCCATGAATACGTGAATAGTTGACCTATTTTGCTTCCTATTTTAATTGTAGAGATGAGCAGATGAAGGATTGTGCTGGAGAACGCAAATGGAGCTTTTAAGAGAGGAGAAACTGAGAAATAGCAATCCTATAGGAATACTGCAAGAACTCAAAGGGAGTTGGATAACTATTGACAGATCAGCTGTAGAGTGATTTCATTGCTGGTATATGGATATCACCAAGTAGTGATTTTTGTCAGATTTCTGAGGAGCAGAAGAAAGATGATTCAGCCATTGGAGTTACTTAAGGTTATAATGAAATAAATTCAAAAGTCGCAAAAAAATAAAAAAAAAAGAAAAAAAAAGAAAAATCAAAGGAAGGTCATACTTTGGCCACATAATATAGGGACCATAAGTGGTTTTTACACTTGCAGTCACATTTGGTGAATAGTTTTGTGGGGGAAAGTTGTTATTTTGGTTTTGAAAGAGGAAAGACAGCAGCTCATTCAAAATTTCCTGAGTGACTGGCATTTCCTAATATATTTCTTGTTGCTTGTTTTTATACTAAGAGAACCTAATGAAATTCATCTCAGTTCACTTCCAGATAGATATTAGTGGACACTCAGTATTTAACAACATATAGGAGCTTCAACTTCTTTAAATAATCAGGGAAAATGTAGTTTTTAATCATGTGGTCCAATTCAGTAATAGCAAAACCTCTCAAGCGTCTCTAAGTTTCCTAATGACAAAAAAAAGTTATCTTCTGTGCCGTTTACCTTTTTCAGAAAACAAACCAACCTAAACACCTTGCTCTTTTTTCAACTACAGGCAGCAAATATGTAGGATCAAAAGTTAAGTTATAGCAAACACAATGGATTGAGTCAGTCTTGAGTTGTACTGTGCCCTGAGTTCTTTTGACTCTGTTGATAATAATAGTCTCTTATTTGTTGTACAAATCTGGTAATATTAGTGCTTTCTATTGGGAATCAAATAGAACAACCTATGTGAGAAATAGATTACAACACAAATTTTCTTGCCGGTGTAAGGCTGCTTGTGTGCATGTTGCTAATGAAAGCCCAGCATAAAGCTCAAAATTTTTAAAACTGAATTCTCAGGAAAGTCAAGTAATATTCACAGATCTTGGAAACGAGAATGGTTTGGTTCAAAGCATTAGTGTCAAGAGATAGGTCAATCATAACACGTCATTCTTGCAATTTCAAAGACACTAAGGCAATGAAGACAAAGTATAAGATGCCTGACTTGAACTTTTGGAGGAAGCATGTTCACCATAACAAAGATTGCAGGAGCTACTGTTAATGGGAACTACTGTAATTCACTGAATGAAGTGTGTAGTCTTGGTGAAGTTTGTTTTCATTCTGTTGTTTTTAAATACCTCTTAATGCTGAGTGTTTAATTTTCTTGAAATGATTCTATCACTGTAATATGTCAGACATACCAAAACTGCTGTTTTTTATGAGCAAAAATAATACAGTCACATCTAGTAGATACTGGCTACTTAAAGGGATAGTACCTTCAGAGACAATGCCACCAACATTGATTATTTTTGACATAGCATGATATTTTCAGGCAATTTTCCTGAAAAATCCCCCAAATCCCTTTAGATTTCTGTAAGCCTGAAGAAAATAAAGAATTCATTTGGGCAAGGATGGGAATGCTGTCTGACTAGACGGAGTAGCCACTTTCTTTGATGTTGGTAGTGAGATGTCTTAAGGAGGCTTAGTTGTTAGAGGAGGCAGTTTAGGTAAAAAAAAGGAAACTGAAGTGTTTGGTCTTCCAACTGGAAGAGAAATACTACATAAAAACTTCTGTTTCTATTTTCTCCTTGGCTATATAATTTTATTTCCATTTTAAGAGTGAAGTACACCAAGGCCCCAAAGGTGTTGACTGTACATTAGAGCTTCATTGTTCCAAGTGCTTATTACAGATATACAAAAGCTGGAGGTAAAAAAAGGATTAAGTACAAAGCAACTCATGATAAAGTTTTATAGAAGAACGATTTTTCTAAATGCTAGGAAGTGATATCCAAAAGGAACCACTGTTAGAAATAATATGACTTTATGGAAGGACATAGAAACAGAGAAGGTAGATGCACTCATTTTGCAAAACGCTTATCACTCACAAGAGACAGAAAATGATGACAGCAGGTGAGTCTTGCAAGAAGTGACTTTTTATTATTATTTTGTATAGGTTTGCTCAGTAATGATAACAATAATTTAAAAATAGCCACATTTGTTATCTTCATGAAATTTGACCTGTCCCTTCCCCCCCCAGACACACTTGAGTTGGTCCGAGCCAATAATTAATATAATAATCCAATGTCTCACAACAGCTGACTAGCACTAAATTTCAGTGGACACTCTCAGTGAGAACCACACATACCAAAAAGTGACAGCTAAATTCAGTTGTCATTACCTCATGTTGCAGAATCTCCTTGACACCGAAATCAGCATTTCAGCTGATTATTTATCACCACATGCCACCGCGTGTATGACCCTCAGGACAGCTGCTCGCTGTGTTCACGTTCAAAGGGATATGGTATAGGTGGATTAGGTGAATTGCAGGATCTGCTGCTTTGCAAAACTGTTCTTTTCCAGTCATATGCCTGCAAAATCTGTCTCTGCCTTGGGGATCCTGCATCCTTCAGTGACCTAGAAAGGAGGAATCTTCTTTACTCCCTTCCCTCCTCCATAATTATCTTGGCTGCTTTGCAGCGTGGTCTGCTATGAAGACCAAAGACATATAACCTCCTGTTGAAACTAGTGGGAAATTAGAATTCTGTACACTGTTTTTTTCCTCTACTCCTTGGAAGACATGTGGCTTATCCAGAGCACAAAGCAGAGGGGATAATTTGCAATAAGGGCACTTATTTATTATTCTCTATAGGAAAGGCTATATCAGAGGGTTGAAAGCTTGGTTGGTATCCTTTGCACTCTGTTATTTCTTCATGTGAGTCTGTGTTCATCCTTTGGTCTGCTCCTTATTAACTGCATTTTTCATATTCTTAACTTTAGACTTAGTTTTCTCTCCACTTTTTTCCCCCCTTCTGATAGTCTTGCATGAGATCTCTTGATCCTACATTATTTGAGAAGGATAGGTTCAAAACAAGAAACATGTATGTGTTAATAATGTCACAGTGAAATTTAAGTCTGATAAACATGAGGAACAGAGAAGTGTGCTGTGTAGTGGCTAAGAACAGCAACTACAGAACAGAGTGGAAGGGGAATAGAGGAGATGGTTGTACCCACACAGAAGGTCCCCATCCCTGGAAACATTCGAGGTCAGACTGGACAGGGCTCTGAGCAACCTGATCTAGGTGATGTCCCCGCTCATTGCACAGGTTTGAACTAGATGACCTTTAAATGTCCCTTCCAACTCAAAGGCTATTATGATACTACGATTCAAAACTGTCAGGAATGGACAGGGTGTTGATTATGAAAACATTTTGCTGGGCAAAGAGATCTGTGTAACACGATGGCTGAGAGTAAGGCATATGGTAAAAGACTAGCTCTATATTTCAGTTTATCTTAGTATAGGAAAATTGCTCTTTTCTGCCAGTAATGACACTGTTTCTCCAGCTAATGTACAACCTCATATGCTTGCATAATAAGTGCATTTATAAAAAATTCATAAATTTAAAGAGTTGAAGGCATTCAAAATCCAAGACCAGGCAATTTGATGTTAAAGTATTACAGAAAAATTGAACCCTACTTTCATTCATCTGAGAGCTTGCAGGCACTTAACAAGCCAGTTGTAGAATTCGTGCTTAATAGCTGCTCCCACACTCATTGGCTGCAGTATAGATTACATCAACTCAGTGAACAGTTCTTTATGTGAGTTATCTTGGACTCTTTTGTCTGGATTTATTATGTCTGGCCATGGTATGCATAAGCCCAAGCTGTAAAAGATGGCTGCTGTGCTTCTGAGAGATATGTCTCTCTATTCCTACTTCTTGGAAGTCCTCCAGCATGGCTGAGATCAGGATAGTGTGTTTAGCTGAGTGAAGTCTGGAATCTCTTGTTTCTTCTGCATTTTTGAAAGTTGGAAAAGGGACACAAAAACGTAAACTTTTGTTCAAAGTAACATAGTCACTGAATTGGTGCAAGGTTTCCATGGTGCCTGTTTTGTCTTCCACATTGATGGCCTTATCTGCATTTTCTCTGTATTTCAAAATCCTTGACTTTAAAGGATTTTCACTTTTTCAGTGGAACTTGGCCCTGGACTGGAAATGAAAAATCACAGCCTATGAAATGCATGGAATTAGGTACATTCCTGGAAAAGTAGTTCAAGTATTCTCTCTCGTTATTAAAAGTGTTCACCTCTTTTTCTCAGCTTATCTAGCTGTCGGTTTCTAGCCACTGAATTTTGTTATAACTACCTGTTAGATTAAAGTGCCTTCTGCTATCAGAAATCTCTGTTAGATACTCACTGCATGTGATCAAGTTATACTACAAATGTCATAAGAAGTGATTTTGGATCAAGATAGTTCAGTGCCTTGGTGAAGAGAGATCTTAAATCATCCTTCTGATTCAATAACTCTCTATGTAAGATCGCTGAAGTCCTATGACAAAATAATAACTTTTATTGGTTTAATCTTTGGTAAAAGACCCAACCTGTTTTCAATGGGGAGGAAATTGCATCTCCTGCAGATGGGGTGTCCCTACTAGAAAGGAAGATGTTCTCTGTCTTGTGCATAATCAGGTTCTCCATTGGATGATATTGCATTTACTGGAATGTGGTCCTGGAGAAAAATAATAGACGATTTTGAGAACCTGCTGGCACCCTGCAGTTGAATTGTTCTCAAGAAAGATGAGAAGAATCTAAGGGAAAGACAGAGAGCAAAACTGTGGGTAATTTAGGGTTATAACAGCAGCTAAGCAGGAGTAAGAAGAGAGATTATAAAGTATTTTTTCTAAGTGAGAAGCAGGGATGAGCTGTGGGTGTTGAGAAATGAAAATAAGTATAGGAAAAGTAAAACAGTGTAAGATTTCAAAAAGAGTCAGAGAAATCTGCTCATGAGCACCAGTTTGAAGATATGTATAGTCAACATTATAGAGGTTGTATGAACTTCTTTGGATCTTCATGTTGGGTTTAGTTACGCCCACCTGCTAAAAGAAACTTTACTAGCTGATCCTCTTTTTAGTGACTTTTCTCACCCTACTCTCAAGGATGTGGTACTTAGCACACCTACAGATTTTGGCTTCAGAAAGTCACTATTTTGAGACATGTATTGGCTGTCTGTCTTTGCCGTTGAGTCTATGTACACCGTTTTAAATTGAACTGGGATCATGGTTCAAAAATATCTTCAGTACAAATACAGAACTCTGCTTATTTTATGGATCAAAATGTGTTTTATTTTTGTGATAAAAACTAGAGTACTTATCACTGTGATATGCAAGTGTATCTTGATAGATGCCTGTATCATTCTGGAGCTTATTTGTGGGAGGGAGATGTTGTACTTCTTTATAGTTGGGAACACTAAAACCAAAGGATTTGAGGTTCAACTTTCAAAACTAAGCCTTTGATCTTTCTATCACAAGATGCCCTGTTTCTAATACTCCCAGCTCAGAAGGTGACTTAAATTGGAATTGTTGGCACTAGAACATTCTTGATTTGGGTGTATAGTTCCCTTATGTGATTTTTTTTTTTCTCCTCCCCTGTGGCTTTCTACTTTAGACTGCTTTTGCATAGACCTGAAAATGCTTTTCTAAAGGAGACCTACAAGTTGGGAATGTAATGAAAGCTCAAGATTGTAGAAAATATCTTCTTAGAATATCTTACTAGATCAGTTATCAAACAATCTTTTGTTGTTGTTGTTTCTGTTGTTTTTCAGGTTTTTTCCCCCCCTCCATTCAAGACCTTTTGTGAAAATACTATGTTTAGGGTAGGCATTTTCTTGCTGAAATGCTACTTTTTTCCTTGTTCCATTTATTTTTTATTCATTATAATATGCTTGTGTACTTTTTCTCTAAAAGTTTATGGGCCTACTGTTTCTCACCAGTCTTTTTGTTTTGAGTAAACTATTTCATCTATTCAGTATAGTTTTTTATTTGTAGTTAATTTTATACTTTTATCCTTTAAAAAAATTGCAATGCTCCTTCCCTTGCTCATATCCCCAGTCTCTTGTGGGAGAATTGTATTTCTTTCCTAGATGTACAACTGACAACTCTCTATCTCTTCAGAGCTACTAGGCTACAGGCATTGTCTTACTCAGCCATTCGAGGAACATGTTACAAGTTATCACATAGAACCACTCTTAAGAGTGGTGGTTTGGACTATTTTTCTAGTTGAGTGAAAAAAATGATAGTATTTGTACATTTGTGTTTTGTTTTTAAAAGCTGCTTTCAGCTTGAAATCGTTTAAAAAATCCCTGTTCCTGAAAAATACACGGCTCTCCACTCCAACCACCATCCACAACCCCGGTTTCCATTTAATGTGAAGAGTATCCATCTTCATAGGAATTTACCTACTATTCGAGGGTGTTTCCAGAGCACTGTCTTCATACCTTCTTTAACTTCCAGCCTGTTGCCAAAAACGTTATCAAGGTCCCTAATAGTATTTATAATCACCTTCTTATATGATGGCTTGCACTCCATGCTGATTTGAAGGAAATTTAAAAAATGTTTTTGTGTTGTGATTATATGAGTTTAATCTTTGTGGCTTAGCTTTTACTATTTTTCTTCAAAACAACAAATTAATTATTGCCGGTGAAATTTGACACCATTCCACTTCCCGCTTTTGATGGTTAAACCAGAGTTAACTGCTCAGCAAATAAATCTTGCACAGCACTCTGTTGCAGTTTAACAAAATTTATGCTATCGGTTCAGGGAACTGCTGGAAATGCTATACTCAGGGCTCTCCAAAATGTAATTGAGAGTGTCAGGAGAAATCATTACAGAATAGGCGATTGCCCAGATTTATCTGTTGCTCTAGACAGCTTTAAAGCATGCAGCATGTGTGAAAGGTGGAGTGCTGCAGAGCTATTCAAGTACAGTAGCACAGTTATGAAACGTGGCCAAGTGACTCACACATTTGTTCTAGCTACATATATTTTAAATATAAAGGAATGATTACCGATGTCAGGTGCATTAATTTCGACTCATTAATTTTGAGGTGAGGAGAGGATAAAACCCAAGAACTCCTCCATGGATTGGATTTTAAAAATAGATGCAAGGAATTCAAAGAAACAAACAGGCAAGACATGCAGATCTTTACCCTGAATTTTAAAGGCAGCTATTTTGTTGGATATGGATGTAAGACATGAATTCCCATGACAAATCTTAAGTGTATTTCCAGTATTCTGTTCAATGGCTTTTAATAAATGTTGTCGATACGCATTTATTCTGTCACTGTTCTGTGCTACTGTCAAGCTTTATGGAATGATCTTGTGATCTGAGCGATGATTATAATTGCTCTCTGAAGTTTACTTTATTAAGCAGAAAAACATGTGCCTTTTATACTTTTTAGAAATAAATCTTCTGCTTTGTGTGTAAAAGGAGAAGTGTCTGAATAGTAAAGAAAAGCCACACAGAACTAAAATATGTATTATATAGTGCAGCAGTGCAGATGTTACTAATGGTATGCAGAAACTCATAAATTCCGGTGAATTGAACCTGAAATCATAAAGCATGAAGCATGAAGGTAAGTTTGATAATTTATATATGAAAAGAATATAAAGAGCTTGGAATTCACGCATCCATACTTGATAACATTTACTTTTCACATAATAATATCACTCCTGGTATTAAACAAAAGGCTTTGCATACCTCATTGCATTATTTATATGAAAACTGTTAATTTACTTTTATATTTTGGACCAGTTTTCTGCTTAAAACCAAATACTTATTTACTGAGAAATTTGGAAAAGGATGTATTAAATGGAGCTAGATGTTTAGATAGGTAAACACTACAGCTTATGAAAAAAGGCAAGAGAAAGTATGGAAAGACTCAAATTCTGATGCAAAAATAATGTTTTAATGGCAAAGGTAAGAAATAATTAAAAAAGAGGGAACAGGAATAAAGAAAGTACTTAAATCCAAACTTTATTCTTCATTTCCTGTTTCTTACAAATTCTGACCAATAAGACTGCATTATGTTACGGGAAAGAATACGGAGATCGAGGATAATTTTTAGAAATTAATATACCTCATGTAGTCAGGATCCACTTCTTATTACAGTGCTGTGTGGTACAATGAGTAGGATAAGGACAAGTGCGTTTATCATTGTCTTATTTACTTAAGCCTTCCTAATTTATTAGAGTTCTTTAAGTCCTAGAGGTGTAAAGAGAACTATGGGTGAAATACTATTGCAATCTGTGTGTAGAGTTTACTTTTACCATTTTCTCCCGTGTGAAAAGCTAGTTCACATGTATCAACCTCTAACAGTTGTAGTCTCTGTTGCATAGTCTCTGTAAAGACTATAAGTGGAATATATCTTTATATTTTGTGTCTGTGTATTGTTCTCTGATCATGAACAACTCTATAAATAGGGACTGATTGAATGAAGAGTGATTCAGTTGTGCTGAAGTGATATATAGGCTCGGTTTGGCTTACTGAAGGTCTGCTTAGGTGCCAGTGTTATTGTTGCTTTACTTAAATGTGAGTCTTCATGAGGAAAGAGCCAGGAGTAAAGAGTTTGCTGTCTTAGGTAACAGAGATGGCTCTTGTGTCAGTAGTATTATTTCTCATGAACACTCGAATAAGAGAACGGATTCAGGTGAGCTGTATGGCATATGCAGTATCACTTTGCATACACTCATGGTTTTCCAGCCTTTACTACTTGCACTTAATGTTAAGCATTGGTCCTTTCCATTTGTTCCTTGGTCATCTTAAGGATAATAATTTCAGTTAGTGTCAGTGCAAAGGGACATTGCACAGCTATTGTTCTGAGGGATGGTCATCGAGGGAGGACTATGACATTTCTAGGAGACTGTCAGGGCCCTCACAAAGTGTTAAGATTATTTAGGTGGCTGTGCTGCAGAGAAATGTACATTAACTTGAAATATGGAAAATATCTGTAATAAAGTGTTCCAGTTTATTTGATCGGGGAGAAAACCTAGATAAAGAAAACCCTTGAGTGTTTTTAAAAATGTTCCTTAATGCTTTTTATGCTCCTCAAGATGCAGTGAAGGTCAATGCAGTAGGAAATGTCTCCATTGATTTAGATAAACGGTATCACTTTGCAAAGCATTCCATTTTCCCTTTTATCCATTTGGAGACCTACCATAAGACTTCACCTTAGGCTGTCAGGCAATGTGCAAATTTTTCATAACCCCTGGTGAGGTTATTGGGGTTGGCATATTTCTTACCCTTTAGGGTAAGCACTTCTACTAAGAGAGTTTTTCATTTGTTGTTGTTATCATGGTGCCTGCATTATAAATATTTATATTTTTTAATAATTAGTTGCTCTTGTATTTTATTAACCTATAAACCAGAATGAGATTCAAGTTATTTTGAATTTAATATAAAAATGAAAATATAAATATTTCTTCTTTCATATTTTATGTTGCCATGGTTGCTCTGGAACGATTTCTGCCCGGTACTGCCGGGTTTACAATGCACATCAAAATACTGAGCCTGAAAAATAACAACACGGTGTACATGTGTGGTCAGCAGATTAAATGGTATCTACTAACAGCAGAATGCATTTAAGGAAGTCCCAGTGGTGAGATCATGGCCTCCATGGAGGCTGAATCCTCTGAGGATACCCAGGCAGCACTTGACTGCCACAGTCCCTCCTGTTGCACCTGAATATACCTCAGTCTATATGTCAGTCGGGAGTTAGGAATTGCTGTGACAGGAATCTTTGAATCAGATTAGCGGAGTTTCAGACTTCAGACTTGGCTCTTTATGGGATTGACAGTGCTCGTGGCAATGATTAGTTCTTAACCTGTATGTATCACCCTACATACAAAACAATCAGTCCTTCAGAAACCTATCCCAGTTTAGCTGCAAGTACTTAATACCACTGAACTGATGCCATGTTGAACTCATTGATGAAGGAAGTCCCAGCCTTCTTCAGGTGTTGTTGGTGCTTTTTGCTCCTCTGACCCTTTCTCGAGATAAAAGTAAGATAGGCCATGCCATCTTACTTTTACGACCATTACTTTTTCTATTTTCTCTATTCTTTTGGTTTTAATGTGATTAATTTAGAAAAAAATGTATGAAAAGTTCATTCTCAGAAGTGTGTTGTAAGATCAGTGTTTGTATTTAAACTGCAGTACAGGTTTTTCATAGTCAGAAATTAACAAAAATGAGGCAATAATACCGTAGATCCTTTGCTGAAACAAATATTCAAAATATATAATCAAATTTTTCTTTGCTAAGTTATTCTTAAGAGGTTGAAGCAACTTGAAACATAATGAAAGACAGTGTAAGAAATTATCTTTAGCTTGTACCAACTCTAATGAAAAATGTGAAATACTAACCCAGAGAAAATAACCCTGTGAATAGTTTTCTGCTGAGTTAGCGAGTTGAATTGACTCCATAGGTTGCAAAAAGTATCAGAGCTGACTTGAATAAGTCAGTGGGATGATGCTTGCAGCGACAAGACTGAGAGGGCAGTGAATAAATGAACTTCACCCAGGAATAAGTGAGTTGTGAGATGAATCTGGCCATCTTATGAAACTTCCCTCTGAAATGTGTATTTTGTAAAACTGTAGATTTTGACATCTTATATAACAATTCCTTAATTAGAACAAACATAGAGAGACTCTCCCCCTCCCTAGTATTAGTCAGGAGTGTCTAGCCCTGTTGCATGATTCAACTGGCCCAAATTTGTTTTTCTTCAGCAAAGCTGAATGATGCAACCAAGTGCATTATTGATGCAAACTCGATATCAAAGCTTGTTTTGTTTGAAATCTCTTGGTGTGACCTGAATGGAGCAACAATTTTTTTTTAATTGCCCTGCCTTCTTCAATGTAAGGAATAACATTTTGTGGGCCCATCCTTAGTAGATATGTTGAGGGCCCAGAAGAGAGAGAGAACTTTTTATAAAAAGTCAGGGCTCTGAAACAGCTTAAAACCTGCAGGCATTATTTGCATTTTGAGAGCTGAATTGCTAACGTTTTCCAGTCTCTGGTGGCTTTTTTCATAGGTCATGTATGCCATAAGCCCTTTCTGTAGCTGGAGTTTCCCTGGATCACTCCTGACAAAGTACACTTAAGTTGTTAGATTGTACAGTTCCCCATAGCAAAGATTTTGCAAACTCAAGCTCATTAATACAACATGCCATACATAAACATCATGTTTAGTTTAATTCTTCAGGATGCTTTTAATAGTAGTAGAGATTTGGTCTTCCCAAATCACATTGCATTGTGTTTTAACCTTAGATTAGCTTACAGACTATGCAGAAAATAAAGCCAGATGAATTTACAAATAGCCCACACTACGAAATTCACCTTTGGGAGCATATTGAACCACTAACACAATCAGTTTGAACCTGTCAAAAAACAGCTGTATTGCAGAAAAATTCAGAGACAAATAACTGGTTGAAAGTCAGCGATAAGAGTTAGAAATTCTGAGTACTGCCATTGCTTCTGAGAACAAGGACAAATTGGGACCTTGTCACCTTTCTGCTTTGATGTGAAATTTTCTGTGCTTCAAATTGTGTTGGCATGAAACTGTTCCTTAAGATTAAGTTTCTAAGACACAATTTAGAGCTGAGTAATAGAGGGATGGCAAAAACTTTTTTCCTTTGTCCAGAGAGAAATATTATTTCATTTTGAATTTGTGTGGCTGGATGACATTATTATTAATATCTTAAGAGTGAATATCCTAATGTTAGTGTTTATTAATTTCAGAATGAATTAGTTGCCCTCTAAGGATTCCAAGGCAAGGCACTTATGAAGATGAGTGGGGACTTAAAAACAGGAACAACTGGGGTGTTTGAAAAGTATGATTCTCATAAAGTTATTTGTAGATACTGAGTGGCTCCAGTGCTATTGCCCAAAAGCGTGTTATGTGTTATGCAATCTTTAATTTCAGCCACAGATGACATGTTGTGGTATCTTTGTATATTGCTAGGCAAACCAGATTTGGATGTGTTAATCTGAACCATTCTGACATTATCTATTATCTAACCATTATCTATTGCTTCAATGGTCATAGATAAAATGAAGTGTAGGAAATGGGTATTTTTTGGCAAGAACTGGACAGGGTTTATGAGGAAGTTCATTGCATGAAGTATGAAATGGAAGATATATCAAGTTCCCCCTGAAATGTTTTTAGCTATGCAGCTGTCTTACCACTGATTGTTCTGCTACTAGATTAGATAACAGGAAATGTTTCTACTGAAGAGTCTGGTATATTATTTAAAAGACAATATGACAGTTGTGGGTTTTAATATTGCCAATAGATTTATGGAAAACAAACTTCTGTGTAACTGTGGGTGATCAGAACTGTCCTATTGAGAGTCTATAAAGAAACTGAAGAATCCAGCGTTAAGTATTAACACTTGTGTTGAAAATCAAGATTGGAAAAAAGTTACTGTATAGATTTTATACCCTCAAATAGTAAATCAGGAATCAAAAAAGGAGACAGCCAAATACTTTTATACCTTTTTGTTTAAAGAGTGTTTTTATACCACACAATGAGGTATATGATAATATGAAATAATATTTGTTTCTCATTCATTGTTTCCTGCTACTGTTAGTCTGTTACTTCTGCAGTGTTTCTTAAAGAACTTTGCCAGGCTCCTCTATGCTACTTATTATTTGCAATTTTTATACAGTAATGTTCCTTTTACTACTTTTAGATTGTGCTGGAGGATTGCATTTACAGTCATTATCTTCACAGAGTGTATTTTCTTCTACTGCTTGTGCATATTGGCTTGTTTCAGAGTTACTCATGAGGTCTGGACCGTTGGGTTTTGTTTTCTTGTTGCTTACTCAGCATTTTTAAAGGACTGTATTGATAAACACGCAAAGTGATGGATATATTGTCAGCTGAATTTTCAACATTTTTCCTGTAAAAGAGGAAGGGTAAGGGTGGATTTGTAACTTGTCACATATAGGGTTCCTTCTGTTATCATAGATCAGTGATATTTATAATTGATTTAGTTTTGAGTGAGAGAAGAGATGAATCATTACAAGAAGTTGAGAAAGTGCATGAACTTTTCTAAGAGATGAAAGTAAAGAGAGGTCAAACTGGGGGGCTGATAGCCCTGAAAATGTCCCTTTAACTAATATAATGAGATTCCAGGGGACATTTGTGTCCTTTGTGAATTTCCTTTAAAAAGATAGCAGGTTCCAGCCTATTTGTAAATGCATTAGCTGCATTTCCTTCTGTCTTCAAAGGTTACAGATTTGGAATAGAAGATGAAAGCCGTTGTAAGAGAGTGTTTGAGACTTTCAATCCCATCTTTGCCCCTTATTTTTTTTTTTTACATTCCACGAGCAGCGCAGTGGTAGCATACACAGTGGGATACCTGCTTTAAAGGCCTCATTTTACCTTTAAAAGCTGTGCTGCTGACAGTGCATTTTTAAAAAGGTCTTAAACTGGCAAAAAGGTCTGTATACTAAATACAAGAGACTTTGATGTTTTTTGTTTTCTTCCTCTGTGAAATTTTCAATGGGGTTGAAAACTCCTCTGAATTGAGTGACCCATTCAGCAGTAGCTGATGTCAATATGTTAGGTGCATTTGAATGAGCCTTGCTCCCAGCAGTTTATAAGAGCTGATCACTTAGTTTGACTCTAGTTTTAAATGTGTGTCTGAAATATGCCTTTAAGAAAACAGAGCAGTTTTATTAGAAGCATGATTTTTCCTTCATTTTCTTTTTTCTTCTCCTTCTGGAACTATTATTAAGAGTGTAGCTGTATACACTGGGACATAGTTATGTACAATAAGCAAGGTAACACAAGCTGTGCATGGAAAAAAATCTGTGAGTTTTGGAATGGTTGATTGTTTTTGCAGTTATTCAACACGACATTCCTGAAGGTTGTGTTTGTTTTTTTTTCTTACTAGATGTTTATTACCTACGTATCTAGTCTGATTTTTGGTGGTTCAAATTTTCTTTGTCAAAACTAGCTAGGATCTGTAATCATAGTAGTTACATTTATTCACATCTTCTGTTGAAATGTTGTCCTCTGACTAATACTAATTTGATAGGTCTATACTAATATAAAATATCCACCTCTTACTGATATGCAGTACACAGTGTTTAAATTTCCATTTTAAATGGTTCTTTTCTGTTGCTGCTGCTTTTTTTGACTTGTGGTGGTATGTTGACTTAAAGGTAAAAATAATAAAAACATCCTAATAGAGAGTGCTCTTGTTGAATTCAGCTGTTTTATATTCTTCACAACTGATCTCTGTGCTGTTGGTATCAAACCAGTCCAGACTGTTATCTTGGAAAAAAATACTGATATATTTTACATGTTTGTTCCCTGGGTATATTTAGGTTATGAATAGACTGCAGAGTTATTCTAGGTCTTGAGAAGTTTTGAGGTCTGAATTGTGAAGGAAAAATGTTATCTACCCCTTCTGAGGTCTTCAGGAATTGAAAGCGGTCTTCACTAGCTTCATATCCAGAACCATTATTGGACCATAGGCCACGTATGTCACAACCCTTACTGCAGTTCCACCAGTTTCCCTGGCATAATTGTCACAGGTATAATTAAGACATGTCTGTACTCAGCTATAAGGCTTTGTTGCTCTATGAATGGTTGCAGATCATCTACATCTCTTTCACCTGGCCTTTGGCCAGCATTGTGGTGATGCTGTGAAAGACACGTAAGAGACAATACAAGCAAATCTTTTACTTAGAAAATCCTCCTTCTCTGCTTCATCTTCTGCTTAAGAAATCTTGAGATGTTTGACACAGACTGCTAGACAAATAGTGATCTGCTGCAAGTTTCTTGTCTGGATCACACTTCAGATTCCAAACCCTGTGTTCAAGACTGTACAAGTCTGGGATGGGCTTAAGGGCCTCTTTAACTGGTAGCATTGTTTTCCACAACTGACATTGCTCCAGTACTGCTGACAGCCATAAACATCCAGCAGAGGGAGGGTTAGGTGTCAGATGTTCCTGACTACTTGAATTTTCACTTCAAATTGGATGGAGGGCAAGATAAACCTGAAACAATAAAAGTAAGGAAGACTGGAGGAATGTGTGAGGGGCATTAGAACACACTGGAGACCAAAAGTAGTCTACCAGACTCATTAGCTACGATCTGAACTACTGATTGTTACCTTTGTACCCAGGTATCTAAGCTGAAAGGCTAATAATTACCCAATTCACTGTCTGTACTTTTGAAAGCTCCAGAGGTTAAGGCTGTTGAGGAGTGATGATTGCAATCTCTTGAAATGTTTAAACTATTGTTAAATTGGAATTAGATTCTAGGATTGACAGTTTGAAACCAATCTTGCTTTATCTCTTAGCTGTCTACCTGAAGCTCTATGAAGAGCTCCTTCAGTAAGAGCTCTAGTCACAGAGGGGTTAAATCCATAACTTTAGTGGTGTTTATTCTTAATCTGTGCTTCCTTCCCTCTCTTGTGTCTTTTTGCTTTAAAATGGGAGGACTTTGGTAATTGTTTGGTTTGGTTGTTTTTGTGTGTTAGAGTGAAGTAACCCTGCCCAGAATCCCAGATGAAGCAGTGGGTGCCTTTGGCATTTCTAAATTTTGTGAAACAGATGTTGGGGAAAGGAGAGTGATGGCTTAACACTGGGGACACAGACGGACACTTTGAGTTAACCCATCTATTCCAGAGGAGCATACTGGGCTCACGAACTGCAACTCACTCCTCCTGGTGTTGTATCTTCCTTTCCTATTTTCAGTTTCCAGCAGTCTGCTGGTTCTGGTTCTTGGTCATCTCAAGGGATGTGAACTGTTCTTGTCCCTTTGCAAGCTCTATTAGGTCCATCCACAGTATTCTCATCTGCTTGAGCTGTGCTTAGGATGTGAATTTAGATTGCATGTATGGCAAGGTATTGGACTTAGTATTGACTTCAATTAGATTTGTATTAGCCTAGGGAACCTGGGCAAAGTGTTCCTTAATTAAGACGAAGCAAGCGTGATCCCCGAGCGGGGAGTCCTACCTTGTTCTACTCTCATAAACATGTGCTTAGTATTTGATACTCTCTTCAAGTCAGAGAGGACTGAGGAAGATTAAAGTAGTTTCTGGTCTCGGTTTGAAGGGTGGGAAAAACTCAAACTATTTCTAGTACTGGCAGTTTTGCCGAAAGCTTTCAGTAAAGAACTAAGATTATTTTTCAGGGTGTCTTTTCCTGTTTTCGCATATGTTAGTATAAAAGAAAACAGTGGGTGTTAGCTGCCTCCATCACCAGCCTGTGGCTACTGGTTGACTGACACTTGATATTCCCTATAGACATATCATTCTGTAGGCTCACCTTTCAGTATCAGAGTGAAGATGTGCTTCGACATGGCATGAGTGATTCGCAGAGATAACTATTTCAGTTAAAAAGGTTAAATGAAATGTCAGTTGTTACTATGAGACTTCAGTCATCAGGTAACTTTTAAGTGTTCTTGCACTGCAAATAGCACAGGGACTGAGCTGTCTGAGTAGCAGTCCTTTCAGTTCATAAATTAGATAGTTTTAATGGTCCACAAAGTGGATAGAAAATACTATTTGCAAAGATGTAAGTAAGTGTTTCTAACCAGCTGTGACACTTGTTCATCTGTAAGAAAATCCACAGGGTTTTTATTTTCCTTTTCAGTGTTGAGGTAAAAGAGAAGGAGCACATTGAAACAAAATTAATTCAGGATTTATGATTGTGTTAGGTTGGACTTTTCAACCTTATTTATTTTTAAAATGAACTTCTTATGCAATCAAGAAATGAAAAATAACATCAGATTCAGGAATCCAAACAGAAAATAAAATACGAAAGGGAAGAAAACGTAAGCTCTTATTTTGCTAAAGGTATAGTTCACTGTTTCCCAGGATAGTGAGACTCACAGACATCTGTAACATTAAAGGGAGTGGGAGAAAGTCCTTTCTGTTGCTATTTTTATGAAGTTAGGTATTTGAAATATACTTGTGTAACAAATTTGATTGTTTTATTAAAAATTAAATTTTTCCATTTTTAAAAGAGTGAGGGAGGGGAAAAAAATACATCGGCAGTGAGGTCCAGTGCCAAATCCCGCTTGTTTTAATCTTGCAGAGTTCCCACTGATTGACACTGGGGGATTCTTTAGGTAGGGTTTTGCTTTGAGCTCTATGAACAATGGAGCTTGCATTTGAGAACAATAATTTTTCTCATACAAAATTTTTAGAAGGGTTTTTTTTTGTGTGTGTGTGTTTTTGTTTTGTTTTTGTTTTTAAATGCATGAAAAAGAAAATCATGTACTGCTTTTATTCTTTCAGACCCAGGCATATTGAGAAATAGTTGTCTTAGTTAGAAATTTTTAGTTCCAGTTTTAAAGCCTTGCTTTAAAAATAGGAGGTAGAGACCAAATATGTCTTACCTGTGATCTTTCCTTCCAAATGTTTTGCAACAGCTGATAATAAAATAATTTTATATCAGGACCAGATTAAGCAATACAATTCACTCTCTCTGATTTGAAGTCAAGCAAAACCTTGTTTTGCTGCTGGTTGAACATAATTTAGTATCCAAGGAAGACAACTTCTGAAGTGTTTTTAGCCCAACTGCATTTATTTCCAAGCCTTTGCTACTGGAGAAATCTGTGGTGATTCTCTTGCATTTTCTTACCTTCTAAACTTTCTAAATTATTAAGACAGAGGATATTTTCTTAGTAAGTAAAATTTTGCAGCAGTTAGGTCAGACACAAAATGGCCAGACTAGAAGAACACACTTTAAATGTCAGGATGTAAGGAAAGGAATACAGAAAAATAAAAGAATAAAAGTGTTGTGAAAGTCCCTTTTTTTTTTTTTTTTCATTAGTTAGTGGTGTCAAGTCTAGCTTCTATAGCAATTTGTTGATCTGACTGAAGTCAAACCAATCTTCCCTGCTCCTTTCCTTTTTTATAACTTTACAGTCACATACTTCACTACACTGTGGTCTCTTTTATAAAACTTCATTTGAGTTTGAAAGTTAACTACTATTTTGAGGCTTTGGAATGGTGTTGTACTGTAATTGCAATAACAAAAAACTATTTTTTGCAGTCTGAACTGGATTCCTGGGTTACTCTTATGTCTAGTTGAACCCAAGAACCATCTGACTCATATCCCTTTTGGACATGGGGCCATTTTTAAGATATTGTAGTGTAACACTGGATTATCACGTCTGTTGTTTAGAAACATAATTAGAAAAAAGGTGGTTGTGATGTATAAATTACTGCTCCCAGAGTGCATTGCAGCACAATTCTAAAAGGTGATATTTTTGGGAAGGAAAGAAGATAGCAGGGAGAGTAGGTGTTTGAGGGCTGGATGATTTAGTTTTCTTTGTTTAGTATAAATTTGTAACTTTTAAAAAATGAGGTTTTAAAAAATAGTGCTGGTCAAAATCCCAGTTTGGAGAATTTTGATTATATTCTTCAACAATCAAATATTTTGTAGTATCAAATTACGGCTGAAGCAGCTGGGGTTGTTTAGCTTGGAGATAAACAGGCTCAGGAGTGACTTTATTTCTCTCTACAACTACCTCAAAGGAGGCTGTAGCCATGTGGGAGTCATTCTTTCCCAAGGCAACAAGTGACAGGACAAGAGGAAATGGCCTCAAGCTGCACCAAGGAGGTTCAGGCTGAACAGTAGGAGGAATTTCTTCATGGAGAGAGGGGTTAAGCATTGGAATGTACCGCCCAGGGTGGTGGAGTCACCGTCCCTGGAGGTGTTCAAGTGACTTAGTGCCATGGTCTAGTTGACATGGTGGTGTCTGGTCAAAGGTTGGTCTTGATCTCAACCAACTGATTGATCCTACGATTCTTTAATTCTGAGATCATGATTTCCATGATAAATGCAGAAGGCTGTTAACTAAACAGACACTAATTTAAGTGCAGGTGTTGTGGATTACAGCAAAAGAGGTTGTCCTTTTCATTATCATTATAATAAAGAAAGATGTGTATATATATATATAAAAATTTTTTTTTTCCTGTATCAACAAAGTTCATTTAGGTCCTTGCTGTTGAGAATGATTTTTTTTGTTCATTCAGTGGAGGTAGGTTGTCTTTCAGAAATGCTTGCTTCCCCTGTAACATCCTCAGCCAGTCATGGGGTGAATTTCCCTGATCAATGAGATATTGAGGAATCTGTTTCAGTGATCTTTGGGTGACTTCTGCTCTACTTCCTTTGGCTTTCAAGCTTTTTTTTTGTGCCCAGACTTTCAGCTCAGGGGAAGAGTCTTTTGGGGAGAAATAAGCAAAAAAAAAGGGTTGTTTAAGAAAACCCAAACCTGTTTGTTCACCCCCATTAAAATGAACTGGAAGGAGACAAGATAACTTCAAAGTACTCAACTCTTTATTAATTTCCATTATATGGGATATTTTAAAATGTTTTCTAAGGTTATACAAGAATTAGAAATGAATCTGTGTTTTTCATTATGGTTAAACTGCTAAACCTGGGATTTGAAATCTAATGAATCCAGGTTGTGTGTGCTTATTTATAATGTTCTGTAGTTTTCTGAAGGTTCATCCTGATCACATTAGATGATAGCTGAGATTGCAATAAAAATGGTATTGGTAGCCTCTCTAGTGGCAAAAGTGTATCATAGGGAAAAAAGCACTTTTTTTTTTTTTCCCTAGGATTGATCTGCTTATTACAATTCTGGAAAGGCTTTCAAGGTTTTCGTGCATAAGTTTGATACAAGTCTTGTGTGATTAATCATTGTGACCAAATAAAGTGAAAAAAAAAATGGATCCAAATATGATTCTCACTCTGAACATCAATAATGAAAATAGAGAAAGCTTTTTCCAAAATTATATTCAATCAGAATTATATCAGGTGTGCCTGTAAAAAAAGCTCTCTCCTTCTAATCTTGCATGATTAAGTTTTAAGCAAGAACAACTCATGAGGACAATTTTTTTTCTTCCAATAATCTTGCAAGTATAATAGTGCTAAAGAAGAGTCATATTCAGAAAAATTTCAACTGATAATACAAACCAGTTTATAGAGCTATTCTTACTCCAAACAACCCTTATGAGTCTGCTAAAAATCTTAATCTAACACACTACATCATCATGGCTCATTACGTGCTATGAATGACATAGTTCAGGGACTGGATGTACTCTTATGGTACTTCACCCCAGTAAAAGCTATATTTGCATTAGATTTTATTAGCTGCTGCATCAATTATTTGCTCTGACATGTATTCCACATTCTTTTTACTGTCACATTGTCTGCCTCACCGGACTTGCTTGAAATCCTGTAACATCAGCAAGATGTTCAGATGCATTTAGTAAAATATCGTTACAAAAATATCTGCTTGTATACTACAGAGAATAAACAAAGTTTCACTTAAACGTTTGATTTATGAAGCTTTTTACATAACCTTAAAAAGGTGGCCTATGCCCAATGCGTATGCACTTTCAGGCAGTGTCAAAACACCCAGTTCTGACATGATAGATGTGGCAAACTTGTCCTGCATAACGCACTTAAAAATGTGTAATCATCTGATCTCAGTGCAAGTTCTAATGTGCCCATTCCAAAATCTGTAATCTGTTGTTAAAACATCTGGATAATGTTAGCAGTGATTGGGGGTAAAGAGCAGAGGGAGGACAAAGAGAAAATCTAGGCTATTTAATTGCACTGCCTTGAACAGGATCAGTGATAACTGCTCTTAAGCTCAGAGACCAAGATCAACACGTGAAATCTGAAGTAGCACTTTGTAAATATCCGTGTAGAAATACTTACAAAACTCAAACTCAGTTGATGTCAGAGCAGGCAGACTCATAACATGTCAGTGGACCCACCATAATCTGAGAGTTTTCTGCTGAAGATAGTACAAATCATACAACTTCTTTCTTTTGTCAGCCGATATGTGGAGGATATTTTTGGATGCTATTTTTATTGAGTTACATGTTCTGCTGGAGGTTAAATTTTTTTCTCTCTCTATCTAGGGTGCACCTCCTCTGCACCTTTCTATGATTTTCATCTTGATGCCTCCTTTAAAAAAAAAAAAGAATTCTGCAAGAACTGCTTTGTTTCCCATAAAGTACATTGTCTGATACTCTTGAAATTCTTTCTTGGATACCTTCTCACTTTCTTCATTGATGTTGCTGTTACAGTTTTTCATCTTAAAAGGGAAACTTATGGGAGATAGAATTCTTAGCTAGAAGAAAGCACGCCAGCAGTATGTGTCTTGATTTTGGAGTTTGTGACTATTTTGAGGATGATTGGAGTATATGTGCTCTTCTTTCTCTTGTGTGTGCTGGAAAGTCCTCTGCTTGTGTCTGCTTGGGTGATAATTAAATGTCTAAGTACAAAACAGAATGATACTTCCTGTGTGATAGTGTCAGATCTGATTTAAATATATAGGTGCTTCTTATTCTGAGAGAGACAAATTAGAAAACAAAATTAAAGTGGAAAATTTTCATGTTCTTACTATTACAGTGAAAGACATTTTTGGGATAGCACAAACAGCAATTTCCCAATACCACAGAACATTTCTTTTAATGTTCCTCTTTTCTTATGTACTTAGAACAAGAACATTTCATTTTTTCTGCACCTTAAGACAGTTTATAATTTCTCAGTACGCAGTGAGCCAGTCATGAAGTGAATCTCCCTGATCATCAGATATTGAGGAATCCATTTCAGTGGTCTCTGGGTGACTTCTGCTCTGCTTCCTTTGGCTTTCAGGCTTTTTCCTGTGCTCAGACTTTCAGCTCAGGGGAAGAGTCTTTTGGGGAGAGATAAGCAAAAAAAAAGGGTTGCTTAAAAAAACCCCAAACAACAATTTATGAGAAGCCAACAAGCAAACTGGACACCTGCTTCTTTTCTAAATGTTTTATGTGAAAGTAGACCAGCTATATTGTACTCACTTCTAAACCCTTCATTATGTATCACCTGTTGTACAGCTTCCTATTAATTTTCAAGCAGCCAGGTACCTCCAAACTGTTTGGTTAAATAACCAAGGTGAAATTTAATAATTCTGGTTTGTTCAGTTGTCACAGTCTTTTATTTATTTATTTATTGTTTGGTCACAGCTGCAACTCTTGAGTGGCAAAGCCTGTGGATATTGATGTGCTTTCCTGTATAAAAACAGTCATGTTGGTCCAAAGGGAAAGGATTTCAAGACAATACCAATCTATCCAGAATCAGTATATTGTTTTTTTTTTTTTTTATAATTACCATCATTACAATAGTAATCATATATAGAACATAAAGGTTGATGATATTTAGTTGTTTTAAGTAACAGAACATTTGTTCATTAGTCTCAGAATTTTTGTCCTGGATGCTTGAGATTCATGGAAAGTGCAGTATTTTTCCTTGAATCTTAAAACTCTAGGGTCTACTCTATATTCACATACTTATAAAGCGTTTTCTAATGTGCTTTTAAAAGAGTTAAAAAATAATTTTTATGTGTGACTTTACAGTATAAATTATGTATGTCAGTCTCAAATATTTCCCGATAACTAGTGCATTAGCAGATTATCCTTCAAATTGATGTCCCAGAAGAGGTAAATTTTCAGGCAAATTTTTGAATATTTTGGATATTTTTCCATGAAATGTCAAAAGAAACTGACATACAGGAAACAAAGGTGCCTTCAAGCAGAGTGGTTACCGTGTATTTTTCTCTGATCAGTAACCACTTTGATATTTACAGAAAAAAGATTGACTGATTTTTTTTTTCTGTTGCATCCCAATTCCTTGAATGCTGAAAAAGATAAAAACCTTTGATGCAGCTAATACCATGATTTAACCTTTGCTTAAAACTAAAAGCATGATATACTATTCTTATAAATTCAACGTTACCGTGATCTTCCTTTCTAAATTTTTTATGACAGCTTATAAAGATATGAGAGCTTTCTTTGGTTTTGTTTTAGCTGAGCCTTCAGAACTCCATACCTTTTCAGAGGCAGAAGTGAGCAACTTACTCTTTCTTTTTTTCTTGTATTATCCATAGGCAGTATAAGATTACTTGTTTATTCTTGGAAAAAAAATGCAGTGCTGCTGACAGGTTTTGACTTTACATAATTGCAAGAAGTCTTGCCAGTTCTCACAACTGGGCAAAAAGGTAGACCAATTATTTATAACAATGTTTTAACTTGACTGTGCTCACATACTCATTACAGAGTATATGAATTATATTATTTCTTTATTCAACAAGGAAATTTGAATTTGTGTGGATATTCTATTAATTATTTAAGTTTTTTTCCTCAAACTCTGTAAAGTTTGGCCCATGCAGTCAAGTGGTGCTTTCTGGAATAATTATATTACTTGAGTAACACCTAGAGGAGAGCAAATAGTCAGAAATGAATAAAATGAGCTGCATGACAAAAAGCAAAACAGCAAAACTCATGTTGGCATAAATTTGCATGGCATGATTATACAAAACTGAAAATAAATTGAAACTAATTTTCTTTTTATTTATTAAATAAATTAACTTATTTAATAAGTCTTCATGTAACTTAGAAGATAACTAAAAAAAAAGTTTTTTCAACGGCAAGTTTTGTCCCATTCAGTAATCACTAAATCATTTGCCACTGGAAGTACATTCTGAATAACATTGATACACAATATATCATTTTTAAGATATTATTAATTAAGAATATATGACAGAGTTAGTCCTGGAAGGAATTCTGTTTCCATCTTAAACCTAAAGATGTTACTAATCCTTGGGTTTGGGTTGGCTTGTTTTTGAGAATAAGAATTTTGTCTTCAGTTTTGCTGAGCTAAGCCATATTTTCCCAGCTGTTGATGTGGTGCAAAGATGTGGATCTAGTAGCTAAAAGAAAATCACCAATGAGAAAACAATAAGGTTTTATTCTTTGGAAGTCATCTGGGTACTTGCAAAGGGGGTTAGTGCACCTATATCTGAATACCTGCAGGTCCAGTTGCTCAGTAGAAAATGTTGGTGCCATAAATCACACCCTCAGTGACATCATGGTAACTGTGCTGCTTGTGCTGACAAGATATTTGGCACAACGAGGCTGCTAATCAAAGGTGTGACTTCTAGGTGTGAACTGAGGTTTGGAATAAAATGAACAAAGTAAAAAAATATTTGAAAATTAACAGTTCAGTGGATAGAAAAAGACTGAGAAAGGTTTAGACAACCGACTGAATATTACTGCAGCATCAGTCCTGGTGTGTTCTGGTATGCAAGGCCTTCATGTGTGTCTTGGAATAAATCTTGATTTTTTAAACTGGCAAGAGAGGAGAAAATGGAAGCAATTCCATAGCATACAAGTCAAAATGCACTCCAAATTAAATGGGGTTGCAACATTAGAATGCACCAAATTTATTAAAATAGTTGAAGGAGAGGAATTGAGATATAAAGATGGAAATGAATGCACTTAGTGAGAGCACTGTGTCATTCATTCTCCTCGTGAAACATGCACGGCAGCCTTTGTCTTCACAGATAAGAATACAGTACCAAATCCCCAGTGAGAGCTGCCTAGCAACTAACCCGCCCAGTGAGGGCGAGGAAGAAGCTGATCTCTTTGACAAGCGAGTGTAGCTATTAATTTAATTAGTAAAGACAGCATACCATGGATCGGTATGGTAAAGCAGCAAATTTTTTAATGAAGATTTTTTGGAATTCTAACCTTGAGTGGTCACGTTCAGGGATTGCCTCCCCATTACACTGGGACATTTGAAACCTTATTAAAAGTAAAGTTTGAAATATTATGCCGTGAAATGGGATCCACTAACAGTAAGCAAGAATTTATTTATATTTTTGACTGGGAGGGAGGCTTAAAAGACTAGAGGACCCAACAGCTCCTGAGAATAGTGGTAGATGTGCCCACTCTGGAACTGAGAGCAATAAGAAGCTCTCTGTGGTATGTGGAGAACTACATATACTAGTCAGACATACTTTCCTTTCAGAGGAAAGTAGAAAGTGTTTTCAGGAAATCCGCTTATTTGAGTTTTTGTATTCAAAATGAAGAATTTTTCTTCTAATCCAAGGAGGAACAGAATGACATATGACAAATACATAATAAATACTTTAACCTCTATAAATACTATTCATTATTCATAGTTTTCATCCCTGAATGCAATACTATTGAAAATTAGATAATGCAACAGTAGCTAATTTTCATCAATTTAGCTGCATCTTAGAGAGGTGAAGATTTTATCAAAATAGCCTGAAAATGTTTTTCTTTCAAAACCCGCCCCCACCCCCAAACATGGGAGATGTGATATTTGGTGCAAAGTTGTGTATGCTCAAAGCAAAAGTATTTGATCTTCATAGTTTTGTAAGTTCCCCTGCCACTCCTGGAGAAGATGAAAAGGTTACATGTCCAACGGTTACTCTGAAGTCTCCTGAGCTGTCACTCCGGTGGAGTGACAAAAATTTTACATCATAACTGACGTGTCAAAGAGCTTTGAACGTGTGCGTGTTGTGCTGTCTGCAGGTATATAATTTATTTATTTTGTGGAAATATCCTTTAATAATGCCTAAAAAAAATAATTTGTTCACTTAATTCCAT
Source organism: Myiotriccus ornatus (assembly GCA_036023395.1). NCBI lineage: Eukaryota > Metazoa > Chordata > Aves > Passeriformes > Tyrannidae > Myiotriccus > Myiotriccus ornatus. Next base: position 6,909,726 of record JAYRBT010000139.1, read on the forward strand.
TTTAGGACAGAAAAGAATGAAACTTTAGTCATAAAAGCTTTAATATTAGATGCTTTGCTAATGGAAAATTGAAATAATTTCACAGTTCCTGTATGTAGCTTAAATCTGTCTTTACTTTTCTCTAACCAGAACAGTAAAGATTGTTCACCAGAGGATTTCAGAGTGCATTTGAGACTGCAAATTATTCTTGTAAAGGTACTTGTGATTTTAATTTGACTAGAATCAGTTACGGATGTTATTAGTGCTATGGGATTAAAGGTGGAAGAATTAAGCCGTTAGTGTTTGCTACGAATACCGTATGTATATACATGTGAACTTATGTGTAAGTGTGCACACTTCATATTTTTTCCTGTAAATAATTTTCTGGCCCTAATAAAAAAGTGCAGGTTTTTGTTGTTGTTAGTTAATGGCATAGTCTATATATCAGCAGGTAGTGAAAATCGCTGCAGCAACACTACTTGTTTGTGTGATTGGCTCTATGGCAGTAATATTTCATGGCTGTAAAAATAGCACTGGTTTCCTCTGAGACCTAAGTGAATTGTATTTGAAGAGACTTTTAGTTTAGATACCATCCCACTGCCTATTAGTGACTTTGTTCTTTCTTTCCCTCTCTCATACTCATATACTGATTCAGATAGAAACTGAAGTGTCTAAATAGTCAACTAAAGTTGCTCAAAAATCCTGAAAGATAATGGTTATAGCAGATCTTTTTAGTTCTCTATTCCTTTTTTTTCTCCCCCTGTGCACTTAGTGTGGATTATTACAACGAATATGCCATGAATTCCTACCAACTGAGTGAGCAGACATGACCTTTAGAAAACAAGCACATTTCAGTGGCATTTTAAATGAGGAGAGGGTTGTATTTCACTGCTACACCTGTGTTTTAGCCAGTGAACTTTCAGTGAAAGTTGATAGCAAGAAATAGTTATAAGCTTTAATATTTTATGGCTGGCAAATTATTTTTTTTAGCTATTAAGTTTATTCATATGTTAAATCATCTGAAGAGGTGCTTGTGGTGTAGGATAGATTCAACATTAAGAAAGGTAAGAATCCTTTTTAATTATTTAATTATACCCCAAAGTGCTTATAATGCAGTTCCTTCTTTACTGAAGCCTATGGTAAGGTGGTCCTTTTTTAAGGACCAGCATTTAATTCCATGTATTTTTACCTGTACAGGAAAATTCCAGTGTTTGGTTTTGTTTGTTTTTTTTCCCCTCATTAAGATTTTATAGCTGCAAGTATTCTTTCCTGTAGAATACACTGGTATGAATACTGTGGCATCAAAGAAAAGTTTTGGTTTCATAATGCACAGCCTGTGATAATGGTAACTACATAAATGGTCCTTCTATAATAAGTTATGCACTGAAAAAATCCTCAATATTGGCATAAAGCATGAATTAGTATTTAGGTTCCTCCACTAACACTGACCCTGTTGTAGTGTTCAAGGGTGCTAAAATGCATTCTCCAGTCCTGTGATAGAATGCTAGCCCAACTTCTTTTTGTTCTAGCCTTATACATAGTTAATAGGAGGATTTTAAAATACTGAAAAGTTTTGAAGGCTTGTGACACCAAAAGGCAAATGCAAGCCTTTCCATTTTATCTTCTTGCTTTATCTTTTTTTTTTTTTTTTTGCTTGCAGAAAGCTTTATTAATTTTAAATCTTTTGCATGAAATTTTCTGTGTTTTCACCAACCAAACATGTTATTTGATTTCTGGAGAAACATTTCTGAATCTGAGAAGCCCCATCCATCACCAAAATGGTGAGTAGAATTTTCTTATGGAGTTGAATTGAGACTGGCCCTTGCCTTCGTCTCTTCTGTCAGCAAACTGGGAGAACAGGGAAGAGTAAACAAGCTGTGTGACACTGTGTAGCTCTGAGGTCTCACCTTTAGGGGCACCTGGGGAGCTCCAGCTGGGGCAGATAGTCCCCTGTGCACACACATGCAAGAGAAGATGGAACTTGACACTGAACAACAAAGATCTTCTTGTTGCAGTTATTTATATAAGGTCTCTTGAAACTTCAGGAGAGTGTTCTCATTGATCAATGCTTAACTAAATAGGAATTAGGTTTTCTGCTTTTATCTGCACTAAAAATGTCTGTTTACCTTCTGTGAGTGATGTTGCCAGCTCTAAAAGACTGATTTAACACTCATATTAAAGAACATGATTTGGGACCTGATCAATGAAACACCTGAGCTAAGGCTTCAGTGAAGAATGTGAATCATTTTGACAGGTTGTAAATATTAAATTGATATGAGCTCAGAGACATCATTTTTTTGTTAACTGGAGCAAAAGAGTCTATGTAGAAACAGATTAGAAATTGAGTTGGAAGTAGAAAATGTTGTCAAGTTTACTTTTCTATGACTTATCAGATGCATCTATCACAGTCATGAAAAAAGGAACTGGAACTGTCAGGAGTGAAGAACAGCTATATAACAAAATGGCACAATAGTTATAATAAATTGGGAGAAGGAGGGAAAGGAGTGTCCAAAGGAAGATGAACTGTTATGGAACAAAATAGCTAAGTAAATTTTCTAATTAAACCAACTATATTTGGACTAAAACTTTTAGAATAAAAAGACAACTCACAGAACTCAGATTCAATGGCAATGTCACGGTCTTCAAAAAAACCCCCCTAGGACTACCAGTATTACTTTTTCTGCAGAGTGAAGGATCAACGAAGAACTGATTTTGATAAATTCTTAAAAAAAATCCCACCAAAAAAAAACCCCAAAAAACAAAAAATAGCGCCAAACTTCATTCTTTGAGAAAGGGGAGATACTTAGCCAGCATTTCGCTCATTAAACCAAAAAAAACGTCCTAAGTTAGTTATGAGTGATGCATTGCCAGTCTGGGGGTGTACATTGTTTAGACCAGGACCCATCCTGAGTCCAATTCCCTTTCAGTGTTTTATAAATGAGTAAGGTGTTAGCATTAAAAGCACTTTTCTTGCGTTTGCTCATGATGCCAAGCCTGGTGGGGCTCCAGTTATTTGTGAGATTAGAACTGAAAACTTGACAAGACAGGTTCTTTTTCGTTTGGTGGGGTTTTTTCCTATGTTTTTTTCCCTTTCTGAATTGCATACTTCTGACAAATGCTGTGCTTAGAGGGAAAGAACCCAGCAACAATTCCTTAGAACGTAGAGTTTAGAGAGAATTACAAAACGATCCTACGTTAGCAGTGTTACTGACGGAACAGAAAACATCATATTTGCATACATAAACAAAACAATTTAGATTGAGCTGCTCTCTTCCCTCAATGCTGAGGAGGTCATCCCATTACGTGTTTTGTCCATTTGGGGCGTGCAGGCACACGTCTAAAAGCAAATCTAAATTTTCTGCAGGTAAACATATGCACTGGTATAGATTGTCCACTAAAGGAATCCCTGCCTTTTGAAGTTTTTAAGCAGCTATTAATCAAATATCTGTCATGAACATGCAAGAAAAGGTCTCTGGAAATTTCATGAAGTTAGATTTCCTCCACAAAATTCAAAGGCTCTGTGCAGATTTTTTTCCTCTGAAGAACTCAATTTTAAACCTTTTCTGGCTGTCTCTGATAATTGTTGTGCTTTTATCATAGTGTCCCCAGTAATTATTCAGATGTTTTCCATTATTTTGATGATGTTGACATAAAACTTAGTTATTTGTTATTCTGTTCACAGCTTCTAATAAGATTTACCACTATGGACTTTTTTGACTCTTACTGTAGGCCACGTGCTGTAGAGTAATCAGCTCACTCTATGGCAGGAAAAAAAAAAGAAATTTGAATGTATTTTGATGTATTTTGAATTTTTTCTAGCAAATACTTTTCTCATCCATATGCAATAAAATCTTGATTATATACTAGATCAGTTTGTGGTTAACAAGAATCCAGATTGCTTTCTATAAGGTGAAATATTTGTTTGTTTGCTGGAGTTTTCACTTGAGAATATTGGCAGTGTTCTGATTGACCTAACTGGAAAGACGTGTTTCTTGAGGGGAGACACTTGCCAGTCTCTGTTAGGACAAAGAATCACTGATAGTATTTCTTACTTCATGTAAAGGCACATTTTCTGTCAGGGACAGATAAGTGAGGCAATTAGAATAGTCACTGCTTTCTGCTGCTCCTCTGTACGTGTGGTATTCACCTTCCTGAGTATGAAACTAATAATGGAATTGTGTATCCCAGCTCCAAGGGATGGGTGGCAATTACTGAGAGAGCCAGCTGATGATGCTTAGCTATTTAGAGGAGGAACAGCTCTTGAAAGGATGGTGAATTAGGCCTGGCTACAGCTCAACAGTTTTAAGAACAGATTTAGGCAAGAGGAAGTAAAGGATGAGCGTTTTTGATGATTTAATGGGACAGATGGCTTATTGTTTTGAGACTGGGCAACTACAAACTGCCACGTTTTAACTTTATGCTTAAAAATAATTGATTGTTTTCATAGTTCTTGTTAGCCTGTTGCTGCAGCAGTATTTATGTTTATGTCAAGAAACTGACCACCCCTCAATATAAACAATATAATTTGAGATAAGTAGAGTCCATCAAAAATTTTGAAGAGCTTCATAAAAACTTACCTGCTTTAGCCACCAGACAATTCAATAGTACAACACTCTGTGGTAGTTACGTTAGATGTTGATGGGGCTCCACATAAAGACTAAAATTGCAAAAAATTCAACTCAAATGGTCCCCTTCACAATGTTTTGACCTTTCCCTGGACTTCTTAGGTGAAGCTAAACTAAAATCAACATCGAAGTAATTGTACAGAATTGTGTAGCTTTGGTTTTCTAAACACCTGAAATATATTTGAGGTGTTTTACTTGTTAAATATGTGGAAGAAAAACAATCCTAGTAGGCATCATGTGTTTACTCTGAGCTCTGCAATGTTAACACTGAATAGTGCAGTTTTATTTCAGACCTCATAAAGAGGTTTTAAATAAAAAAGATAGTCGGAATAGATTTTGATATAACTTCAAAATCAGGTTGGTCAGAAGGAAAACACACTATTTATGTTAATTTGGGGAAGCTGTGATGAGTTTTGGGCTGCTTTTGGGTTTGGATTGCAGCAGGTTTTTTTCTCTAGATTCTGTAAACTCGGAGAATAAACTGTGGTTCTGTAGATATTAATTCAGCGAAGAAAGCTTCTTTTGTAAAAGCTTGATGGCCTGTTTTCTTAGTGACTTTGGCTACCTGAATGGAAAGTGGCAAATTATTCTAAAACTTCATTTTGTAATCTTCTGGGGTTTGTTTTTCTTCAAATACAAGGAACTTCCTCTGTCGTAAGTGGCTTATCCTCTCAAAAAGAAATCAGTGACCTGGAAAGGGGCTGTGCCTTTCTCCTCAGCAAATATATTTGTAGAAGCTGTGCGTCTATGGCAATAATAAATCTGAAAAGCTGATATCATGAGAGATAGAGCATTTTAATCTTCCAGGTTGCTTTAAAAGGTGGTAGGAGTGCTTGAATTATTGATTTATTTTTGAAATCAGCTTAATATAGTATAGAATCTACTGTAGGGGAAAAAATTGTGCATACTACTTTGCAAAAAGAAAACAAAATACAAATTCAAGAGTCTGCCTGGCCTGTTTTGGGGGAATTTGTCACTGATACTTTTAGAATTAACAGAAATATTTTTGTGAAAATCAGGAAAGTGAGTGTACCTTTTGGAGTACAGTTTGCACAAATTGTACAAATATATGTTTATTATGTACTTTATATTCAATATTTTGCTGTATACATAGTGTACAATAAGTAATTCTGCTTAAAATGAATAATAGTAATAATAATATAGAATTAAACTTGCTCAGTTCAGAAAAAATATTTCCTTGTATAGTATTTGGATGTAATTTAACCCTATAAGTGACACACATGGCCAATTATAGAATCACAGAATCATCAAGACTGATATAGAATCATTAAGATCATCGAGCCTTAACTTGTGACCAAACCTCACCAGCTCAACTAGGCCACGGCACTGAGTGCCACGTCTATTTGTTTCACTACTAAGGGTGCTGATTCCAGCACCTCCCTGGGCAGCCCATTCCAATACTTGACCGCCCTTTCAGTGAAGAAATTATTCCTGATGTCCAACTGGAACTTCCCCTGGTGCAACTTCAGGTAATTTCCTCCTGTTCTGTCACTAATAGGACAGGATGAGTTGCCAGGAAGAAGAGACCGACCCCCACCTGGCTGCAGCCTCCTTTCAGATAGTTGTAGAGAGCAAGAAGTTCCCCCTTCAGCCTCCTCTTCTCCAGGCTAAACACCCCCAGCTCCCTCAGCCACTCTTCATATGACACTCTCGACCCTTCACTGGCTCTGCTGCCCTTCTCTGGACATGCTGGAGCATGTCTTTCTTGCAGTGAGGGGCCCAGAACTGGACAATCAAGATGTAGCCTCACCAGTGCTGAGTACAAAGGGATAATCACTGACTTGGTCCTTCTGGCCACACTATTTTTGATGCACACCAGGATCCCATTGGTCTTCTTGGCCACCTGGACACACTGCTGGCTCATGTTCAGCTGTTGCTCATCAGCACCTCCAGGTCCTTTTCCACATGACCACTTCCCAGCCACTCCACTCTCAGACTTGGCTTCTTGTGACCTGGCACCTTGGGTCTGGGACCTGGCACTTCACCTTACTGAACCTCTTATCACTGTACTTGGTCCATTGATCCATCTTGTCCAGATCCCTCTTCAGAGCCTTCCAACTCTCCAGCAGATCAAACATTCCTCTCCCAACTTAGTGTTGTCCATAAACTTGCTCAGGGTGCATTTATTCCTTTCATCCAGATCATCAGTCAAGATATTAAACAGGACTGGCCCCAGTATGGAGCCTTAGGGAATCCCGCTAGTGAGTGGCTGCCAACTGGATGTAGCACCATTCACGACCAAATTATGGTGGTAAGCTAATATGATAAAATGGAAGACTGCATTTAAGTAAGTTGTTGGAAAAGGTCATTAAAGCCCACATAGCTCAGCAAAGGCCATCTATAGCTAATAATATTGTGCACACAGAGTTTTAAATATATCTCAGTGTGCTGGTTTAGGCTGGACTAAAGCTAATTTTGTTCATAGTATGCAGTGTGAAACTACAACACTCAATCTATTATTTGGTTATGGGGTCCAGCTTTGTTGAAACAAAATATTTTACTGTGTCTTGGAGAAGACTTACCTGTTAGCAATACAGAACATCATGGCCCTTCAGGATTTTGTTAAATTAGCCAAAGCAAATTATACTCTTTATTTATTAAATATGTTTCTTATTTGCTCGTGTATCCTGAAGGCAAAATGAAATCTTCACAGTTAGAAAGGTGATTCTTTTACGGTGCTTTCCTAATTGAAACTGCAGATTTATTGACAAAAAGAGAATCCTCAAGTATGTGTGAAAAACAACAACAACAAAAAAAACCAACATTTCAAGGATGTGTATGAAAATATTTGCTAGGATAATGTATCTAGATCAAGTAAACATAGCTGTGATTATAATCATAGCTTTTGATCTATTTGTATAGGCCCTATTTGCACATAAAATATTGAATTAAAATGTGCCTATAATATATTTCAATCAAGTGTCATTTAACATTTGCTAACTTGACGTGTCATCCTGACAAATTAGATGATAAAAGAAATAGGATATAATTTTTTTAATTAACATCTTGTCATTAGAGATGATGTCAATTTTTAAGACATATAATCAAAAGTTTATTTTTAAAAGGAAGCCTCACATGCCATAGATAACACCTAAAAATATTTCCTAATGCAAGTAGAGAAGAAATGAGACGTGTATGAATGATGTATAAAGACTTTGATGTTTTTTCCCCAAAATATTTTGAAGAAATGAAAGTTAGAGAACTACATGTGGTTAGACTGTGCTGCTCTCTCTCCATAGTTGTCTGTTGTGAGTTGTTTTCTTGGGTAACAGAATGATTTTAGGTCTTCCTTTTATTCCCTACTGTTCTTGGAACCTCTGGATAATCTTCATGTTAGTCTGCTCAATCTTGCTGCCATCTTCTTGTCACAAGCATTCCAGTAAGGGGTACTGAGTGCTACGGTTCAGTTTTAATTGTCAAGACTGATAATCTGAAAGAGCAAGAGATAATAGGACAAATGTAATGTGTTCTGGATGCCAAAGAGGCTAGATGTAGATACAACATTTTAAGGGCAGAGGGAAGGATTTTTTCAGCTGAAGTTGTAGGCACTTACAGTTTTAACAGAATAATATTGGACCCATGCAATGGACAGTGTGGTTTGGACTAATAGTGATGTGAAAACTGGTTCTTTTCTGTTCCCACATAAATGAAACTTTACACTGGATGGATCTGGCAGCTTTACCTTCGATTAAGTTTAATGATAAAGTCTGTTGCACACTCAGCGGGAATTTCTTACTACTTGTAAGTGCTTGGACTTGGAAATGTCTATAGCAACTCTCTATTGTATCACCTCTGTTTTTCCTCTGTTTTGCTTCTTCCTGGTTCATAGTTCAGTCACAACCTATTATTCAAATATAAAACCTTATCAAAAATTTGGAAAAGTTTGTCTGAAAAACCCTTATATGAAGATAAGACAATAAGGACAGGAAAATATGGGATAAATAAACAACTTGGGTAGGGGAAAATCAGCTTCTGGAGAAGGAATTCAAGAAATGTTATATATAGGTGAAGACACAAGGTTATTTTGGTCTGGAGTGCTGAGAAGGACAGGTGAAAAAGAGATATATTAACAACTGATGATAGACATATGAAAAGTTGGTCAGCTGAGGCTACACATGGTGACACAAAATCAGCAAATGAAAAGTTTAATTGCTCTGGGGAATGGAAAAGACCACTTGCTTTAGATACTTAAGAAAATGTTAGAGGTCAACCAAAATAGAAAATAATGTCTTCAATGAGATCTGAGCTAGATAAGCTAAGGAGAAGAAATAGAAAGCAGAGACAGTGAAGCTTATCAGATGAACCGCTGGGGGTCTGAATCCCAAGCAAGGGATTCCAGAGGGGTGGATGGTTATGAAACTGTGGGAGGTTGTGGGTGCTTGTGTGGTGCACAAGAGAGGTCACAGAGATTTAAAGGAAATGTTTTCCTACCTTATTGCCATGAGATACCAAGAAGGTAAAAAGCTTAGTGGGATTAGATGTCTATATGGGTGATGAGAACACAGGCAGTTCCACTGTATGGGAAAAAATTTATTAGGCCTAAAACTCCTCATATCTGGAGGCATAAATCAAGCAGTAATGGTAGGGGCTGGAAAGAAGTATTTTTACAGATTATTTTAGTGGAATGAATTCTGAAGTCTATCCTTAACAGGTCCCTGATTAATGCAAATCCTAAATGCTAGACAGACCACATAGGTGATCTAATGATCACATATAATGTCAGGCTTATGGGGATCATTAGAAGTGGTAATGATGATGATCTGAAGTTGATAATATTTCATTGTTAATCAATTTTCCTGTTTTCTGGTTGATCTAACAACTCTTCAAGTCATCTAAAACATGTAAATGTTATTTATAGACTTGATTTCAAGAAAAACAAAACAAAAACCTCAAGAATAGGAGACTGAAAAAGCAAAATAGGAAACCTCAAGAATAGGAGACTGAAAATGCTGGACTCACATTGCTTTATAAAACTGGTTTTGAAGGATAACTGCATAAAACATACACGATTTTGATGTATTTAGTCATATTGTGCAATGATATTGCTAATAATAATAATTGGAAATACAGGGTCATTTACTCACTTGAATAGTTCAGAAAATTTTAAGAATCTTAAGTAGCCCAGTTTGCTCATCATTTATATTTCACCTATTTCTGACATTAAACTTACTGATTTTGCTTCTTTCATCTGACAATGCTTTAAAGCTTTTTACTAGAATTTTGCTTTGTTCTTTCAGGCTGTGCAAATATAAGTCTTTTGCCTCCTACAGTAACACTCTTCCTCTTGGCTGCTATTTATTGAGGTCCCTGACATGTCCTTAAAAAGAGAATACACTACTGGTTTGCTGAACAGTGCATTGGATGTTGGATTTTGTGGTTGGCACAAACATTTAGTAATCCATTAGCTGCAGTAATAATAATGAAATATTTTAATTATCCTTTACAAAAAGTATTTGTTTTTCAAGAAGAATAAACATAAGCACTTTTCAATAAATTAAATACTAGTAAATGCTTTAAATGCTCTAGCCTTAGAGCTCAGGAACAGTAACTCTTTTTTCTCTTTATATTTGTTCTTTTTCATTCCATAAAAATGTCTTCTTTCATTAGTGAGAACCGCGAGACTAGATTGTTTATTGGAAATTGCTGTCATGAAGCCAAATTCCCCAAAGATCCAAGTCCCCAAACTGGAATAGAACTTATGTTTTGCCAAACGAAACAAAGGATGGAAACTCTCATAATTGGAAGACCCTTACACAAAGAGCTATTTGTCAGAGGCTTGTTAGAGAGATGATCTGTCTTTGTAATGAGCCTCTTATAGATGAGTAACAATATTAATAGCATACATGAGGTGTAATTCTTAATTTTTCAAAGATTTGTATAGGTGAAATAGGGGAATGAATGTGCTACAATTTCACAAGCTAGGGAAGTAACAGTCTGGTAATGTAAAGGAGAAAATATACACATGCTATATATACATAAAAATATAAATAATTAAGTAAATAGATATTTGTGTGTATATGTATCTATATTTTACGGCTGTGCATGTCCGTTTCAGACTCTTTTTCTTTGGACTACATGAGAAAAGCACCAGTTCAAATCTGAAAAGGAGGAACTTGTGGTTTGTATCACAGTATTTAATTGTGGTAGTTCCCAATGTTTTCCTTTATAAACCTGCCATTCTTGATGGGATACATAGTAACTAGAAATGCTGCCTTCAGAAAGCACTAGTTATGATGGTCACATATCACTATCAGGAAATCATCATTTCTGACTGCCACTTTAGGAGGAGATTGTAAAATTTCTCTTTAGAGACAAAAGTAATCCAGAAATGCATGTCCTGTGCTGCTTGGGATGCAGTACAAAAAGCTGTGCTCCTACTATAGATTCCCCGTGTTTCTGAATTCTTGACCTCAGCAACTTTGTTGCCAAGATGATCAATATGCCTCATTTCTTTCGGTATTTTCCAAATAGTAGTGAAGCTGTACCCTGTTACTACTGAAAGCAGTAAGAATATTTATTTCAACATATTTGTTTGGAAGGAAAGGAAATTTGTCTGGAGAGGAAGGAAATTAGTTTTTGAACCTCTGACTTCCTCAAAAATTCTTTTACTCATCTGTTTCATGTCTTCCGAAATTTTTTTTTATTTTTTTTTTTTTTACATAGGTGTAAAAAGCCCTATTTTGTGTACCAGTTTCCTTAAAGTCACTGACATGGATTTTCAGCTTGAAAATACTGAAGTGCTTTTGAAAGAATGTCAAAATCTTAACTACCTTTTCTGACACATTTTTAAGCACTAATTTAGCCTAAAGATGCCTCTTCTTGCACATTTATTCACCTATTTATTAAGATATTTTCATAAACATTCTAAAGTCTCCCTTTGGATTTCCTGTTGGAATGAGATTTTTTTATTTCTAGGACTTTTTCACCCTTAGGAAGTAGGAAAATAAAACTATTATAGAATACATAAATGGAACTAAAATGAAAAGATCTTCAGATCATCTCTTTCTTATCCATACTCTACAAGCTTGTATGCACAAATACTTCTATTAATTCAGTTAGTCACTTCAGTTTAAACGAGATTACATGAGATTACATAATACCCAGAAATTACCAAATTTACCAGAAATTTTTTAAAGTATCCGGATTTCTTTCACTGAAGTGCTATGTATGCTGAAAAACCACCCTACTCCCTTCAGGATCTGCTTCCAAGAAGAGCTAGCTAAACATAGGATGGGAAGTAATGCATATAAACGTTTAAAAATAACGCTGGTAGCACAGTCTACCAAAGCAAAAGACATAAGGAAGGTGGCTCTGTGTTTCAGTTAATTAGAAATCAGTTTCAAATTTGGATTTTTGTATTTTAAATAACACTTGACTGCATTTCCCCATGTCTCAGAGGAAGTCACTGTGCTGTTAAGCTGATTGCCTGTTTGATTATTAACTTCAAATATTATTCACTTTTTTAATGTAAATTAATTTCTCTTCATAATTTAATGAAGCTATTGAATGGGTTTTGTATTACATTGCAAGATATCTTTTCCGATACTGAATTCAGTTTGTAGTATTTAATTTCATTATTCCGCTTGAAGTTTTTTCACTTGACTATATCTTCTGCGTTACTTGAAAGTTTTAATAAACAAAAATATTCATAAGCAAAGATCAGAAATAACCATACTCCATTAGTAATACTCTTATTAGCAATATCCCATTACAGAAATTCCATTTTCATTTATAATACAAGTTCATGCACACTCTGCCACAGAGAAAACCATTTATAGGGAACAGCAACAAGCACAGTTTGATGGAATTTTGGGGCACTTCCTTTCTCTGTGCCACTCACATCAACCAATCCACTGGCACCTGGTGAACCTTCTCCCCATCAGCCATCAGTCATGAGCAATCAGTCAGGTACTTGATAATTAACAGAGAGAGGGAAAGCACTTCACATGGCTTAAAACGTCGGGACAGGTTTATTAAGAACTTTGTAGTGTCAACATGCTTAAAGTAAAGGTCCATCACTGAAAAGGCCTCAGTTTGATTGGTTCTTTACTGTCTGGAGATAGTTGGATGCATGTGCTGAAAATGCAAGGCAAGTGTTTGTAAGGATCCCCATTCTAAGGGGGCTCAGAGACTAAGGTGAAGGCTGCCAGAAAGGTGTCTCCCAGCTTGTTGGTTTGCTGAACCTGCTTGGATAAAAATAGGATCTGAGTTAAATGAATCCTGTTTTGAGTTGACAGAATATTTTCACTGATAGAACGGTTTTAAGTTTAGCTCGTTTGATAATTTAGAAAACCAGAGAAAATGGAATTAAGATGTACTATAGAGGTAAAAAGCTATTAGAAATCTGCTATAATGATACTTCCTTTCTGCACTCAAACTAAAAATCCTGCTTAGTTTGAGATCAGTTCTGTTTTTGATGTTTTGTGGTATTGTAGAGGGCAAATACATGAAAATTTACTTTGTTTGCATCACTGGAGCATTAAGTGTGAAAAGGAGTGCAGAATTTTGACTCTTTCAGGGTTATTTTCTTGAATGCTGATGTTAGAGCTTCTTTGTCTTTTTATTAACTGGGGTGTTTTATCAGTTCGTGTCCAGGGCAGTGCACTGCAGCTCACTCCTCACATTTTCCTATTCAGACATTTCTGTGATGACTTTCTTATCATCTTGGCTTGTTAATGAGACTTCAGTGTAGAGCAGTCGTAATCATTTACTATTCCTCTCATCACTCAGATGTTTGGTTTCAGAAGGGAAGAACTTTCCTATTTACACATTAGACTTCTGATAACTGTTCTTTGTTTCCCAGCCTAAATCAATGCCATTCTTCTTTTTTGAAGTCATTATCCTTCTTTCATTTTATTAGTTTAGTTTTTATTTTTGAATGTATTTTAAATTCTTAACCCTGGTATACCCAGTATCTGCTGCTGCTGATCTCCCTTCACTGCTGATGCAACTTTTGGCAAGATTCAGAGATACTAAATCCATAAGTTTCATCGAGGTCATAACTGGTTAGAAAAGAGTATTCCTGTTGATGATCCTCATTCTCCAGCCCTCTAACCTCTTCCTGAAAGAAAAAAGTTGTGTTAAAAAAAAAAGGAAAGCAAGAAGTTAAGGGTTAGAGCTCAGTTCAGCCTTTAGTAAGAAACTGAAGGTTCTGTGGTAACGTAGATCATGAAAATATCAGAGGAACCTGCACATATTTTTGTAAGGAGAGAACACAGCAACTTATGCTTGTTTAAATTCCAGAGTAACTTAATTCGTAGAAATGGAATATGTGATAAGAAAATTAGTGCTACAGGTAAGTCATTGTGGCCCAGCTTATATTTCAGTTCCTTAGACCCCATGTAATAGCTTCTTAGAGATGTGACCTGCTATTATGAAACCTTTGACTTCCAGTGCAATTTCCTAACAACATCATAGGTGTTTATTCTCTCAGTTTAAGTCTAATTAATCATAAAATGAAGTATTGAAAATATTTTCAGGACTTGAAAGAAAACTATCAATACTGAGAGCAAAATCTTATGTATTTAAAAGGAACAGAACTTGAAAGAACATTTGATTGCAGACTGTGTTGCAGTGCTTTTTCTGGTAACAGTTAATATCCATGAATGGCCAAAGGTGCCAGAACTTCTTGTGTGCTTTCAAAGGGGTAACTTTAATTAGGAACTAACTCTTAAAGGTCAATAACTTTATTCCAGGGTCTAGCTGTGTGACACACACGGAGTGCAACGATTTCTCTCTAAATATCACGGGAAAAAGCGAGGGATCACATCTTGCATGCCCAATTCACTGAAGTAGTTCTGTTGACTTCTGCAGAAGTTTGTAGGAATCAGACAGGTGGGATTTGCCTCTTGCTCCTGTGTGTTTACCCCTAAGTCTCTTCTCTCCTTCACTCCACATAGCTGCTGTGTTTACATGTAGGAAATAAAACTGGGCACTCTCATGGCTAATTTAGTGTCGAATTGATCCTCTGAAATAATTGTCCATTTTGAAAGTCTAAACCTTTATTTTATCATTATGGGTGCCAGTGACCCTTATTTCACATGACTGCAAATTTAACAAGGATTGAGTGGAGAAGGATTTAACTAGAAGAATAATGTTTCTTGGAGGCTTGCTGATTGCAAATCTAGCTTGTTGCAGTTGGCATGTGATTTTGGGAGAGATGTTCCCAGGGACAGGGCAGCTGGGAGGTGAAGGGATTTGTGTTCCTGCTTTTCTACTAAATCCAGTAATACATCGCTTGTGAATGATGCAACTCAAAGGATCATAACTTACATTAATGGTTTCAAAAGAGAAAACAACATAATTATTTTACACATTAGTCTCCTCAGCCAAGGTAGTAGTTTTCTCGAAAAGAAATCCTTTAGAAATTGTTCAGTTTCGCCTGCAAGAAAGAAGGTTCAAATTTCTGCTTGGAACATCATCAGAGCCTGGAACGTGTTCAGTAATGACATTCTCAGCTGTTTTCCATCCACCAATGCACAAAGCCTATTATTTCCCCCCTCCAATCTATCTCTCATTTTCTGTTCCTTCCACAGATCTGAGTGCTGCAGGTTGGCTTCCATTCTGATCTGATTTTATTCACCCTTTCACTCAGTGAATCAATCAAGTGATGTTCTCATTTGAGAATGCTAATGCTCAGTTTTCCACAGCAGTGACTTGAGACACTGTGACAATTCTATTTAGCTTATGGTAAATATTTCAGCAAGGAAAAAAAAAAATCCCTTGCCTTGCAGCTTAATAAACTGTCACAGCAGATGCAGCTGTGCAAAATGGATTTGAAATCCTCTTTACTTCTCTTTAAATATTTTCACTTCTGGCTCTACGTTGTTGCCTGGTCGTTTAAAGCTGTTTTGGATTTCCAGCACCTCTGTTAAATATTAGGAAATCTCAGTCACAAAACTAAACAACACAGTGTAGATGGCTTCAGTTTCTTTTTGAATCAAAGATAAATCTTGAAGTGGCCAGCGGGACCTTTTAAGTCCTGCCTAATTACACCTTCCCTTAAGTGAGTCTATGTAGAGAAGTCTGCAGAAGAGATCACATGCCATTTTCAAAAGGAAGCTACTAAAATGTTAATTATCTGAACATCAACATTTCTACTTGGGGTAATTTTTCAGTTTGAACTTTCCACTGCAAAGTTCAATTTGAGCAGTGACTATTATGGTGCTAAATGGCAAGCTAAATCTCATTAGATTTTTATTAATGAGGAAATCAAGTTTTTGATACAGATATCTCATCATAGCAAACAAAAAACTAGTTTGTATATTTAAACGGTTCCAACCTGCATGAGAAATTTCAACGCTCTGGCATTTTATGCCTTTCTGAAATACAGTCCATACTCTGAAATGAGAAGATAAAGACGGTGAAGAGTGGTAAATACAGTGGTAACATTGCTGTAATAAGGAAAGAGTAGGTTTAAGTAGGATATAGAATATAGTGCTATTGAAAGTAAAAATATTCTGTGGTTTAGAAAAGTTTTCATGTTACAAGAAGTTGTGGTAGGGAGGAAAGAAATGTGGTTTTCCAAATGAGGAAAACCACACAAATTGTCTCAGGAATTCTTTTAATTCTATCAGTCACTATGAAACCAAGGATACTAAAAAAAATGAAACTGGTTTTTAAAGTACAGGATGAAAACTTTAGAAAGGTTGAGTCTGTGAATAATAGAGAACATAAACACTAGCTACTGCTGAGGCAAAGCCCAGGGCCTCAATACATTTGTAATTTAATTATTTTGAAGTATCCTCATCAGGGGTCTCATAAAAATGTACTGGAAATATCTGTGAAAGAGATTTGGATGATAACCAACTCCAGTGGTTTACTGAGAGTTGTCAGAAATGCTGACATGCTGTGTCACGTTTCTCTTTTTGAATCATCTAAGAATTGGAAATTCATATCATCTTTAGATGTTTTCAGTAGAAAATGGCAGAGATTTATTTTTACTTCAGATGAAAAATATGTGAGAAAGAAGAGAAGAGTTCAGAAAAATGAACTGGTGCGACTTTAAGATTTGAAAATGACAAGCAGTTCAAATTTGAAATTATTATGGGAATCCACACTGCGCAATAGACAGTTGAAGCAGAAAACTATTCACAGCTTGATGATTTTTGTTCTAGCATATATGTCTTCTGTCCATATGTACACTGTCTGGAATAAGATTAAATATGCAATGAAAAGTCCTTAATAAAGCAAGAAGGCAAAATTTGTGTTAGGATTACTGTTACTTGCAACAAAGAGGTGAGGCCATATGATAAAGAAGGAACATTTGTCATGGTCAACAGTATTTGCATCCCACTTGCTGCTTGCATTGAACAAAAAGTTTTATAAATTTCATGTTCTGGCATCATTTGGGTAAAATTTGGAGAAGTGAAATAGGATATTGAGGAGTTTTTTGGAAACTAGTCTTTCCAACTACAGAATATGGCTTCCGGTGGTTTCCACAAAAAGATCTTTGAAAATTCAACAGATGGAGAACTGGATGGGTAAATAAAGGCATGACACTTTAGGGAACAGGTGATACATGAAGGCAGTTTTGTATTTATTTCACAGAAAAAAGAAAACCATTGAAGGAAAACAGAGTTGACAAGGATACATGCAATTAATGAGGAAAATTGACTTTTTGGGCAGCATTTTGACTACATTTCGGTGATAAAAAATTGAGGAGGTCAGGGCTAACAAGAGAAGATTGAAATATGCTGTATACCAAACCAAGGTGCTATTTTCATCTGTTCAGGCACAAAAGAAACTCTTCCTTTTAGAAACTTTGTGTAGGAAGATGGAGTGAGATAAAAATATCTCAAGTGTTGTGAGGACTAGGGAAAGATCCACATTGAAGGCAGTACCTGGGTCTTCAGTTTGAATCACAGATGAGATGTTAATGGTATTTATAAAGACTGAAAAATTAATTAGAGTAGCAAGGTGGAAATTAGATGCTCAGATTTGTTCATCCTGACTATAAACTGATACCTGGAAACCCACAAAGAAGCATCGGTATAAAAGTCACAGTGGTAAACTGGTATACAGCAAGGTTTTGTGATAATTATAAGTCAGTGAAAATCCTCTTTTGTTGTTGTTGTTATTGTTGTTGATGATGATTTTTGTTCCCTGGAAGTAACCAAAATCACCATCTATGTAGTTAATCACACAAGGCACGTACTGACATACCTACATTTTTTTCAGACATTCCAGTTTTGGAGAACCAGTGAGCTTTCCTTACGATGAGGATACGTGAATGAGAGTGTACTAATCATACTAATTTGATACTATGCTTTAACTTTTAGTTCCTGCCGTATATTTGAGATAAGCAGCTGTGAAAGATAGGGAAAGGCTAAACAAGTAATTGTAAAAGTTTTAAGTAGAAAAGCTGAGGCTTCCCTGAAACTTATTTTTTCCTGGATACCTACAGATTAATTAGAATATGCCAGTAACATGTTTTACTTTGTTTTCTACAAATTTAAATTCATCAAGAAGTCTTAAAGACATATTAGACTCTCAGTGTGGGACCAAATTACTTGTGAACTTGAGGTAAATATGTATGTTGCTGATAATTTCATCAATGGGATTATGTCAGTTTATTGTTCATAGGACCCAAGATTATTAAAAGCATAAAAACATATTTAAAAAAACCTCTGGATAATTTTCAGATTATGAATACATTTACTTTGATAAATTCACTGAAGCAGAAATGTTCCCAGTGTAAGAACAGTAACCAATCTGTTTAATTGTCAAGGATGATGCCCTGTGCTGTCACTGTCTTCAGGGGTACATCGTTGCTTAGGATGTTATAGAGACAGTCAGAAAAAGAGATATTGCTTTCATCTTGCATTGAATAAGTAAAAAATTCGAATTCTGAACTGACATTTCTAGGCCTGCAGTGTATCTATAATATTTCTGATTTCTCCCATATATATTTCAATTTCAATCATTTTGGGACAAGTGCTGTGACAAAGTCAGATGTCCAAAGATCTGAAAGAATCAAGGTTTTTTAACAGAAAGATTGAACAGCAAATGTATAATGGTAACTAACTACTCAATAGGAGCCCCTGTAATGGTGCTGCATTTGTGTGACTGAGATAATGTCTTATGTGGGAGCACAAAACCACCAATTCTGCATTTGCTAAGGACATGATATAGCCTGCAGTTCTTAATCTTAAAGTTGAAATTGGATTTTTGCCGATTTTCAAAGGAGAGGAAGGTGAATTATTCTTTTTATGAAATGCCTACTTTCAAGAAGCACTAAATGCAAATGAAACAATCTGTAAGGGTCCGAGAATCCTGAAAAGAAGCAGCAGAGTAAGCTCCTTGTCAGCAGAACGAGGCACGTGCTATCACTGGTGGTGGAAAAAAAAAGAGGATTGCACAGCCACATCCTATCCAGCCAAACAGTGCACATTTCCTTCAGCTAAATTGTACATGACACCAATCTAAATCCAGAATTCCAGTGGTATGAATATGAATTTCCTCTTGTGCTTGTAAACATCTTCGTACAACATTAGTGCCATGCAACTGCAAAACACTTTGAAGATATACTTGACAGCGTAACGTAAGTTGGGTCTGAATATGTTACATCCTAAATGCAGAGCTATAGTAATTGATTTGGTTATAATTGAACATCTGTTATTGAATGTAAAATGCTGATGGCTTTTGAGTACCACCTCTGCACCTCTTCTGGTGTTTCCCTAGGAAAAAAAGAAAAATAATAATATTTGCACAAGAATATTTTTTTAGATTTTCTGACCCACTGCCCTACAAGACCTGTTTGTGTACTACGCAATTAGTAGTGTCCCTTTCCAATATGTGTTATACTCAACATTTTTATTTATCTAAATGGCTTTAATTTGCTACATCTTGCATTGATGGTATTTATTTTTTAGCCCGATCAGGAACACTGTGACCATTTAATACTGGAGGTGTATGATAATGATATCGCAGACCATGAACTTATTTTCACTTTGCATGTTCTACTGTCTTGAAATCTGTGATTAAAAAAAATAAAATCAGAGTATATGCTAATACCTTTACATGAAAAACCACATACATTTTATTATCATTCAGCTTATAGCTAAAGGCTGCAATCTTTTATTAAAGCCTTTTATATTTTATATGACAGCCTAAGGGACATTTTTAGATTAAAAATGGGTGAAATACAAGGGACCTCACTCAGGATTTGATCAAAACCCTGTTCATTTTTGCCCTATCAGCTTTTTTTTTTTTTTTTGGCTCATCTTTCAGCTAGGGCAAAGGCAGATTTTTCATTTATGGTAACCTAACAGACTGTTTCAGTTTTTAACTTCTAATGCTCTATGGTGCTGAAATATTTCAGTTGCAAAACTGCAGATGCCCATTTACTTTAAAAAATATATAAAGATAATTAGCTAATTAAATGCCTAGTGTTGCATTTGGCTTAGGAAATTTTTTTTTAAGAGTGAAGGCTTTTTATTTAGTACATATTTGCAGGATGTAAGTCCAGAGCTACAAGCTGTTCTGGCAATATCCGTATAAATTAACAAATATCATTTTTACGCTAGCAAAATTCTTGAGCATAAAATTAACAGAACATGCACATGATTGAGTTGGGACTGTTTTCATGCTTCTAATGATGATTTACCTTGCTGTGCATGATTAAAACCCCTTTGACTCCAGGTACCTTTCCAGAGTACATTCAAATAATATGTATAGTACAATGTAAAGTTGTGAAATAATAATAACGAGAAGCTGTGAAATATGTTGCCACAGACATTTGCGTATGATAAAACTTTATGCTGGTTCAATAAAAAAACACTTATGGGAAGATAAATCCTATAAGCATTTCAACGTCCATTGAAACCTTTCGTTTGAGTAATTTGTTTCATGTATTTGGAAGCATTAGAGTACTGAAGTGACAAGTACATGTGTTTGTTTGATTTTTATATTCTTCTGTTCTTTTGTGCTCTACCACTGGTGAAGTTCCTAGATCTGAGATCCTTTGGGCTGACCCTCTACAATCATTTTTATACCTGAAATGCTGGTCATATTTTCAATATTATGCGATTTTAATACTCTGCTCTTAGTGAAATTCATTTATGTAGTAATATGGACAGCAGTAGCGTATGAATAATTTGGAAATCCGTTTATTTAGGTACTTTTGGTGACATTAGAACTCTAATGCCTTCAGTCTTTAGCTTGGTTTTGCAGTTTGAGAACACGCAATTCAGTTCAAGGCATAAGGCAGACAGTAAGCCAGTGTGCTCACAACAAGCACATAAATACAAGGAGTACATGTTTTTACTAATGCAGGTAACAGTTGCCACATTTAACATAAGAAAATCTGTCCTTTTTTTCAGTTTCTGTTGGAATATGGGAGATTCTAAACCAAGTATAATATTTTGGGGTAACTCAAACAATTTTTTCATCTTGTCCAAGTATTAACTGATACCTATTCTCCAGGTCTGAACTGCTGATAAACTTAGTGTTAAAGTAGGACAGCAAGGGAATCCAGATTGTTTTCCTCTAATGTGACTTAAGTTATGCAACGGTGACTGGAGAATCTTCTCCATCTCCAAATGTACAGCTGTTTCTCACTGTTTCTTTGGAAGTTAGCCTTTATTTTATCACTGGAAACTCTATGTGCTTTTGCTCAGATTTGCAATGCTGGGAAAATTACAGCCTAATTCTTCTAACTTGGATCACGCGGCTATACTCATGAGAAAGGTGACACCTCACACGCTTGGGAAATCCACAGAAGGTATAAAAGTGTTTTATGAATAAGATGCCACTCAGTCAGTGGCTGAGTGAACTTCTCAATCAACTTTTGTGTTGATTGGTTATTGTTGAGAGGTTTTTATATATGAAAAGTTAGATTCTCCATTATGCTCCTTCTTCAGGTAAACATACCTGCTTTCTATGCACTTGCATGCACTGAACCTTATTGGGCTACATGCTGGTTTTGGTAATTTCGTGAAATACAAATTCCATCTAGGAAGGAAAAGCACTCAGGTAATGCAGCAGGACTTTAATAAATGTGCAGATCATGCCTAGAATTTAAGGAAGTAAAGGAAAGGTGCACAGCACTCACTTAGGCAGGAGGCATGAGAAGGCTGTGTTTTGGCTGTGCTAACTTGTGCTTTAGGGACTGTAGCCAACTGGTGCATATTCGTGTCCTTCAGTCTCATTTAAATGATGTCAGAGTTGTATAGAATGGCACAGAGAGTTTCTCTGGATAACTCTTGGTGCCAAGAGAAGCTCTGAAGAGCCGAGACCTCAAATCTTATTTTCTTTATTATTTTGAAAATCAAAGAAGTTTGCCTAAGAAATTAAAGATGGACAGAAAGGTGACAGGGGTCCCTTTTGCAGAATTTTTGGGTTGCATTGAAAGTAGAACTTAAAGAAACTGACATAAGACCTTTTGCCTGCAATATTTTCATTCAGTTTGGTGTAGCCAGCAGATTCAGACAAGCAGATGAGACTTTGCATGAATCTAGCAGGATCAGCCTCTGAGCTTTCTAGAGCTTATCTGTTGTTACATTTTTATAATGATTCATTCCTGTATGTAAAGAAAAAAAAAATCCTTTACTGACCACATTATTCTAATCTTGCTGGTCATTGGAATTTTAATACAAAATAAGTGTGGATAATTTATTACCCCTTCTGTCACTTACGTAGTCTTGTATCTCATTGTGTAAGTCAAAAAGAGAGTGCTTTTGGTTTAGATGGATTTCATATCACACTAATTTATAACATAAGTAGCATTGCTCAATACAGCTTGACATGGCCCTGCAAATTGTTTCTTACAGCATCACTTTCTTTTGGATCAGATATGTTTTCAATTTGCATGGAGAATACCTCATCTAAATTTATTGCACCGGAGACAACTGAGCCAGACTTTACTGGCTGCATGTCCCTGCCTATTGGTTTAGAGGGAACATAAATTTACTTACTATTATTAATACCATCTAGAGATGATAAACAGAATTTCATTCTCGTGAAAGTGTTACAAGCGGTTTGTTGCTTCAGGTTTGCTTGCAGTTTTGTGACTACATGCATGCTGTATATAGCACACGACAGCCTGCTTTGCTTGTCATTGCTCTTAGATTTGAACAGGTCACTGTCACAGTAGAAAGAAAAGCATGAAGAAAAAAAAAAAAGAACAATTATATGTCCTTAACCGTAGTCACAGACACCTCAACTTAGAGCTTTGCTTCGTCTCCATTTTCGCTACAGCAAATTCTTCCATGGTCTTTCTGCATCATTCACTGGATCAAGTTGGGCTGTATTCAAGTTCCAGTCTATGTGCTAACTTCTTGAGAGCCACCTTTTGTACAGTGTACTTTCCCTTTAAACTAGGAACTTGTATTTTTTTAAAATCTCTTGGCATGCCTATTTCCTCTTTAAAACTGTCTGCTCAGTTCTTCCTCTGTTCTTTATCTGTACAGCTGAAAAATGAGCAGAATTTCTTTTTATGTCTTCACCATTCCTCTCCTTGGTGCAACAGTCCAAAACCTACTGGTAACAGGTGCTTCTTAATATACATTTCACTAACAAGTGTGTTTGAAATGTCTCTCACTGTCATGAAAATTCCATTTTAACAATGCTCTTCCTGTGAGATCTATTAATCCAACAGTAATTCAGTAGACAAAACAGCCAAAATAATACCCTGCGCTTGGAACATTTTAATTCTTCAGGTGACCTAGAGATTTATTTCTATAAGTTATATTCTTTAACCTTTAATTAAATGCTGATTATTTTAAGACTATGTCAGACAATATAATATGTTTAACGCCAAGTGGTTGCGCAGCATGCAGTGGTTAGATGGGACCAAAATGTTCCAGAGATGAAAGTCAGCTACTCAAAACGCACAAACTTAAAGGTGCCTTAAAAGACTTCATTGTGGTTTTCAACATCCTCGTGAGGAGAGGTGGAGCGTCAGGTTCACTCGTGACCAGTGAGATGAGTCAAGGGAAAAAAAATGCGCAACTGAGTCAGGGGAGGTTTAGGTTGGATATCAAGAAAAGGTTCGTCACCCAGACAGAGTCTGGGCACTGGAACAGGCTCCCCAGGGAAGTGGTCACAGCACCAAGCCTGACAGAGTTTGAGAAGCATCTGGACCATACTTTTGGACACGTGGTGTGATTTTTGGGGTGTCCTGTGCAGGGCCAGGAGTTGGACATGGTGATTCCGATGGATCCCTTCCTACTCAGGATATTCTATGATTCTGTGTTTTTTTTCTTTACATGTTGGCTCTGGGTTCATATTTCCTTACAAATACACTAATTGATGGATTCGTAGATAAGCTCTGTCATATTATGAGTATTATACATGTGGTGTTTTGTTTAGGGGATTTCTGGCTTATTTTTGTTTCTCCATTGTAGTATGAAAAGATAATTTTTCCCCCTTGTATGCCTTCCTTATCTTTTAGTTGGTAGTCTAACATTAGACAGATAGACTGTCTGCCAGCGATTTTAGATACTTTGAGCATATCTTGTTCATCTTGGATTTATATATTTAGCTTTAATCCACATTACATACTTAAACATTTGCCTAAAAAAAGTTTGAAATTTATTATAGACTGTTACTGTTTTTATGATCTTGAAATTTGTTTTTATAAGAAGATAGGAGCAGACATTTAAGTCAGTATTGAAAAGCTCTTGTATTGATATTCTGGCTACTTTAAGGTACAACTTGCATTTGTCATAAAACAGAACGCTGGATAACAAGATGTGGTGTAAATGTTTTACTGTCGTCTCTTTTGGACAGATGTATCAAAGATTCATAAGCGGCAAAGACATGAATGAGCTATGTAGGTCATCCAAGCAAATGCCTTTGTAACAATATAGTCACGCTTTTAGCATGTGCCACAAATATTATGAAAGAAAAGAACTTTATTAACAATGGATTTAGGGATTGTCATTGTTGCTATTTTCTTATCTAGGCACTTCACTTTCACAGAGAGGTTTCCTTAGTAACATGAATATATTTGTTTTAGTCTCAGTGGGTGAAAGTAATTTTAATTTACCAGATTCAAGAGAACCTTTGAAATACTCTAAGAAAAATTTTCTATGAACAACCAGATAACTATTTCATATTTGAGGCGATCTGTGCTTGAACATCAATACTGCGTGGGCCACTAAGAGCCCATGAAACCTGTAGTGTTCTCTGGAACCCACCATCTACTGCCTTACAAGTATGAGGCTGCGAGCATATCAATTGCCCAGGAACAATCACTATTCCGTCTGACTGTTATGCTTTTTGTGCTGAAATGTGAGGATGTCTTGTGGCTTTTGTTTCAGATTTAAGAAAAACAGTTTAGAAAGATAACATGGTTTATGAGGTTTTGCCCTGGATTTAACTGTGTGCTGTGTAAATCAGGCTATCACTAGCAGTTAGAATTTGAGGGAAGCTGGAGTGTCGCAGCTACAGTTCTATGAAGATCCCTTGGACCGTACTAGGGGAGGTCCACAGCAGTTGCAGACAGTTTTAGATAGCAGTTTGGTTTTCCTCAATCTTGGAATCTTTCTCACTCTTACTCTTTACCAAAAAGATGAATTTCTTATATTTCAAGATGTTGGAACTAAAACCTAACTGATTATGTCTTACACACGGGGAAGAATAACCTGGTGTATTTTTCAGTCTGCAGTTTCAGTTCTGGGAGAAGGAGGGTTGTCTTGTCTCTCAGACACATTTTCGGGTGCTTCTCCTTTGAAGTTGTTCATCTAACATTTTGAGATTGATGGAGTTGTTTCACTGAGCAGTTGTTTGCATTTTCCTATGAAGCACTATCAAAAAGCATTTAATATATGATAATGGCCCTGTTGGATCAATTCTCTGTTGCCGTACTTGGCACCAGGGAGTGAACAGTACATGGCAAAGGTTAATTTTCTTATGTGTCTCCCAGTTCTGTGTGTACCCAAGACTGATGCACTGTTGAGGTTGTAAAGTATAGTTGCAGGCTTTTGAAGTTAGAAAACTAAGATTCTGGAGAAAAACTTATACAAGTCATTGAAGTATTCATACATGGGAACTCTTCCTTGGTGAACACCATTTTGGAGGTGGATAAATGGAGAAATATAATACCTAAAATTTTGATTGATTGTCCCGTATAGGAAAACAATAACATTTCTGCTGAGAAATAACTTATTTGAGAGCAGGATCAGACTCTTAAATTATTTCACTGAAATAATTATCTGCAGTTAAAAGGCTATGTACAAAACTGAAGAATCATATTACAATTTCCATAATATCAGTGCAGCACTTGGTGCTTGATTTCACACTTGACCCTGCATTTTCTCTACTACTTTGACTCGGGAGAGAAAGCAAAATCTTACTTGAGAATATTCCATTGGCTAGTTCTCTTGTGAAAGGTTGATCTGACCCTTTTCTTGCAGTCTGCTGTGCTACTGGTTTGCCTGCTGCTTTCCAATTCTTCTTTGCAGTAGAGAATAACACATCATAGCATAAAGCAGAAGCCTGAGTTGGGTCAGGACCAGCTTTAAAACTGAGAATGTGAAGGTGGGTTAAAACTGTGAACCTCTTCTTTCCTCCCTTGACACATAATCCCTCTCCATCTATGCAAAATATTAAACTGGTTCCCGAAGTCTCCAAGCTTTAGTTTGTTACTGTAAAATTTATATACATTTAAATTATCTAAGTTATATTTTAGGACTGAAAGCTTTTTTGTCACCTACGTGTTCTAAAGATGACAAGTCTTTATTAATCTATTCAAAGAGTCACAGTTTAAACTGCTCTAAACACACTGCAGTGCTTTCCTGAGTTGTTCCTAATAAAGGTCAGGTTTATGAGATAATGTGCTATTATTGGATTGTTTCTAGCTGCTTTGTATGCTTTATACATTTGACAGATGAAGAAGCAGCAATTCATTTACACAGAAAATGCATCCCCACAAGTTAGCCACAGCCATTAGAAGAGTGTGTTGCTGGATTGATAATGTTTCAGTGGTACTGTTTTTGAAATGTGTGTGTTCCTAAGCACTGATTACTGGATCAGACAACAAGCATTTTATTATTAGAAGGGGACTTGCTTTTATTTCTTAATACTTGTCCTGCTTTCTGTGTATGGTAGTCAGGGTCAGTTTTGAGACCAGATAGGCCTGCCAATGGAGAGGTGATGTCTTAGTTGAAACACATTTGTGGCAGTACATGAACAGAAGGAGAGGATGTAATGCCCCTGGCACAGCAAACACTGTTTTCTTTGACAAGGTGCACCTTTTATTCACTGGGACTACTCCAGGACAAGGTAAATTACATTCCAGCATGATAGATATGTCCGTGGGAACTTCATGCTAGAGACATGGAAGCCTGGGCTAGCTCCTTTAAAGTTGAGGTAGCTGTTATCCGTAAGTTGTTTTTCATTTTTGTCATAGACATCTTCTAGGAGTGTAGATGTACTTATTTTCTAAGGTCCTTCTTGTCCCTTTACAAGCAGCTTACTGAAGAGCTTCAGTTGAATATTTTAACTTGATCTCATAGGAAAGCTTTTGAGTGCATTTATTTTTTGGTGGTGACATTTTGGTACTTGTAAACATACGTAGAGGGGAAGGTTGAAGCAAGTAGAAGTACAGTGTGACACATGCAGTGGCTTCCTGCATTAGCCATTGCAATATCTGTATTCACAGTAATATGGAAAGGTCAACTGAATCAACAATCAACTCTACCTTTATACATAGATTTCAAATGTATGTCCTCAAACACAGTGCTTAATGACATTTTAGTAACAACCCAAGGTTTTAGGTGACGATAGCACAGAAATAAAAGCAAATATTTACGAAATACTGGAAGGAGAAGCTGTATCAGAATGAGAGCCAGAGCTAGACAGCACTTCTTAGCTTCTTTGCATACTGAAGACTACTTTTGTTTTTTCTTTCTGTATTGATGCTAGTTGGCAAGATGCTGCTTTCTTGTATACTCCAATGTTTCTGGCTTATTGCATTCCCTGTGAATGAAATTTGGACTTTACAGGAACAAGTCCGGAATCATAATGCACACAAAGTCGTTCTAATCATTGGGTTTCTTATAACCCAGACTTTTCTCCCAAAGAATCTAAATAATAGTTTTTAAAATTTGCAATATGCTTTTATGAGCTTTTGGTGTATTACTGAGGTGAAGTAAGACTTCAGAGGAGGCAAATTTTTCAAGCAAAACCTGTGAAAAAACTCTTCAGTGATTTAAGGGGAAGTGTTTGTATAAGTGTGAGATAGAAATTTCAAAAGGACTGTAAATAAAATAAGTATTCAATATCCTTGATATAAAATTGTTTTGAAAGCTATCTTTCTGCTTGTCACTGCTCTCAGCAATGTTTCCTCTTGGAGTGAAATTCATCTCAGTTCCAAAATCCAGGGTAGATCTTTCCACACCACTTGGAGCTTGTGTGGAGGTGTTCTGTGGGAAATCATTTACTTGTATGGTTTGCTCTGTTACTTGATCTGGGGCCCCAAGGTAAGATTCTATAAACTGATCTTGCACGTAGTAAGTCCTGTAGTTGGGACAGTCTAGGTCAAGACTTAGCAGTGCAGGGCCTGACATAACGTTTAAGTATTCTGGAGGCTTCAGTATGCCTTTGAAACTGTTAGTAAGGAATTAAGCTATATGTCATAAGGAACTATAAGAGAGGGAGGAGAATATTTTCTCAATAGTCCTTTCATCATCTGACTTATTAATGAAGTCAACTTGAGTACTTAGGGAAAGCAAAATTTAAAATATATAAATCAAATGAGATTATTGCAATTATTTGAAATAATGCAACAAAGTGTGTATATGTATTCTATGCATATGTTTAAAAACAACATAAACAGAAAGTATTTCCTGTGTATGAACATCTGTTGAAAAGTAATTCTATCTGTAGACATTGTGTAAATATAGATGGATGTATTTTGCACCTCAGGGAAACACATTAAGAAAAGTAGAAGATCAAGTTTTCAAATATCAGAATGCGCAAAATCTATGGAAATTTCATTCAGCTCTTCAGCGAATCTGCAGTCAGAAAGCTTCTAATTCCACTCAGCATAGTTCCCCTCTGTCCCCACGACCCCTGCCTTTTACACTGTACGTGTATATATGCAGTTTATATATGCATTTATACACAACTGTACAGTGGTTCCCATGGGGATAATTGCTCAACATTTGCTTGTATCGGATCATATGGTGCATACCCCCAAGCATTATTTACTTTGCCATCCAAACCCCACAGAGTACAAAATTACCGATTTCCTTGTGTGCCCCTTTGTTATATGCTCTAGCTGTAGTATTGAACTACTTCACAAACCCTAAGGAATTCATCCTCACAGCAATCTCAAGATTTTCCTTGTTTTCCCTTTCTAGTGCACAACAAAATTTAAAGCCAAAAGTTTCCACGAATTTTGAACGTCAAACCTGATCCAGTTTTCCATCAGTTTTAGTATTCATATAGTAGTTTGTGAATTCAAAGCTCAGTTCCTGTTGATTTGAATAATCATCACATCAGTTTTTTAAACCCTTGAGCTGCAAATCACTGGACTGTGGGGAATTTTTTTCACTATATGCTTTTTTTATTCTTATGCTGGATCTGAAACATCAGTATTAGGGTCAGTGGAGAGAAGATCCACCTGATTTGATATCACCATTCTTCTTTTCCAAAGGACAAAACCATATCATTCGCAATACTTGGCCTCTTTCTAATGAAAGAGTGTGGGTAATCTTCTCTGGGAGGCACAAAGCAGGGACAAGAAAAAGGGAAAAGAACACAGGGTATTCACATGTTGTTCAAGGCAACATGGAAATTGTACTGTTTGTGCCTAAAGAATCTGTATAGACCTTTATTTTATTTCCTGCCTTTTGGAGAGCTTTACTTTCCAGTCTTAACCTTTAACACAATTACTTCATGTAAAATTTTCTATTTTTTTGAGTGAACAGCAAAAAAAAAAAATGAAAAACTCTATCAGGTGGAACCACACTGGTCTCCACATGGGACTTTGAATTATATAGCACTGCTTGATCTAACTCAGCAAGCTGATAAGCTGTTATGTTTTTTAGGTAGACTATCTACTATGAATAGAAGCCATAGGATTTCCAACTGTACTTCTTGCTGACAGCAGAACAATATTGAGACTCATGAATGGAGAGTATGGACCTGTTGGGCTTTTGTCATGCCCTATAAACAGAGGGCATCTCAATCAAAATAACCCCATTATAAAACATCAATGCTGTGATTATTGTTTCTGTTAGAAAGGTGAGAACTGGAGCTTCTGAATATTTCATTATTACTCTTTAATATTCAGAGGAAAATATTTATTTGGATTTACCTGGGAAACAGTGCCACACTGTTTAGTTTTTCTGAAAGAAATTTTAAAATAATTCTGATATTGTTTATACATGAAACTAAGACCAATGGAATAGTAAACAATAAGGTATGTAACTATCACCGAGAAAATGAAAAACTATGCATTGAGAAACAAAAAATTCAAGTAATTTGTAAAGAATATGGCATTGCATTCCAGAAATAAAGGACCCAGAATTATAAAGAATGAAACCAAAATACTTTAGCCCTCAGGGAACACATTTTGCTTTCTGGGCAGCTACGCTGATCTGTTAGAATTCCCACTATTTCCAGTAATTGGATGATTATCTACCTATTGCTAGTTTGGTGTCTGTGACCTACACTGACATTGAATCTTAGTCCTGGACTTTAATACATACAGGAGTTGCTTAAAACAAATCTAGTCCAGAAGCACATGGAATAACATGGCTGTTATTCTGGAGGAAATTTGGTTTGAGTGAATTTATAAAACAATAGTAGTGGGGCCACAAAAATATTATAATATGTAAAGCTCTGGAAGATTAAAGATCACTAGAAAATTATGATTGAAACATGAACAGTTGCTGAATGTCCAGTGTTGTCTAACACACTTCTATAATGTCACCTCCCACACAATCACAGCATCGTGTGTGTTGGAAAGGAGTTCCAGAAGTCAGGCAGTTCGATCTCCAGCTCAGAGCAGATGTGGATAGAGCAGGTTGTTTATGGCCATGTGTAATGGGGTTTTTGAATACCCGTAAGGATGGAACTTCCACAACTTCTCTGGCAACCTCTTCTTCTGTTTCATTCTCGCTCAGTTTTTCATTAGGAAAATAATAATTATTTGAACCTTCTGGAAGCTAATTCTTTCTAACTGTCTTTTGTGTGAAAATTGTGAATTAAAAAGAATACCAAAACTTTAAAACATATACAGTCCAGAGGCAGGAAGGTAATAAAGGAATGAACTGAAATAAGTTTCTTGAACAGTGCCTACAGACTGGTTATCAGAGATTTCTTGCCCAAGGAGCTTATAGTTAGGACATTGGAGGTTTTTGATCTGTTATAATCAGAGGCTGAGGATCTGTGATTGTTTCCAAGAAAACTACAAAATAGAAAAAGCAAAAGAAAAATTAATGTGTGTTCTACAACACAATGTATGTGTAAACTTTTTGAAGGAAGCTGCATCTTCCCTGGAAAATTTGGTAGACTGTGGATTTTGAAAAGTTGAAAACCATTGAAAAACAAAGATGCGAACAAGGAAGATTTCTGGTTGATGTTAATGCTCATAGACCCTTTAAGGACTTTTGACAATTTGCGTTACTTGAAAATATTCCCTAAAATTCTATTAATGGTTTTAATCCTTTCTTCTTTCCTGAATCACAGAATTTTCTTTAAAAAAGTAAATGTTTCTGATGCTCTTATATGTCTTTTTCTTATCAGAAGAAAAATCTGCAAGGAAAATCATCAAAAAGTGTGGAGATTTGTGCAGAAAAACAGGAAGGTAAACAAACTTTGACAGTAAGGGATACTTGCAATTTATTCATGGTAATTTCTGTCCTATTATTACATTTGTATATATAGAAGACCAAGATCATTCTACGATATGCTTCTTGAGACATTAACCATTAATGGCAGCTAAAAGCAGTATTGATGTTACTTAATTTTTTTTCTGGGGACTGAACTGGCTTCACCTTGCCATGAAGGTACAATTCTCAGGTGACGCTTGTTGCTTCATTGCAGGTACCTTGAATCAAGCTGTGCTTCAGCCAGATTTGAGGAATATTCATATAATTACTCAATTCAAATAATGTTTCTGTGCTAGGAGAAATGTTACCATTTTTAATAAGAGGCATCTAATCGTCCTTGTTTATAGATGGTGACAGCTTATGACGTATTTTTCTTTCAACAATCAAGCAAATAAAACCACAGCAAAGCTAAATAAGCCCCACACAGAAGATTCATGCTGAAGTGTTCTAAAATACTGTAGAATTGCTAATTGTTAGATTCAGCTTCTGGGTGTCATAATAACACCTTTTTTTGTCTTTAAAGTTAAGCTGGTGTATTGTTAGTTGCTCTAATTAGATATTATGCATTGTCTTCTAATACAAAATGCGTAACTCTTGTTTTGCTTTTGTATGTTCCTATTATATTTCCACTTAACACTACTTACCAGCAGGAAACAATGATAAAACACACTCAGGATTACTTTGATCTTTCTCCTCCTCATTTGGATAGTCTTGTTTTGATGTTGTCCTGCTGTTTATTTACTTGCTCACATAGCCAAGGAAGATAAAAGATAGAATCAATACTTCAGAGTCTCCTATCAGCCGTTGCTGAAGCATTTATCAGTGCTTCTTGCTCTTTTCTCAGGTCCCCTGTTAAGTTGAGCACCACCAGTCCTCTCTTTTGGTACTGATTAGCATATTTCCACTTCAGAAGCAGTGTGTTCCATTTATCTTTCTGCAAGGTTCTCACTCTTGGTTGTTTGACATTAAAATGTAAGATTCCTGGATTAAAATGAGAACAACTACTGTTATTTCTACTTGTCATGTGTTGTTACTTCCTCTGACACACCAGGTTAGAAGCTACTGTAAAAAGCAGAATATAAGTTCCACCATGTGCCCATTCTGTACCTTAATCAAATATTGGAAAACAGTTCTGCCAGTGCTGGTGTTTAACTGCATTTAGGGAGAATTTAAGTGAGCATTTTCTTCTCTCTATTTCATGATTCAAACTCAACTCTATGCTTCATGCATTAACCAGAATGTGTTTTTTTAAACAAATTTATTTGACTGCTATTTTGAGTGCTCAGTGAAGCTGAATGAGACTCGTTTGCCAATATCAACACACATTCAGACTATCTTGGTCAGCTTTGAATATTGCCTCATGAGTAATTGCCTTAAGTCAGCCTTTTCAATGTGTTGACCGCCAAGGCAAAACCAACACGGAATGTCTTACGCATTCAAGATGGAACTCCACAGTATTGTTGTTTTCAGGATTGTTGTTGAAACTGAATTTTCATCCTGGCAGGTGAAAGAAACAGAGAAGTAGGAAGCAATAGTGTTTTTCAGAAGGGTTTGTAGAGCAGCGCTATGGTACATTTCTCATAAGGTGAAGTAATAATTTATTTTTTAAATGGTTTGAAGTTACTGCCATTCTGCAACCCATCTCTGTTTCATGTCATGCCACCTCTTAGAAATAAACCTGAACATCATTCAGCATTCTCTGTGGAAACAAAAAGCCTGAATCCAATTTATTAGAACAGAATGAATATAGCCTTTAACTTCTCTACAGAGATACTATTGTTAATTAAATCAAAGCCCTTTCCATATGCAGTGCTAACAGTTCTAGCCCTGCATCCATTCTCCAAACAATATTTGACATTGATGGATAAACTCAATTAAAGCATGAGCATTAGAGAAGTTATGTGGAGAACTGAAGCGATCTTTACCAATCCACCTTTAAAAATTGCAATAAATATTTCAAAATGAAATGCTGAGGATACCCGTTAGCGAGCTTGGTTGGAAATTCAATTCAATTATTCTAAGTAAGCTTGCTTTTGGTTAGGCAGTGGCTTTTATTTTCTCTCAAATTATGTTATACTGTCTTACAGACAGATTAAACCCAGAATGCAACTAGTGCAAAAAGCACTTCTGCTTTTTCCATAGGTAACTATGGAGTCCTTCTGTGCTTCGACGTTTTCTTGCATTTCTTGTTTCTTAAGGTAACAAATATTTTTTCACAATGTGGATAGTATTTAAATGTATAGGATAATTGCTGTTAGAGGGAGCTGGCTCCTAATGCAAAACACCAGGACTCAAAAAATACACCATACGCAGCTCTTACAAGCTGAACTACTTCCCCCAAATGTTAAAACTGTGACTGGGGATTGACCTATTGATTGACACATCTGAATTATTATGCTGTGAATTGAATAGTTGAGGAAATACAAAGGAAGTGTGAAACCATGTTATGAGGGTTTTTTATATACTTTTTTTTAGTGGTGAAATGTTTTTGACTTTGGTCCTTATTGGTTGATTTATAGTTTGAAGTTTATTACTTGATCATTATCAGCTTTGAATATCTTTTACAAGAAAAATCTGCATATTCAAGACTGAAGTTTTAGGAGGCTTTTACAAAATCTTCTCACTTTTAAACTTTTAAAACAGAACTTTCCCGAAACATCCATCTTTAACACTTTTTAAACAGTGCTGTTCTGAGGCTGAAATTGAAATGTTTATTTTATGTCAGTACAGTATTTTAATATTTCTAATCTGAATTTTTTAGACTAATCCTATTACTATTTACTTTACAAGCTTTATTTTGGACTTCTTTGTATTTTAATAGTTCATCTGGCTTCAGATTTTTTTTCAGAGTCAAGAGGCTTCTGCTTGATTTTGCTGGGGTAGAATTGAACTATCCATTTTTTTTTCTTCTTAAATAACTGCATTTAAATATTACTATTTAACTTACACTGGAAATAACTAAATTACTTCCGACCACATGGGGTAACTTTATTGTAATTGAAAAGTGCTAATTTATTAACTGCTGCAAGTGCCAAAGTATAAAAGAAAGGGGAAAGTCCTTTCTAATAGAACACCAATATTGAATGTATTGAAAGCAGATCCTTGGCCAGTGTTTTTCTAGAGCTTCAAAAAAGCATTTTTAATGGTAACATGAACTTTCTCCCATCTATTCTTCATTGGAATAATTCATCTGATAATTCATAATAATTAATGTGCAGTTATCTTTGCACTTGGGATGATGGCCTAGAGTCTGAGGTACTTGGC